>BTHS01000004.1:148995093-149595093 GCA_036184385.1 Tokudaia muenninki | reverse complement strand
TCAACAGATAACTACTAATCCTGATAAACAACTTCAGCAATATCGTCGGAAATAAAACTAACTCAAACAAACCCAGTAGCCTTCCTACACTGAAAAGAAAAACAGGCTGAGAAAGAAATTACAGAAACAACACTCTTCACAATAGCCACAAACAATATAAAGTATCTTGATATGACTCTAGCCAAACACATGAAAGATCTGTATGTCAAGAACTTCAAGTATTTGAAGAAAAAATCTAAGAAGACCTCAGAAAATGGAAAAATCTCTCATGCTTGTGTATTGGTAGGATTACTATAGTAAAAATGTTCATCTTGCTGAAAGCAGTCTTGCAGAGTCAATGCAATCCCTATCAAATTCCAACTCAATTCTTCATAGAGTTAGAAAGAGAAATTTGCAAATCCATGTGGAATAACAAAAAAACCCAGGATAATGAAAACTATTCTCAACAATAAAAGAACATCTGGGGAAATCACCATACCTGACCTCAAGCTATACTACAGAGGAATTGTATTAAAAACTGCCTGATACAGGTACAATGACAGGCAGGTAGATCGTTGTAAATTCTGGGTCAATTGAAGACCCAGAAATGAACGAACACACATACAGTCACTTGATCTTTGACAAAGGAGCTAAAACCATCCAGTGGAAAAAAGACAGCATTTTCAACAAATCTTACAGGTTCAACTGTTGGTCAACTCGTAGAAAAATGTAAGTTGATCCAGTCTTATCTCACTGTACAAAACTGAAATCCATATGGATCACGGACCTACACATAAAACCAGATACACTGAATCTAATAGAAGAGAAAGTGGGGAAAATTCTTGAACACATGGGCACAAAAGTCCCTGAACAGAACACCAATGGCTTATGCTCTAAGATTAAGAATGGTGAAAAGCAACCTCATAAAATTGCAAGGTTTCTGTAAGGCAAAGGTCACTGTCAATAGAACAAAATGGCAACCAACAGATTGGGAAAAGATCTTTACCAATCCTACATCCGATAGAGGACTAATATCCAATATTCACAGAACTCAAGAATTTAGACTTCAGAGAACCAAATAACCTTATTGCAAATGGGGAACTTAGTTAAACAGAGAATTCTCAACTGAGAAAATTCAAAGGGTTGAGTAGCACCTAAAGAAATGGCCAATAACCTTAATAATCAGGGAAATGCAAATCAAAACAACCCTGAGATTCCACCTCACTAGTCAGTTTGGCTATGATCAAAAACTCAGGTGACAGCAGATGCTGGTGAGGATGGGGAAAAAGAGGAATACTTTTCTGCTGTTGGTGGAATTGCAAGCTGGTAATCAGTCTGGAATTTTCTCAGAAAATTGGACATAATATGACCTGAGGACCCAGCTATATCACTCCTGGGCATATACCCAAAAGATGGTCCAATGTATAACAAGGACACATGCTCCATTAAGTTCCTAGCAGCCTTATTTATAATAGCCAGAAGCTGCAAAGGACCCAGATGTCCTTCAACAGAAGAATGGATACAGAAATTGTGGTACATTTACACAATGGAGTATTACTCAGCTATTAAAAACAATGAATACATGAAATTCTTAGGCAAATGGATGGAGCTAGAAAATATCATCTCGAGTCAGGTAACCCAATCAGAAAAGAACATACAGGGTATGTACTCACAGATAAGTGGAAATTAGCCCAAAAGCTCCGAATACCCAAGATACAATTCACAGACCACAGGAAGCTCAAGAAGATGGAATACCAAAGTGTGGGTGCTTCGGTCCTTCTTAGAAAGGAGAACAAAATACTCAAGGGAGCAAATATGGAGGCAAAGTGCAGAGCAGAGACTGAAGGAAAGACCATCCTTAGACTGTCCTACCTGGGGATTCATCCAAGAGACAGTCACCAAACTCCGACACTACTTTGGATGCTAAGAAATGCTGAAAGGAGCCTGATATAGCTGTCTCCTGAGAGACCCTCCCAGAGACTTACAGAGTCGGATATTCAAAGCCAACCAACGCCCCCCCAACCCCCCTAGCTCCTAGGGACTATGCCACCAACTAAGTAGTTCACATCGTTCTGGCTGCATCTGCAGCAGAGGTCAGCCTTGTCAGGCAACAACAGGCAGAAAAGTCCTTGGTCCTATGAAGGTTTGATAGCTCCCCCAGTGTAGGGTAATTTAGGGAGGGGAGGTGGGAGTTGGTGGGTGGGTGAAGGAACACCCTCATGGAAGCAGGGGGGACAGGGGTAATAGAGGAGGTTTCCAGAAGAACGGAATATCTGGTAAGCAGATAACACTTGAAATGTAAATAAATAGAAAGAAAGAAAGAAAGAAAGAAAGAAAGAAAGAAAGAAAGAAAGAAAGAAAGAAAGAAAGAAAGAAAGAAAGATAAAAACTGAGAGCAGGGTCAACCACATACACTGGAATAAATATGAGGTATGTTTTACTGCTTAGTTACTGTTCATATTGTGTTATGGCTCTCACATGCATATTACCTATTAAAGAGGAAGGAAGGACTAGCTAATGTTACTAGTCTCAAATTTTATTAGGCCATTTATGTTCATGTCCATAGTAAAGATATGTTTATAAATAAAGATATATTTATGTTCAGTCATAGTAAAGATGATTGAAATGATAGTAGGGAGGGTAGATAAATTGATAGGTCATTTGTGCCTATAGATAAATATATCCTATGGGACAATGGTCAGACAGAAAAGTCAAAGGAATTCTGCTGCATTTATAGCCTCATTCCCCTTAGTGAATGTTTCCTGAGACTGAACTAATATTCATATGCAGTGATAATGCAGTACAATGTTTGCAGTCAATTTTATAATATTTAAAGTTACTAGCATTTCTTTAATGAAAACACCTTAAAAATTGTCAGATTGCCATGCATAAGCTACATAAATGCTGAATGGCAGAAAAAATGTTGTTGATCAAATGGGTTTTGTATTCAAATGATAAGTGTGTGAATATTTCCATGTTCATTTATTTTCATATAATCAAATGAGGAATACATGTTTTCTCAATACAGAGATTTTTAAAAGTAATGATTTTCATGAGAGTATTGGGTTGTGGAGAGTTTGTAATAAGTGATTTACTCACTATCCATAGGCTGGAACCTAAGTGATTCAAAAGTTTCTAAAGACATGTGATACTAAGGAATTACTAGTCATAAATTCATATTTTTATTGCCTTATATAAATAAACATTTTTATGTGATTTACATAACACTCATGTTAACAGATTAACATATGTATATAAGAAGAAAATGAACAAAACAATGCAAATAAATATATCTTCATTTGCTTCTCAGCATAAAATATCAACATTTCCTTCATCAAAAATTGCAATGACTCTAGCCTGCTATATATAAGGCATATGACAACTGGATGGGGGTCAGTTCTTTCCAGGGATATATAAGACTTTTGTGATGGAAAGTGTGAAGTCATTAGCAAGGCTTAAAGACTTCTTTGATATTAGACCTTTAAGTTGATTAAGGGAACATGATATGGAGCTTTGTTTATTGAATATGCAGAACATTTTAGCAGCAAGTTTTAATGAATCTTAAGTAATCACAAAAGAAATTGAAGCATTCAAGTGAAGATGAATGATGTCCTACAGATCACATTTATAGTCATTCTGAGTGTGGAATTTATAATTGGCAACCTTGGTAATGGATTTATAGCAGTGGTCAACATCATGGACTTGGTCAAGAGAAGAAAGATCTCTTCAGTGGATCCAATCCTCACTGCTCTGGCAATCTCCAGAATTGCACTTCTGTGGTTACTATTAGTGAGTTGGTGGCTATTTATTATCTACCCAGGAAAATGGATTACAGAGAGAATTGTTAGGATAATCCTCAGTGTAGGGACAGCATTCAACCAGATTAGTCTCTGGTTTGCTACAAGTCTCAGCATCTTTTGTTTTTTCAAGATAGCAAATTTTTCCAATACTACTTTCCTTTATTTAAAGATCAGAGTTAAAAAAGTCATGGCAGGCACATGGATAATGTCTTTGGTTCTATTGTGTTTAAACATTGTAGTTATTAATGCATCTGAGAACATTTTAATCACTGAATATAATGTAACTATGTCTTATAGCTTGATATTGAATAACACACATCTTTCTATGCTGTTTCCATTAGCCAACACCATGTTTGTGCTCATACCTTTTGCTGTGTCACTGGTCACATTTATCTTGTTATTCTTCTCCCTATGGAAACATCAGAGGAAGATGCAACGCAGTGTCCACGGATGCAGGGATGCCAGCACCAAGGCCCACATCAGAGCTTTACAGACACTGATTGCCTCCATCTTCCTGTATTCCATTTTCTTTCTATACCTATTTATCAAGGTTTGGGATTCTCTGTTTCTGGAGAGAACACTGTTGCTTTTGATCAAACAGGCTGTAAGAATTGCTTTTCCCTCCATGCATGCCTGGGTCTTGATTCTGGGCAATGCTAAACTGAGAAAGGCTCTCTCTCTGTACTCCTGTGGCTGAGGTGTAGGCACGAAGATGGAAATCCTAGAGTGCACAGACCTGGCATTCATTTATGTGGATCATCTTGCATACCTTAGTGGAAAATACATACCAGAAATTCTTGAATTTATAAATTTTCAATTCTGAATTATATACAAACTGTATGCTATTTTTTCAACTTACAAGATAGTTGTCTGAATAAGTGATATCTAAGCATTTTACACTGTCTGAAAAACATATAAAATTATGTTTGTTAATATGTAAGTACAAACATTTTATAAATGCATATTATTTGAATGCAAGAAATAATTATAACAAAAATAATTTTATAACACTTAATTCCTTTTAAATATCTCAGAATAAGAAATTTAAATACAGGATATATATATATATATATATATATATATATATATATATATCAGCTACTTACAACATGGATCATCTTGGAAGAAGCAATTCAATTGAGAAAATATCTCCATCTAATTTTGCAGTCAGTCTTTGACTATATTATTGCTTGATGAATGATGTGAGTAGTTCCAACTTATGTTGGGTCATGCTATAAGATGGTGGTTCTGGATTTTATATTGGAGTAGGCCGAGCAATCCGTGGAGAGCAAGTCAACAATCTGTATCCCTCCATTGTCTTTGCAACTGTTTCTGCCTTTAGATTGTTCTCTTGATTTCCTGCCCTGATATCCCTTCAAGATTGACTGAATTATGAGGTGAAATAGATTCTTTCCTCTCAACCTTTCTTTTTATCATAATGTTTTCCATACCAGTAGACAGAAAGCTAGGACATATCCTCACAAATATTTTTATATGTATAAGCTTAAATTTTATATAAGAAATGACATAACTCATATAGTTTACTGGAAATAATATAGGCTGTTCATCATGTAAAACATAAAATTTAACTTATAAGCTTAAAACACATTATGCCATCATATATCTGCATTTTAGTGGTGGGATAACAACCAGGTTGTCATAGAAACAAAAATTTAGAGTAAGTTGTAACTGACCATCTGTAAATAAATGTAGAATATTTAATATGCTTACATGTTGTTAGCATTGACTGAATAATACAAATAAGATGCAAAAAGGTGAATTCATAAAGGAGGGCGATCTGGCTGCGACATCTGTCACCCCATTGATCGCCAGGGTTGATTCGGCTGATCTGGCTGGCTAGGTGGGTGTCCCCTTCCTCCCTCACCGCTCCACGTGCGTCCCTCCCGAAGCTGCGCGCTCGGTCGAAGAGGGCGACCTTCCCCGAATAGAGGAGGACCCGTCTTCGGTCAAGGGTATATGAGTAGCTGCGCTCCCCTGCTAGAACCTCCAAGCAAGCTCTCAAGGTAAACTTTTAAAAATAATTTATGTGCAAGAAAGATATGAAAAAGAAACATCGCATATGTTCAGTTTACAGTGTGGTTTAAATTTGTGGAAATATAGGAATTATAATATAAATCATTATATATATTCAGGAATTTTAGAAAACATATTTTCTTTAAAAAAATTCTGCAAATTATTATTTTCAGTTTCTGTTGTTGTTTCGCATGGTTTTTTATTAGTTCTAATATAATGCTTACATTATTTGTTTAAAGAACTAGAAACATCTCATAAACATCTTTTCTACCTTCAATCCTAACCAAAAGATCAAGAAATGATGCCTAATTTTTGTTCACCATTTGGAGAGATTTTATGGAAAAACAGATTAAATTCAATAAAATGTGGGTATTTCATATACAAACAGATGCTATAATATTTTTGCAGCTGATAATCTGTTATTACATTATGTTTCCTTATGATGAAATGCTTTCTTAATGTGAGAAAGCTAAAATTCCAAGATGTAAAGATTTAGCAGGTCATTATGTTGCGGGAATTCTTGCCTTTTCCTTTCCGAGTTCCTCCTATGTACTCTATCATTGCCTTCTCTCAAATTCAAGAAAATTTTAATTATATATATATATATATATATGTGTGTGTGTGTGTGTGTGTGTGTGTGTGTGCATACATATATATGCATTTGCATATACACACATGTTCTTAAATTAAATAAATATGGTATTTCAGTTAATACAATATTATCTATGTATATATGTTTTCAGGGAATGCCACTTCATTTGGATAACTTATTCAAAGATGACTCTTTGGGGAAGAATATTTTCACATACCCATAGAATTTCCTGTAGTTCTTTGTCTGGGATTGGGGCCCTTTGAGAATTCTCTCTTCCATAGTAGCTTCTTTCTTGGTATTTCTCCTGTTCAAGTCTTTTTAGGAAGCCATTTTGAGACTCCATGAGAGTAGCTTCCCTCAAATGTCTAGGAGGTTCTAGTTCAGAGAAGAGTTCCTGTTTGTCTTGTTGTTCCGCCCACTGTTTCACAGTGCTCTCAGAGTCTTTAGTGCAGGAATTCTGTTAAAGATACATCAGCTAGGAATGGGAATGATGAATCACTTGTTTTCTACATTTTGATTCATTACATTTATCTGTAATGGTTTCTTTCCATTGCAAAGAGAAGTTCCTTTGTTGATGGATGAGCGAAATACTTTTCTGTGTGTATAAGCATATATATTTAGAATGTGGAGAGGAATTATATTAGTTCAGTAAAGTGGTGATGTAAGCATGTCTATAAGATCTATGACACCAGTAGCTTTAGCCAACTTAGTTAACATTCAGTCTCTGAGAATTTCATACATGTTCAAAATATATAAGTATTGTATCTATAACTTATTTCCCTTCAGTTCCCCCAGACAGCCCTCATCAACATATGCACCTTCCAGCTTCATTTCTTTTTCTTATTCTTTCTTTGTCTTAATAGCTATGTCTATATTTTGAACAATGACAACTTTAATATCATATATGCACATATTTCTTTTCTATCAGAGTCATGGGGACATAGAGCCTAAACTTGGTTTATACACAATAATGGTATAGGTATTGATAGGATATGTAAAGATTTTATTGCAATTATATAGGTCTGAGTAGGAATATGCTTGGTATAAGTGTTATTGATATAGTCAGTGCATAAAACTTTCTATGAATAAATAAAATAACTTAGTACTTTGCAAATATACCTATATTTAACCATGACTCAGGAAGAGATGAGGACAATACTTGATAAATGAGAAACAAAACATTATTTTATAGTTGGGTGGAACCTATAGTTAGTATTTAGCAATCAGAATGATAAGCAGAGACAGGTTCAGAGAAGCCCTTCAGGGCTCAGTATAGTGACTTGAGACCTCTTAAAGTTCTGTTACCAACAACTATTACACAGGAATCCAATCTCCTGGTGTTTACACTTCATTTATTCTGTTCAGAGTTAATCTTCAGTACATAAATGGATCAAACTAGAAAGAATATTGCTTCCACAATTATGGAATTTGGTCATATATTTTTAGAAACTTGTTTCTCTGAAAATTTTCTTCCACTTCACTACTACACAATCCTTGTCCTTAGCCCAAATGTAGAGCATTTGATTTCAGACACCTTCTTACTGAGAACTAAGAGGTAAGAAGGCCAGTTATTCAAGATATCTCTCCTTTCCTATTCCTGTCCATATGAATGATTCCTTTTTGGATTAATATTCTGTATAAAACAGAGAGTAAATTCACATCTTCATACTGCAGTGTTTCATGTCCTCAGTCACTTCTGAGGTTAATGATATCTCTCTCTTTTTTTCTTAGTTGTTATTTCAATTATATCAATGTTCCTTTGATTAAACATTAGCTATTGAACTGGTATAATTCTCTGTTTCTTCTATTCTTTGTTGTTAGATTGTGTTTCTTCATGAATGGGTGACTGCAGTAAATACCACAGAACAGATGATTCATTCTGTAGGTTCTCCTTGCTAGTGGAGGAAAATAGCATACTGTGTAATCAGACAGTCTCTACGGATGAACTTATTGACTTTTTGATGCTTCCTGAAATCACAAAATAGCATGTAGGGACAAAATATTTAATTTTATTTGAATATTTATATTTAAGATTCATTAATATATACTTAGAAGCATTTTTGTACTACATTTTAAAATCTATAGTTATCACATGAGTCAGATGAATAAAAAGTGAACTGAATAACTAATGTGATTCCAAAGGGTATCTGAATACAAATGAATGTTTATGTATGAGTATATTTGTTGACAATTTTATTAATACAGACAAACACACAATATATGTTTTTATTTGTGTGTGTGTGTATATATATGTATATATATATATTTTTGTATTATATATGTGATCATTACATGCTTTATTTTTTTGTCCCCCACCTAGATCCCCCCTTCCAGAGTCCTTCACCTCATCTCCCCTCCCCTTCACCTCTGAGAGGGTACTCCCTCCCCCAGGTATCCTCCTTTCCTGGGTAATCGTCTTTACAGGATAAGATGTGTTCTCTCCCACTGAGACCAGATATGGCAGTCCTTTGTTACATATATGCCAGGGACCTTGGACCAGACCATGAATGCTCTTTGGTTGGTGACTTAGTCTCTGAGAGCTTCCAGGGTTAGTTGACACCATTGGTCTTCCTATAGGGTTGTCATTCCATTCATCTCCTTCAATCCTTCCCCTAACTCTTCTTTACAGGTCTCTGACCTTAATTCAATGATTGGCTGTAAGTATCTGTATCTGTCTCAGTCAGCGGCTGGCATCATGAATTTTGCATGCAAATGGAAGGACCTAGAAAATATTCTGAATGAGGAAACTCAGACCCAAAAGGACAGGTATGGTATGTGTTAACTGATAAGTGGATATTAGCCCCAAAGTACAGAATACCTGTGATACACCCAGAGACCATAAGAAGTTAGACAAAAGGAAGGCTCAAGTGAGAATGCTTTGATCCCACATAGAAGGAGGAACAAAATAATCACAGGAGGCAGAGGGGGAGATACCTGGGTGGGAGAGTTTACAGGGAAGAAAGGGGAACTGTTTCAGGCATGGGGCAAAGACAGGAGAGAAGCCGGGAAGGCAAGGAGAATAAATAGAAATATGTGGCTGCCAGGGATGTGATTTGGGGGTGGGGAATAGGGAGAAACCTCTAGAAAGTTCCAGAGACCTGGGTTGTGAGAGACTCCCAAGACTCAGTGGGGGTGATCTTAGCCAAAAATGTCAAATAGTAGTGAAATTGAACCTGAAGAGACCACCTTAAGTAGTTAGAAAGGGCCCCTAGTGGAGGAACAGATACATCAACCCACCTTCAAAGTTTTTGACTCCAAATTGTACTTGTCTAAAAGAAATGCAGGGACAAAAATAGAACAGAAACGGAAGGAATGACAGGCTAGTGACTGGACTAACTTGGGATCCACCACACAGGTAGGCACCAAACCCTGACACTATTGCTGATGCTATGTTGTGTTTGTAGACAGGATTCTAGCATGGGTATCTTTGGAGACGCTGTACCAGCAACTAACTGTATCCATTTTTATAAAAATAAATGATAAATAATATTTCAGGAAAATAAATTTTTCCAAGAAAACACTTGACAATATTTAATGTGATTTCATTGAACATTTAAAGATTTATTTGTATAGTGAACAAGCAGGAACTTGGAACTTATATTAACACAGTTTTACAGAAAAAGTGTTAATGGAATAATATGTACAAGTTCATATTCTTTCCTTGTATTTACATTAGAATTCTCTTACGCAACTTTTTCAGTACTCAAATAATGAGACTATTTCATGCCAATAAAAAAATGAGTATTTGCATCTGAGCACAAGAGGACCTAGTACTTCCTTTAAAAATGTCCAAGCTATTGCATGAGGCACATAACACCTGGATTATGTTCAGCTCAACTGTCTGAGTAAACATGAGATTTTTATTATAATGTATGATGTTATTAGTGAAACATACAGGGTTGTTTGGTATATTATATGGAAGTTGTTTAAGTGAGCATGCTATGTGGTCATAAGAACTGGACATGAATACCATTTTAGCAATGTGTATTTAGTAGGGCTTAAGGAGTGACATAAGGTACTAGGCATTCACTCGTAAATGAGTAGAATCTTGCTGAGCACATTTACAATCATTTTGAATGTATAATTTATAACTGGAAGCATTGAAACTGGAATCATACCCTTGGTAAACATTATAGACAGGGCCAAAAAAAGAAAGAGATCATCACTGGATTAGATTCTTACTGCTGTTGCCATCTCCAGGATCAACATATTTTAATTAGCATCACTGCCTACAGACAATAATCACTTTCCTCCATGTGTATGCCATTTTCTTTTTCTCTCTTGTTAAAGTTTGGGATCCTCTGCTTCTGGAGAGAAAGCTGTTGCTTTTCATGATAAGAATACAAGAACATTGCCCTAAGTACTCTCCTGTGTCCTGATTCTTGAAAATGCTAAGCTGAGAATGAGTTAACACATCTTGTGCTGATGTGACTTAGGTTCAGAACCAATGATGGAGATCCAAAAGGTGCTGAGGCCTAAAGATTATTTTTGTATATTACTATGAACATCCTAGAGGAAAATAAAATCACAACAAATTCTTCTGTTTATTCATTTTGTGTTTATCACTGTTTTCTAATTTCTATAGCTTTTTCAGTATTCAAGAATATATTTTTTTTATTTTATTTTCTATATTCTTTATTTACATTCCGAATGATTTCCCCTTTCCCAGTTCCCCCTCCCCGAAAGTTCCACAAGCCCTCTTCCCTCTACCTGTTCCCCATTTGCCTAAGAATTTCATGAATTCACTGTTTTTAATTGCTGAGTAGTATTTCATTGTGTAATTATACATGGAAAATATCTCTGATAAAATTGAAGAAATATATAGAAAAACACATTAATATTGACTATTTCATGGAAAAATTATACAGATAAAATGGTAGGTGTAAATATATCCCTAAGTTGATTGAAAGTAGAATTATAAACATTTTCTGATAAGATTTAAGATTTACATGGAAAATATCTCTGATAAAATTGAAGAAATTTATACAGATAAATTGGTAGGAATTAAAATATTCCTAAGTTGATTAAAAGTAGAATTATAAACATTTTCTGATAAGATTTACGATTTACATGGAAAATACTTCTGACAAAATTGAAGAAAAATACAGAGAAACGATAAAATTGAAGATTATCATGGACAATTATACCGACAAAATGGTAGGCACAAAAACATTCCTAAATTGATTGAAAGTGGAACTACAAACAACCCCCCCACCAGACGAAACCGAAGATCTACATGAAAAACACCTCTGACAAAATCGAAGAAATACATAGAAAAAAATGTTAAAATTAAAGATTATCATGGAAAATAATACAGTCAAAATGGTAGACACAAACAGCATTACTGAATTGAAAGAGGACTCACAAATTTTCTGATAAAATCGAAGATCCATATGAAAAACATCTCTGTTAGGCTATGTTTTTTGTTGGGGAATTGAGTCTATTTACATTATAAGGTACTAAGGAATAGTGATTGTAGCTTCCTGTTATTTTTGATGTTCTTTTTATGTTTGTGTGGTTGCTTTCTTTTGGGTTTGTTGGAAAAAGATTACTTTCTTGCTTTTTCTAGGGTGTAGTTTCCCTCCTCATGTTGGTGTTTTCCATCTAATATCCTTTGTAGGGATGGATTTGTGGAAAGATATTGTGTAAATTTGGTTTTATCATGGAATATCTTGGTTTCTCCATCTATGGTAATTGAGAGTTTTGCTGGATATAGTAGTTTGGGCTGGCATTTGTGTTCTCTTAGGGTCTGTATGAGATCTGCACATGCTCTTCTGGCTTTCATCGTCTCAAGTGAGAAGTCTGGTGTAATTCTGATAGGCCTGCCTTTATAGGTTACTTGACTTTTTCTCTTATTGCTTTTAATACTCTTTCTTGGTTTAGTGCATTTGTGTTTTGATTATTACGTGCCGGGAGGACTTTCTGGTCTGGTCCAGTCTGTTTGGAGTTCTGTAGGCTTCTTGTATGTTCATGGATATCTCTTTCTTTAGGTTAGGGAAGTTTTCTTCTACAATTTTGTTGAAGATATTTACTGGTCCTTTAAGTTGTAAATCTTCGCTCTCTTCTATACCTATAATCCTTAGGTTTGGTCTTCACATTGTGTCCTGGATTTTTGGCTCAGGAGCTTTTTGCATTTTACATTTTCTTTAACTGTTGAGTCAATGTTTTTTATGGTATCTTTAGCCCCCTGAGATTCTTTCTTCTATCTCTTGTATTCTGTTGTTGATGTTTGCATCTATGACTCCTGAATTCTTTCCAAGATTTTCTGTCTCCAGAGATGTCTCACTTTATGATTTCTTTATTGTTTCTACTTCCATTTTTAGATCCTGGATGGTTTTGTTCAGTTCCTTCACTTGTTTTTCTGTGTTCTCCTGTAATTCTTTCAGGGATTTTTGTGTTTCCCCTTTAAGGGCCTCTACCTGTTTACCCATGTTCCCCTGTATTTCTTTCAGGGATTTTTGTGTTTCCTCTTTAAGTGCCTTTACCATTTGACCAATGTTCTCCTGTATTTCTTTAAGGGAGTTATTTATGTCCTTCTTGATGTCCTGTAACAGCATCATGAGGAGAGACTTTAAATCCAATGCTTGCTTTTCAGGTGAGCTGGGGCATCCGGGACTTGCTATAGTGGGAGAACTGGGCTCTGATGTTGCCAATTAGCCTTGGTTTCTGTTGGTAGGGTTCTTGTGCTTGCCTTTTGCCATATGGTTATCTCTGGTGTTAGTTGTTCTTGTTGTCTCTGGCTGGAGCTTGCTCCTCCTATGGGCCTGTAAACCTGTGTCTGTACTTCTGGGAGACCAACTCTCTTCGGGCAGGGTCTGTGCACAGAAGGCTGTGGAGCTGTCTGGTTCCCTGCTGCAAATGGCAGCCGGAAGGAAAGACTCCTGTCCCAGCTGCTTCACTGATCGTATGCCCTGTGTGCTCCTAGCTATATCCCTCCAGAGAGAAGGTGGAGATCTCACCTCCGCACTCAGAAGTGAAATTACTGCTGGGAGATCATTCTCTTCTGGTAGGCTAAGCACAGAAGGCTATGGAGCTGCCTGGATCCCCGCTGCAAATGGTGGCTGGCTCAAGAACATGTTCTTAATAACTACTATCAAACACATGACAACCTTTTTAAATTCAAATCAGTTTTATAGTAATACACATATATAAAATTTTATATTGGTGCAGATTCCTCAAATATAAGACAATCTTATAGTAACAAATAACATATATTTTATGTCAATTGAATTTTAAATATATAAAGTGAGAAATCCAAGATAAATATATAAATGTATACATATTTAAAAATAAAACTATAATTTGATATACATAAAATATATTTTAAACACAATTTAATTTTTTAATTAAAATACAATTACATCATTTACTCTCTTCACTTTCCTTCTTCCATCCTTTCCATGCACCTTACCTTGCTCCCTCTCAAATTCAACCCTTCTTACTAATTCAAATATATATATTTCAAATTCATATATGTATATGCATAGGGTATTGGATCTGTTTAGTGTTGCTTAAATGTATATGATTTCAGGATTGAGTAGTATGAAATTATGAGTTATGAGGCTGATTCTTATGGAATATTAATTTTTCAGCTCTTACTATTACTTAGTTCTCAGTCTAGGTATGAGGCTCCATAAGATTTCCTCATTTTTTTGTTTTCATATTACTATTGTACTTGAATAGGCAACCATACTGTTGAAGTATCATGGATGAAGAGTCCCTAGATTGAAGACACACATTTACAGCATGTTTACTGGTTCTCTTGCTCTCATGATTTTTTTCTGTTCAATGTTCAATGATGTTCCCTGAGCCTCAGGTATAGGAATTGTGCTATGGATGTTTCCCATATAACTGAGCACCACATGAGCTGTTGAGTTTTGTATTGTGATCAGTTGTTGTTTTCTATAATGGCCTCTGTTGTAACAAGAAGGGTGACAACACACACACACACACACACACACAAACATATATATATATATATGTATATATATGATTCATGATATATATACATATATATATGTATATATATATATATATATGATTCAAGGATAATTTTGAAATGGCATTATAAATTATGCTGCTTTAGTAAACTTTTATAGTTAGGTCTCCTCCACAATCCATGATTTCATTAGCCTTTGGTAGTTAGCTAGGTTTTTCATACCCAGTATGATTTTCTTCATGGTGAGCAAGCTGATGTTCAATTAGGCAGCTGTTATCTTCCATCAAGACATGAATACCACCATTGTACCCATTTGCGATATCTTGACACATCAATTTCTTCATCTCAGAGTCAAGACCCATTCTGATTTGGATTCATGTGGGCCGTATGCATGCTGTCACAGTTTTTTGAGAATTCTAATGGTCATGTGTCTTATGTCTAGAAGACACTGTTTTCTTGGTATCATTTGTTTTTGCTGATGCTTACAATCTGTTCTCCCCTTCCCTCAACCAATAGTCTTAATGCAAATTTTGATAAGCAATGAAAAAAAAAGTAAAATAGATCAAAGTATTTTGAATTAGCTATCACAGTTAGAAAATAGCAAAATAAAATATTATCAATAAATACAAAATGTCTTACACAAATCTCATATTCTCAACTAAATTATAATCAGAAGAAAAGACAACTACCTCTTGGTATCTGAGGGCATTGGTATCATTATCCTTCATGGACAATAAAGTAAATGAATATACAAAGCTGATTTAAATAACATACTACATGCATATTATGATGGGTAACCTCAACTGTTAATTTAATTAAAGTATAAACATTTGAAGATTTAATGAAGTGCACCTTTGTGTGTGTCTGTAAAGACCTTTCAAGAGAAAGTAAACTCTAGTAGACAACTTCAATTCAGTTGTTCTGGTCCAGATTTCTGTCTGATCTGACAGACACAAACTGACTTTTTGTGGCTTCTCACTGAATTGCTCTTCTTGGTCTCAAAATAATTATGGTAATCAGTTCTAATCCTCCCTCTCATTCTCTTGCTTATTCTGTCTTCACTTGCAATATGTCTCTATAAAACTGAGTCTCTCTCTCTCTCTCTCTCTCTCTCTCTCTCTCTCTCTCTCTTTCTCTCTCTCTCTCGTGTGTGTGTGTGTGTGTGTGTGTGTGTGTGTGTGTGTGCATTGCTCTTAAACAGCTTCTCTTTCCTGTGTTTTTCTCATAAAAGTTGGACTTATTTTATCTCTGAGTCATTCTGTCAATGTTCTCTTTGACTCATCACTTTGTCTTGCACTCAACTAGACATCACTTTCAAACATGACTGTTTCCTTCTTTGAATGTGATCCTTGTCAGAGCAGCTATACTGCTAGATTAGATAGAATTCCCCTATATTTCCCCCTTTCTGATTAAGCAAAAACTTGTACACAAATTAACTATTACAACAGAAATAACTGTCAATCTCACAAACTTTACAGTCCAAATGTTCTTACAAAGATTTGAATGCAATGATCCTATATAACTGCAGTCTTGATCATCTCTCATTCAACAAATGCCCATTCCAAGATTACAGTTTTCCATTCTGCTAGTCTGACGAATGATCTCTACTTGTTCAACTGGTTTGTAGAGCTGTACCCATGCAAGGGAATCAACTTTCTATATCATCTGCATTGCTGTCTTTCTGTGTTTCTTCCCTTCTTTTATTCATGGGTTTCTTGTAAAAACTTCTTTTTCTTGATTGGATCTTTATCAATTTTGATGGGACCAATTATTTCTCATCCCCCGTGGAAATATAGACAAATTCTTTCCCCACCATAACACATTCCCTGACTTCCATTCTGATGTTAAATCATCTTTAAACCATCTTTAAAGTATAAAGATTTATCTAATTCAGCATTTTTTCTATACAGGACCTGTCAAATAATTTTATTCCCACTTTCTGTTTATTACAGTACAATTATATATCCAAGTACTTCCAAATTCTCCTATTCTTTTAGTTAGAGCTGCTTTGCCTTTGACATATAAAAAACAGTAGAAGAAGCCGAACAATCATGTCTCTTGATTTAAACTGCATATTTTTCTTTACATAAACCATAATCTTAATCTCCAGATTGAAGTCTTCATCTATAACTCCTGGATGCACCATGAATCCTTGAAATGTTAGACTACCTTTTCCTAAAAGCATTCCTATTGTCTTTTGCAATAGAGTGCATATTTTATAGCATTAGGGCTTCAATGCCAGGTTAAGTTTTCTCTAGTGACTCTGTGGATTTATGATAGGGTCATAAAGGTAAGAAGAATATCTCTGAAAAGACTCTGAACTTTTGAATTTAGGCTGTTCAGACATTGCGGACTCACAGAGATAGGCTGAATAAATATTGCATCATGATATAGAGATAAGACTTTATTTTCAGAAGAATGTTTTTATTTAAAATACATATCTATCATGTAGTGGTTATTATTTGACTATAAAATATCTCATTATATCATGGATTAGTCTCAAAGTGATGTGTTATTTACTACTTTGATATGTTCTAGAGGCATTATAGTATGTGAACGAACTAGAGAAAGTAGGAAGATTCCTGGGTGTTACTTGTCTCTAAACTCTCCCTTTTTTTCTGACTGTTTTCTATTTCCTAAAGTGAAGATAGTCCTCTATCACATCCTGTTCCTTCTATCAAAGGGCTGTGCTGAACTACATGTAAAAAAAACAAAAGGCCTTCAACTTAATCCGCCCTTTTTTGAGTAGATATAAAAAAAATCTCATAAGGTAGTTATTCTATTCAAACTTTTTGCCTTGTATAATAGCAATTAAAATTATAATGAGCTTAAAAAATAACTGTAATACTTCTAGGTATTTTCATTCAACAATCAACAGACAAATTTTAAATAAAGCCTGGCAGAAAGTCTTTTAAAAATCTAACCATAAGATTAATGAATGTAGACAGATAATGATAATGTGGATTGTGAAAGAAGGCAAACTAAATCTCAAGAACTCTTGAGGGATTCATTTTTCAGTTTGAGAATTACTAGATAATTTTATGGCAGTCTCAAGTGTTTTTAGAAACCAAGTAAAATGTGTGTGTGTTTGTGGCATGTTTGCATGTATGAGTCTGAGTTTATGATTAATAAATCAGAACACTGTAAAGCATACCAGTTATCAGTACTCAATTTGGGAAGTGGTTAACTTTCTACATCATTTCAAGAAAAATTGAAATATTTTGATGAGAAAAACATGAAAGTACTTGGACTGATTTCTTTATATATTGTTACATGTATAGTTAATGGCTTTGTTAACATAATCCACAGTACCACCAACCCATTTGGTCATATATAATGACATGTACCAACTGAGAAATTTCATATATGCCTTGTATAAACTTTGAAATTTTGCTGGCTGTCCTCTATACTCAAAGATGCAAAATTATGCACAGATTAGAAAAGCAAAGAATGCTAATTAGTGAAAGATAATATGTCTTCATTTACACACTCACAAATTAGATTTCGTGTTTTACTCCAACATTTGCTTTGGAATATTTAAGCCTATAGTTGAGGACTAAAAGCATTTAAACTGAGCTCATTTTCCCCTGTTTGGGATATGGAAACATTTTCATAAAACTGGCATCCTTCCATATACTATGGTGTTGTTCTGATGGATATTGATCACAGGATGTCACTGAGAGCAAACAATTTACTGCATTTCTAGAAAGTAGTGGATGGTACAAATTCAGTTAAAAAGATCACAAAATTGCAAGCAACATTAGTAGGTTTGCATTTAATTTTAAACATTAGATATGAAAGGCTAATTACTGAAGCTATTTTTGTCCTGGTGATGGCTAAAATTGTATTTTGAAAAGTCTGTATGTTTGTTATGGTACTAGTAAATTTCTCTAATGAGCAAGAGGCCAGAGATCTCTGCTCTGTGAGTCTCAGGATATATGTTGCTCTAGAAATGAAAAATAAATTGATCCTGTTCTATAGTTGCAGTTGTAAATACAATTTTAAAAATACAGTTTGGGCAATTTGTTGGTGTCACTGAGTCTTATTACTGAGACTATAGACAAGAATACCCATAGAACTGAATAAGGCCCATTAATGAAAGCAAAAAACTCAAGTATGGATGTATTTGTTTTTGAGCCACATTCATCTACAAATAATCTGTCTCACTATAAAACTAAAGGTAACAAATGTGAAAGATACAATAAAAAATAACAGCAACAAATACAGACAAAAGAAAGCTGCTTCAAAATGTATTTTTGCTTGGATGCTTTAATATGGTGAATAAAATTGTTGATGGCTGGGATTTTATTTAGTTTCATTTACTGTAATAGTAAATGAATGATGAAATTAATTCTCAGGGGAATATTATCTCAAATGTAACAATATAAGTATGGATATTTAACATAATCTTTGATAAGTCTATTTTGATTAGTTTACATTGCTATAATTACTATAGAAAATATGTCAAAGATACTACCTACCAGAATAAATAACACCTCTCCCTAAAACCAGATTATTTAAAAGCAAAACACCACCAAAACTCTATGTTGGTACCCCACTTCTAAAGGTATTACAGACTGGATTGCTGAATAGAGAGCAAACTAGATGAAACTATCCTGAAAGATTCTTCTATATTGGAAACCTTTCATGGTACCAACAAGGTACTTTGCTAGGCTACTGCATGATATTATTACAATCTGCCAGGCAAGATATACTTACTTGTGCAAGAGTGGCATGACAGTTAGGAGGCCAACTAACAGTTTTCTCATTATATTTCATATTCATTCCATAGGCCTATATCTGTAAGACTGATCCAAAACCCTGACTGCAGAAATCATAGTCTTTAGATGAAATAGTATTATTTTATTTAATGAACATCTTGTTCCACTGCATTCTAATTGTGGATGTTTATAATCATTGATTAGTGTTGTTCTCCGTCTTGGTCAGAGAAATGTTTTTCATATAGGCAAAGTTTAATGCAGAGATTTGTAGCTGGTCAAAGTACTGATTATAACTGTCTGTTGAATAATCATTCTTAAGCAGGACATAAATACAAATTTGTCCAAATCTCAGGGATTATTAAAACAAAAGAGGAGAAAAAGTGATTCAGCTGGAGAAAGATGAGGATTTTGGTGAAATGTTGCCTTCTGGACATGACAAGGCCATTCAAGTCCATGAACTCACAGCAACTGCATTATTTTGCATAAGGTTGGTGTACAAAATGTGAAAATGAGTATTACAATCCCTGATAGGGAAGGCGAAGTGAAAATTTCTGGATATGTTATGTGATTCAAACTCATGCGGTGGTTTGCTAAGACAGACTCACATGGGGTTTTGCAGAGGCAAGACATGTGGGAGGACATGGAATGTCTGGAATGAGTATAAATTGTATGCAACAGTCGAGGTATGCTTGCATAGTTAGCTTTGCAATGTTTCATTGGTCTCATGTTTTCAACTTTCCTGATCTTTACTTCGTTGAGAGAGGCATGGCAGACAATTTATCCTGGTGTCACTGCTGGCCCTTTGGCTGCCACTGACCCATGCTGATTCAGTGGATGACTGGTAATTTCTCTTAGATAGTGCCACCACTGCTCACTCATGTTTGGTATCCTGATACTACTGAACTGGATATGCTTGTATCCTGATAACAGACATTGGAATCACCCCCAAGGAACTACTTCTAAACAGGTCCACATTCCCTTGTCCTATTTATGATCTTTTCTCCACTACCTAGAAGAGGTTGGGGTCAAAGCATTTGAGAACTCTTATTAAAAGTAGATATTAAGAAATCTAAGCCTACAGATGGTCCCCCAACATGACTAAGGCATAATGAACAATTCTGCTTTGAATGTAGTAGGGGAAAAGTTAGGTGATGAGGGGTTATCCATGTCCTTAAGGAGGTTGGCAAAATAGCTGGTATAGCCTCTGGATGCTTGCCTACCTTGTTCCCGGAGAAGGAGTTTGCTTTTGTTTTGTGGTTTTAATGTATATTATTTTGAAAAAGATTGGAGGGAAGGTTGACAATTCTCTTATGTAAGAGAAGATTGCAAAGTTGGCTAAGCACACAGAGTTTGAAAATAGATGTTGAGATGCTTTGGAGGTAAAAAGAGTAAATGGGAGAACAACACGGTTCAGGTTGATATCTGAGACGTGATATGTACTGTGTGATGAAAAAAGGGAGCAAAATTAGGTTAGAAGGTAAACAGCAGTTTCACCCTGCTCCATGTACTTTAACTGTTCTGTGTCTAGAGCACCTTCATGAAACTAGATGCCAGGAAGAATAGGAAATGGTGCAGGTTCATCCAGACAGTGTTCAAGCCTCCTTAGTCTCTGTACAGCATATGCCTATAATCATAATTGACTTGAAAATTTTCTTTTTCATAATAGCTTAGGATGAGCCAGATAGAGTATGCTTTGCTTTCTCAGTAGCTACTTTGAATAATAGTCATCCACTAAAAAGAAACCACTGGAAGGTACTTCCAGGGGGAATATTACATATTCCAACTTTATTCAGTATTTTGTGTCGCAATCATTAGAAATAGTTTGTAAGCGATTCCCATGATCTCTCATTTATTATTATATGGATGACATTCTGTTGACTCAGTCTCACAAAGATATTTTAGAGAATATGTTTAAGATAAGACAAAATATTCTGCCATGCTGGGGGTTACAGACTGCTCTAGAAAAAATACAAAGAGGAAATTCACTTAGTTATTTGGGTTAACAAAACAATCAACAAAAAGTTCTACCACAAAAGGTACAGATTGATAAGGAGCAATTGCAAGCTCTTAAAAATTTTTAAAAATTAATTGGAGATAGTACCTGGCTCTGGCCTACATTTGGATTAAGTATACATGAGTTAAATAATTTGTTTCAAACATTAAAATGAGGTTCAAATTTAACCAGTACAAGATACCTAATACCTGAAGCAGAAGAAAAGAGTTAATTCTTATAGAACAAAGACTGCAAGATCCCCGTGTGGATTGAATTGATGCTAAACTTGCACGCATTCTGATCATTTTGCCTTTAATTCAATCTCCTACTAGGCTCATTAGGCAAAGAGAAGATAGTATTATGGAATTGATTTTCTTGCCTCAAAAACATAGCAAAATTAAAGACTTATATACCAAAGCTTTCTGACTTAATTATTAGGTAGAATATTATTAGTACTCCAATTTTCAGGAATGGATTCTGCCAAAATTGTAGAACCTCTTACAAATGCTGAGATTATACCATTATGGGTGATAAATGGAGCCTGGCAAAGAGCTTGTAAAAATTTATTGGGCAAAATTAATAACAAATATCCAAAATGCAAACCTATACAATTTATAAAAGGAAACAATTGTATTTTTCTATGTATCATAAAGAGAACACCAATTCCAGAGGCACCAACATTCTATACGGATACTTCAAGATGAGAATGACTTGCTATGAGTCTGACAAAATATGCAAGGTGCTCAAAAGTCCATATACCTCAGATCAAAAGTCAGAATTTTATACATTTTTATTGCATTATTAGATTATCCTAACCTCTCAATATAATCACTGATTCTTTATATTCAGAAAAGGCTATTTTGCCTATACAGTCTGCTGAATTTGTACCTGATAACTCAGAATTAACCTTATTACTTGTACAGTTGCAACAAGATATCAGAAGTAGAAACCATCCATTATATATTGCTCATATTAGTCTTATACAGGCTTACCAGATCCAGTAGCTCAAGGAAATGATGAAATTGACCAACTATTAGTAGGGAATGTATTAAAAGCCTCAAATTTTTATGAAAAACATCTTATTAATGGGAGGTGTTTAAAGAAAAAAAATCACATCACTTGGCAATAAGCCAAAGAAATAATTTTTAAAATGTCCTACATATTCTCTATATAATCAAATTTTGTTACCTGCTGCTAGTAACCCTATGGGTACCAAAATAAATGTCATCTCGCAGATGGATGCTTTCCATTTTTCTGATTTAGAAAAGAAAGGTATATACATCATACCACTTATATGTACTCAGGGTTTCAATGGACAACTGAAACTGAAAGGCTAATTGTGTTATTACACAATTATTGGAAATGATGGCAATTATGGAGATACCTGCACAATTAATATCAGTAATTCTCTCACATATGTATCCGACTATATGAAACAACTCTTTACATATTATAATATAAAATATGTTACTGGTATACCAAAAACTACCTCAAGACATGAGTTATAGATAGACCCAATAAGTTAAGTTCAAAAACTCAGGTGAGCGCAGATGCTGGTAAGGATGTGGAGAAAGACGAACACTCCTCCATTGCTGGTGGGATTGCAAGCTGGTACAACCACTCTGGAAACCAGTTTGACAGTTCCTCATAAAATTGGGTAAAGTACTACCTGAGGACCCAACTATATCACTCCTGGGCATATAACCATAAGATGTCCCTCAACAGATGAATGGATACATAGTACATTTACACAATGGAGTACATTTACACAATGGAGTACTACTCAGTTATTGAAAACAACGAATAATGAAATTCTTAGGCAAATGGATAGTACTAGAAAATATCATCCTGATTGAGGTAACCCAATCACAAAAGAACACATACAGTATGCACTCACTGATAAGTGGATATTAGCCCAGAAGCTCAGAATACCCAAGATACAGGTCACAGACCACATGAAGCTCAAAAAAGGGAAGACTGAAGTGTAGATATTTTGGTCTTTCTTAGAAGGGGAAACAAAATAGCTGTGAGAAGCGAAACAGAGACAAAGTGTGGAGCAGAGACTGAAGGAAAGGCCATCCAGAGACTGTCCCACCTAGGGATCCAGGTACAGTCATCAAACCCAGACACTATTGCACATGCAAACAAGTTCTACCTGACAGGAGCCTGATATAGCTTTCTCCTGAGAGACTCTGCCAGTGCCTGACAAATACAGAGGGGGATGCTCTCAGCCAATCGTTAGACAGAGAACAGGATCCCCAATGGAGTAGTTAAAGAAAGAACAAAAGGAGCTGAAGGGGTTTGCTGCCCCACAGGAGGAACAACAGTATGAACCAACCAGTACCCCAAAGGGTACACATGGAGGGACCTATGTCTCCACCCGCATATGTAGCACAGGGTGATCTTGTTAATCATCAGTGGGAGGAGAGGCCCTTAGTCCTATGAAGGCTTGATATCCCAGTGTAAGGGAATTCCAGGACAGGGAAGCAGGAGTGGGTTGGTTGGTGAGCAGGTGGAGGGGGGATGGTTTAGGGGTTTCCAGAAGGGAATATAGGAAAGGGCATAACATTTGAAATGTAAATAAAGAAAATATCTAACATATATATATATATATATATATATATATATATATATAAGCAAAAACAAAGATTTCATATATATAACTTTCCATATTTTTTTTTATAGAGATGCTCACTAAACCAAAAGGGGGAGTAAAATCCCCCAGGGACAGATTAAATAACACCTTATTAACTGTAAATTAAAGAGACTGGGTTATTGAAAAATCTGAGGAACTAGGCCAACCAATATACTATAAGGATGCATTGACATTATAAAGGAAGTCTGCAATAGTTTTAAGATGGGGACATGATTATGCTTATGGCTCTACAGAGAATGAGAAAATATGGTCTCCAAAATCATGAGAAAATATGGTCTCCAAAAGATCAGATCTGACCAGAGAATACCTCTAAGCAGTTGAGAAATGAATGACTTCACAAAGCGAATAAGCCCATGTGAGTCACTCTCACAGAATGTCTCAGTTACTGATTTCTCTAAAATATGGATGCCCAATAAATTCAAAAGGGCAACCCAAACTTTTGATCACACAATGACTGGACAACACATATACTTGATAGAAAATATGTAGGCTAGATGGAGAACACATGGACTGGATAAAATCAGAGACTAGGCAGTAAATACTACAGATAGTTTTGGGATTTTTTTGTTTTGGTTTTGGTTTTTGGGTTTTACTTGTCTGATTCTGTTTGTTTGTTTGTTTGTTGTTTGTTTTTCTGAATTGACCTCAAACAGTTAATCTTCAAACCAATTCAGCATGAAGCAATTATAAGACCATCATCCCGATCTCTAAAGGGGGGATGGGTTATTTTGGTTGGTTGATGTATTATGGATATTATCTTCTATAGTGGTACATTTAAATTATTATATATTTATAGAAATTTAAGGATTTTTATTTGAACTATTATATATTGATAGGAATTTAAGGTTGTTTTTGAATTATTGCATACTGATCGGGTATTTAAGGTAGTGTTTGAATTATATCTTAATAGAAATCTATTGTTGTTTTGTTAGACTACATTGTAAAAAATGTTTATTTAAGGTACGATATAAAATTCTAGCTTCATGTTCCTTATGTTATATTCACTGTTTTTAGATTGTTAGTATTGGGGAATAGGTCAAATTTTAAACAAAAAGGGGGATAGAAAATGGAAGTTTCTGGATATGTTAGGTGATACTGACACATGTAATGGTTTACTGACACAAACTCAAGTTGTGTTTTGCTGAGGGAAAGACTCACCCAAGGAAGGACTCACAATGTTTGGAGAGAGTATAAATAGGACTCAATGGAGAGTGAAAGCACACTTGCCTAGGAAGCTTTGTAATGCTTAGCTGGTCTCTTTTTGCTTTGTTGAGAAAGGCGTGGCAGAGGCCTTCTCTTGATGTATCAGCTGATTCTCATTGTTCCTGCTGGCTTGAGTTGATTCAGGAGAGCCGTGGATGTTTCTGCTGGATAGTGCCACCACTGTGGTTGGTAACCTGACACTACTGACACTAGACTGCTGGTATGCTGACAACAGAGATTATAATCACCTCAAAGAACTATTTTAAACAGGTCCAGATGTCCTTGTCCTATTAACCTCCTTTTCTCCCCCACCATTGGATAGTGGACTAGAACGGTGTCAAAATATTTTAAAACGCTTATTAAAAGTAGGTTTTAAAATATCTAAGTCTACTATAATCACTGATGAATTTTTAAAGGTAGATGACATCCCTGAAACATACTTTTGTTTCTGGAGATTATGGGTATATTCTTAATATATTGGGTGCAATTGTGTGTGTGTGTGTGTGTGTGTGTGTGTGCATGTGTACACACATACACATACAAAGGTAGGCACACATGTATTAATTTATGATAAAGTTACACATAGGTATTAGCTTTCAAGATTATATTTTAAGTAATATCTATTTCCCTGTTCTTTCCTAGAAATTTGTTTAATAAGAGTGTTTTACTTTCTTTATAGATAATTTCTTATGTGGCACTCAATGAGTGTTCAGTGGTGATGATTATGGATATAATCAAGGTTCATTAATCTTTTTATACACTCTGCGTACAACTTATGTATTGAGTTCTTAAATTTTTCTAACAAAATAAAAATGCTGGAAAGATTAAATAAGAAACAAAGTTGCAAATATTGAAATAGAATATTTCTTTATTTGTGTGCTAGCAAACAAGAATATAATTTCAATCCAGCAACAGGTCTGAACAGTTTACTAGGCTATGACAGATGTAAAAATATATCAGATATTTGAAGTGTTGCAGTGTTTATAAACACAAGATTGAATTCATTCATTATCACACTGGAACACCATCAACTTGATATAGGATTGGAACAAAAGAATCCACTACACATACTTTAGTCGAGGATACACACTCTCTTCAGTATAATAAAGTAATGACAGGTGACTTTATGACCACTGTTTGTTTTTTATTTCTTTTCTAATTTTTATTGCCAGACAAAATGAACATGCTAGGAAGGACTATTTCATTATACAAATGAGAGAATGTTCCATAGAAAACTCTGCCAGCGTCTTCATAACACTGATGAATTTCATCAATTGCATCAAAAGAAGAAAGTTCTCCTCAGGTAATCAAATTCTAATTGTTTTTGCAATCTCTAAAATTTGTTTGCTCTGGGTCATATTAATGAATTAACACTAAAGGTGTTTAGTGTAGATATATAATGGGGAACCAAAGTTCATTGCTCATGTTGAATGAAAAGGGGTAAACAACCATATAATCAATTGGCTTGTAACCATGTTGACAGTTTTTCTAAACTTCTGTTTCTTCACTTCAAAAAGAAAGTTGAGAATCTTCATCTTATGGTATTCTTGGGGACTTTGTTGTGTTTGGTTTCTAATTTTGTGGTGCTGAATATAAATGTGACTGTGTAAGGGAGTGATGATAAAGGAAACTTGACTTGGAAGACCGAATGGAAGGAAATTGTAAGCCTTTCTAATGTCACTCTATTCATGCTTGTAAACATCGTGCCTATTTTTTAAAAGCACTAATGTTTAATATTTGAGAGCAACAATGTATATAATCACATCAACAAGATCCAGTATCAAATCAGACACTGTATCTGTAGGTAAAATTACTTATTATTATTGTTATTTTTACTATTAGTTTTAGGAAGAAGCCAGGATACTTTGTCTTTCTTAAAGGTGTTAGTTTCTAAAGTTACTACATGCAGTACATTTATGTCTATATCTAGTCATATAGACATGTATACACGCGTATAAATGCATATTACTGGTGATTTTAATGGTATAAAAATTTGAGTGAGTTCTGACCATCTTCCAAATTTTCTACTTAAGACAACAGTGTGGCCTTCAGAGAGTTCCCAGATTCTGTGGCTTCTCATAAGTAGCACATAGTGTGGCTTTTATTGTTTCACTCTTATATTCTTGATATGACTGATTAAACTATGCAACTCCAAACACTCATGTAATACTAGTATTTCTAGAATCTCTAAATGTTGATTTCTTTCCTTATCTTAAACTTGATCCAAAAAGAGAATTCCTGACTAAAAGACTCAACGGAACTACTTCTTAAAAGAGGGTGAGCAACTCTGTCCTCTCTTTCTTCTCTGGAACATATTTTGAACTTTTTTATTTTTTTTATTAAACTAAAAAATTTATTTTAACATTCACCTCTTTTAGTTATTGACATTTTTTAAGTCATCAAAATAACTTATAATAGTTAAAAGCCTCTTAAATATACTTCATGTCTTCTGAAGCTAAAAGTAATATGCACTCAACCTGTCTCTAAAACCTATTTGGAATATTAAACATGATAAAAGTAGAAAAAATTTTCTTATGAAGTCCTCTATGAAAGGAAAATGTGACAAGTTCCTGATTAGACATAAACCTTTCCATCTTCAAGGGAGGATATGCAAGGTAATTGTATCTTCATAGAATTAATTGGGTAGTGCTCCTTCTGTTTCTAGTTTGTGGAATAGTTTAAAGAGTATTGGTATTAGGTCTTCCTTGAAGGTCTGATAGAATTCTGAACTAGACCCTTCTTGTTCTGGCCTTTTTTTGGTTGGGAGACTTTTAATGACTGATTCTATTTCTTTAGGGGTTATGGGACTGTTTAGATCATTTATCTGATGGTATTTGTGTATCTGACTAGAAACCTGTCCATTTCATCCAGATTTGTTGAATATATGCTATTGTAGTAGGATCTCAAGATTTTTTAATTTCCTCAATTTCTGTTGTTATATCTCTATTTTCACTTCTGATTTTGTTAATCTGAATACTGTCTCTGTGCCCTCTGAACAGTCTGGCTATGAGTTTATCTATCTTGTTGATTTTTCTCAAAGAACCAGCTCCTGGTTTTGTTGGTTCTCTGTATAGTTCTTTTTGTTTCTACTTGATTGACTTCAGCCCTGAGTTTGATAATTTCTTGCTGTCTACTCCTCTTGGGTATATTTGCTTCTTTTTATTCTAGAGATTTTAGGTGTGCTATTTTTTTGTTTGTTTTTTCAGTTTTAACATGAGATATGTTTTATGTACTTTTTCATTTTTTTGTTTACAAATCTTTTTTATTAGTTATTTTATTTATTTACATTCCAAATTTGTCCCCTGTCCTGGTCTTCCCTCAGAAAATCCTCCACCCTATTCCCCATCCCCTTTACCACTGAGAGGGTTGCTCCCCCGCCCATCCATTCCCCACCGTCCTGGTTGATCCACTCCTCCTGCATCCTCCTTTGCTAGGGCAACAAGCCTCCACAGGACCAAGTTCCTCCCTCCCATCAATAATAGATAGGGCCATCCTCTGCTACATATACAGAAGGGAAATAGATGACAGGCTTTTAATTCATAAAAACATTCTCTTATGTGCAAACAAGGTTTAGATCTGATCAATTCCTACTGCTTCATCAGACTGTAATTTAGCTCATCTATTTTTCTGAGGTTGCAAGAATGATGACAAAAGTGCTTCTATTGCTTTATGTTTACCTGTATTGCCTATCAAAAGGAAGAGATGTGTCAACGGTTTATAAACTAAAGAAAAACAGATAAAAAAATAACTACTCCTTAATTTTTAATGGATATTTTCTTTATTTACATTTCAAATGTTATCCTCTTTCCTGGTTTCCTCCCAGAAAGCCCCTATCCAATCTCCTCTCCTCCTGCTTCTGTGAGGGTGCTCCTCCCACTCACCCACTCCCTTCTCCCCACCCTCAAATTCCCCTACATCAAGCCTTCACAGGACCAAGGGCTTCTTTTCCCATTGATGTCTGATAAGGCCATCTTCTGCTACATTTGCAGCTGGAGCCAAGGGTTCCTCCATGTGTACTCTTTGGTTGGTGGTTTAGTCCCTGGGAATTCTGGAGATGGGGTGGGTTGGGTCATGTTGGTAGTGTATGCTCCTTCCAGCTTCTTTTTTGGACACACTTAAGAGCTGTGAGTTTTCCTCTTAGCACTGCTTTCATTGTGTCCCTTAAGTTTGGTTATGTTGTGCCTTCATTTTCATTAAATTCTAAAGTCTTTAATTTCTTTCTTTATTTCTTACTTGACCAAGTAATCATTGAGTAGGGCATTGTTCAAGTTCCATAAATATGTGGGCATCCTGTTGTTTTTGTTACTTTTAAAGACCAGCCGTAATCTGTGATGATATGGTAGGATGCCTGGGATTGTTTTAATCTTCTTTTATCTGTTAAGGCCTTTTTGTGACCAATTATATGGTCAGTTTTGTAGAAGGCATGATGAGGTTCTGAGAAGAAGGTATACTCTTTTGTTTAGGGTGAGAGTTTCTATAGATATCTGCTAAATCCATTTGGTCCATAACTTCTGTTCATTTCAATATGTCTCTGTTTAGTTTGTGTTTCCATGTTCTGTCCATTGATGAGAGTGGGGTGTTGAAGTCTCCCACTGTTATTGTGTGAGGTGCAATGTGTGCTTTGAGCTTTAGTAAAGAGTGTCCTTGCATTTGGTACATAGAAGTTCATAATTGAGAGCTCTTCTTAGTAGATTTTTCCTTTGATGAGTATGAAGTGTCCTTCCTTATCTTTCTTGATAACTTTTGGTTGAAAGTTGATTTTCTTTCATATTATAATGGCTACTCCAGCCTGTTTCTTGGGACCATTTGCTTGGAACATGGTTTACCAGCCCTTTACTCTGAGGTAGTGACTGTCTTTGAGAGTGAGGTGTATTTCCTGTATGTAGAAAAATTCTGGGTCCTGTTTACATATCTAATCTGTTATTCTATATCTTTTTATTGGGAAATTGAGTCCATTGATGTTAAGAGATAATAAGGAATAGAGATTGTTGCTTCCTGTTATTTTTATGTTATTTTTACTATTGTATGGCTATCTTTTTGGGGGTTTGTTGAAAGATTACTTTATTGCATTTTCTAAGGTGTAGTGTCCTTCCTTGTGTTGGATTTATCCATTTATTATCCTTGGTAGGGATGTATTTGTGGAAAGATAGTGTGTAAATTTTGTTTTTTCATGGAATATCTTGGTTTCTTAATCTACATTAACTGAGAGTTTTGCTGGGTATAGTAGCCTGGGCTGGCATTTGTGTTCTTTTACGGTCTGTATAACATCTGCCCAGGTTCTCCTAGCTTTCACACTCTTTGGTGAGATATCTGTTGTAGTTCTGATAGGTCTACAACTACAACAAAAAAGCCTTTGACAAAATATAACCTCTCTTCATAATAAATATTCTAGAAAGATTAGGGATACAAGGGACATGCAGGAACATAATAAGGGTGAATTGCATCAAGTCTATAGATAACATCAATCTAAACTTGAGAAACTACTAGTTTTTCCACTAATATCAGAAACCCGGAAAGGATAGATTGTTTACTCTTTGCATTCTTATCAATATATTATTTGAAGTCTTTGCTAGAGCCAAAAGGCAACTGAAAGAGATCAATGAGATACAAACAGGAGAGGAAGTAATCAGGAATCTCCTTCAGTTGATACACAACTTCCAAAAAGTAGCCTGGTATAAAATTAACACAGGATAACATGTAATCTACTTAGACTTTCTTAATAAATGACAAAAAGGTTGAAAAAAAATCAGAGAAACAATACCTTTTAAATCTGCCTTTAAAAAGTAATATAGCTTAGGATAATTCTAACCAAACTTTAGATACTGAAGAATATATCAGTAGATAGAAGTTCGTGGGTTGGTAAGATTAATATAGTGAATGGCAAATCTACCAAATGAACTCTACAGATTTAACACAATCACCATCAAAATTTATACCTGATAATTCACAGAAATTCAAAGTAAAAATTTCAGTTTCATATTGAAAACACACACACACACACACACACACACACACACAACTCACACACAACCAAGAAAGACAGGATAGTTTTCAAGAATTCCCAGATAATCAAAGAATGTGTGGAGACATCACTATCCAATATTGCAAATTGTACTACAGGGTTATGGTAATGAAAGAATCATGGTATTGGCATGAAATCAGACATGTTGTTCAATGACATAGAATTGAAGACCAATACTTAAGTCCATATATCTATGAAAATCTGAAATTTGATAAAGAAAAAAGAAACACACCTGAAAAAAGACTATTTTTAACCAACTATGGCCAAAGTTGATGGCAGCATGCTAAAGAATCCAAACAAATCCATACCTATCACCCTGCACAAAACTCAACTCTAATTGGATGAAAAGCCTCAACAAAAGACATGATGTATTAAATCTTATAGAAAAGAAAGTCTTGATCTCATTGGCACAGGTAAAAACATTTTGAACAGTCAATAAGACCAAAAACTAATAAATGGGAACTAATAAAAATGAAAAGCTTCTATGTGGGAAAGAACAACATCATTTACAGAAAGAAACAGGCTACAAAATGGGAAAAGATATTTGTTACCTATACATTTAATAGAAGGCTAATAGCTAAAAATATACAAAAAAAACTTTAAACAAGCCCTGAACATCAAAAAATAAATAACTCAACTAAAATATGGAGTTCAAATTTAAACAGAAATCTTAAGAAATGAAACATAAATGTGTGAGGAAACACTTAACACTTAAAGAAATATTCAGCATACTTAGTCATTAGGAAATATAAATGAAAACCACATTGAGATTTCATCTGATTTTCCCCTGTAAGAATGGCTAAGATCTCTTCCACTGCTGGTGGGATTGCAAGCTGGTAAAACCACTCTGGAAAGCAGTCTGGCGGTTCCTCAGAAAACTGGGCATGACACTCTTGGAGGATCCGGCTATACCACTCCTGGGCATATACCCAGAGGCTTTACCTGCATGCAATAAGGACACATGCTCCACTATGTTCATAGCAGCCTTATTTATAATAGCCAGAAGCTGGAAAGAACCCAGATGTCCCTCAACGGAGGAATGGATTCAGAAGATGTGGTATATTTACACAATGGAATACTACCCTGCAATTAAAAACAATGAATTCACGAAATTCCTAGGCAAATGGTCAGAACTTGAAAATATCATCCTTAGTGAGGTAACCCAATCACATAAGAGCACACTAGGTATGCAGTCACTGATAAGGTGGTATTAACCCAGAATCTCGGAATACCCTAGACACAATTCGCATATCAGTAGATTTCTAAGAAGATGGAAGGAGAGACCCCTGGTCCTGGAAAGACTGGATGTAGGGCAACGCCAGGACAGAGAAGCGAGAGGGGGGTGAATGGGGAAAAGAGGGAGGGAAGGGGCTTATGGGACTTTCGGGGAGGGAGGAAACGGGAAAGGGGAAATGATTTTGAATGTATATAAAAAAAACTTAGAAAATAAAATTTAAAAAAAAAAGAATGGCTAAGATCTATAAAATGACAGCTCATTCTGGCATAGATGTCATGTAAGAGGACTATTCATTTAGTCCTTGTGGGAAAACAAACTTACACAGCCACTGTGGAATTCATTGTGATGGTTCTTTAGAAATCTGGGTATAGATCAACGTCAAGGTTCATCCACACCATTCTTAAGTATATACCCAAAAGATTCTATGCTCTAATAAAAAAGACTCTGTTCATTCATGTTCATTGTTGCTCTATTCATAATAGGCTGAAATTGGAAATAACTTAGAAGTCTCTCAGTAGATGAATGGATAATGAAAATATGTCAAATAATGCAATGTTACTCAATTATTAAGAAAAAATGATACCATCTAATTTACATTTAATTAGAATGAGTTAGAAAAATCATTATAAATGAACTAACCAAAAATCCAAAAGACAAATATGATATGTATTCTCTTATATATTATTGTGGAAAGACCTGGAGTTGAAGGGACTATAATAGAAAAAAATAAATGGGGATATATATATATATATATGAAAGATTCATGAAAGAAATGTAAGTGGATTCACTAAATAACAGGGAGACAAAGCCCTACCTAGGGATCTCTTATCACCAAATGAAACCTCCAGTTTCAGGAATGAGTTAAATAAAATGGAGTTTTTGGTTAAATAGTTTCCGAAGTAACTCCAAAACAACTAAGTAGAACTCTAAATTTGATGCAGTGTGTTTAATTCCTATATCAGGATTTGTCTTGTTATTTTGTTTTCTAGATACAAATTTTGGTAGTTTCTCCATTACTATTCTCAGCTGAAGCTTCTGTTAAAGTAGAACCTGAAGTATTTAGAAAACACAGTGACAGGAGCTGTGTGGGGCTCCAAAGCATAAGTGTAGCTATTTTTTATTTTAAATTATATTATTTTAAATTATATAATTTATTTACATTCCAGTTGCTTAACTCCACCCCTCCCACAATTCCCCATCCCATTCCTTTTCCCCTTGCCTCCAGATGGTGCTCCCCTGCACCTCAACAGACCTCCCCCTTCCCTGGGGATTTAAGTCTCTTTAAGATTAAGTTCAGATTCTCCTACTGAGGCCAGACCAGGTAGATCTCTGTTACTTATTTGGTAGGGACCTCAGACCAGCCATTGTATGGCCCTGGTTTGTGGCTCAGTCTCTGGGAGCTCCCAGTGTCTGGCTTAGTTGAGACTTCTAGTCTTCTTATGGGGTCACTCTCCTTTCACTTCTTCAATCCTTGCCCTAATTCAACCATAGGTATCTCCAACTTCAGTCCAATGGTTGAGTATATCTGCTTCTGTCTTAGTCAACTACTGGTAGGGCCGCTATGAGGACAGCCATGCCAGGCTCCCATCTGAAAGCACATCAAAGCACAGTAGTGTCAGTCCTTGATGACCCTCCTTGAGATGGATCCCAAGTTGAGCTGGTCATTAGACTTCCTTTCCTTCAGTCTCTTCTCCATTTTTGTCCCTGCAGTTCTTTTAAACAGGGACAACTCTGGGTCAGGAATTTTGACTCTGGGTTAGTAACCCTGTGCTTCCACTTGAGGACCTATCTACCTCCTGGAGGTGAACTCTTCAAGTTCTCTTTCTCCAGTGTTGGGAATTTTGGCTAAGCCCCCTCCAACCCCTCAATGAGTCCTGAGAATGTCTTGCCTACCAGGTCTCTGGTACTCTCTAGAGTGTCCCAACAGCTCCTGCTAACCAAGGCTGCTTATTTCCATTCATTCTCTTGGCCCTCTAGGCTTCTCTTCAGTGTCCACAGCCTCATCTCTGATCCTGTTCCTTTTTTCCCCTCCCCTTCCCCTCTCCCATCCAGGTCACTCCCTCTCTCTATCTCCAGTGATTATTTTCTTCCCTCTTCTAAGTGGGGTTGAAGCCTTCTGTTTTGGACATTTTTGCTTGCTATACTTCTTATAGTCTGTAGGTTTTATCCTAGGTATACTGTACTTTTTGGCTAATATCCGCTTATCCTACATATCAGTGAGTGCATACCATGCATGTCCTTTTGGATTTGAGTTACTTTACTTAAGATGATATTTTTTAGTTTCATCTATTTGCCTGCAAGTTTCATTATGTCATTGTTTTTAATAGCTGAATATTATCCCATTTTGTAAATGAACCAAATTTTCTGTGCACATTCGTTGGTTGAGAGACATCTGGGTTATTTTCAGCTTCTGGCTATTACAAATATGGCTGCTATAAATGTAGCAGAGCAAGTGGCCTTATAGTATGGTGGGGTGTCTATTGATGAGGACACAAGTTCTGACTCTTCCCAGGAATCTGTGAAGCTTCCTATACCTGATCTTACCACACAGCACCACCCCAGTTTCACTTGCATGTCTCTGGCTTTTCTGAGCTCATCCTTGTTAGCTGATAGCAGCAAAATCATACACAATTGACTTCCTCTTGGAAAGTCTGCATTTTTGTTTTGTTTTCTAATTTTCTACATTATTCCAGAACCTAGGAAGATTTCTTATATTCTTCTATTAAACCTACATGTAAGTATTTGAAGTATTTGTGGGAATTTAATACATACATACATACATACATACATACATACATACATACATACATTGGATTCATTCATTTTACTCAGTATTGTTGAAGGAGACTAGTGATAGTCAGCTCCCTACTCTGTACAACTAGGGGTACCCTATGTCTTTTTAAGCTACCTTTAATATTTACATTTTTCATGCTACATCAAATGTTGCTGGGTTTATTCCTTTTCTCTTTGTTCACATTTTCCCTTTTACAAAGGAAAAATCCTGTGATCCTGCTCACTGCCCATGTTGCCTGGTTAGCAAACTATATTGCCTAACTTGGTTCTTATAATGATGACCAGAAAATAGACATTGGGAGTAAGAGGTGATAAATAAAATGTGCATGACCTTCATGCTAGTAACAGAATTTGTCCTACTGGGAAAGAGAGAAGCATGAGCTAAATCAGATTCTTTGTAGATTTACTGATTTATCTCATTGTCTACTTTAAGAGAAGACAAAGAAACTTCCACCAAATTTTACATGAATAGAGGATACAGCTCAATGTCACTGAATATTTACATTTAATACTTTAATTTGTACCTGAGGATATTGTCTAAACAATATTTAAAATCAAAACAGTAAATGTTAGTGAGATGCATAGTGCTGAATAAATTAGGAAGCTGAATTTTTCACTAGAGAAAGGACATTTTAGCACCACTTAATGTGTATTTATGTGTTTGAATGGGTATACATGCCTTTATATAAAGTAAAGTGATCAATAAGTATTATTTTTAGTATTAACCTCTTCAGAAGTCTTGATTTCAGCCAGCTTATTATACAGAAGCTTATACATTAATATTTGAAAAACATATATATGTGTCTTTGTGCAGCACCATTTTGAAGCAGCTAATGAACACTTGTGTCTAAATTTCTATACAGTAGTGCAACTCTTTATTGCTTTTTATATGTTTATTACAATATTACTTTGTCAAATACTCACTTATCCAGGTATTTAAAACTGTTGCAAAGAAAAAAATTATTTTGTATGTTGGCATATAAGAACACGATGTTTCCTTCATCATCACCTAGAGAATATTCTAGAATAATTCGAGCTAGTGTTTCATTGAATTTCATTTGTGGTCCATCAGTTTAAGATTTTCATATGAGTCATTAAGAAATCTTGATGCTTGTTTGTGAGATGTCACCTCTGCAATTTTTTTAATGAAAGTACATTACATATTTTGAAAAAGCAACGTATTTTAAAGGAATATATTAACCAATCTTCAGCAGTTACCTCAGAAATTTGGGTATTGTTTTACAGACAATGGTGGCTGTTCTACAGAGCACATTTGCAATAATTTTCAGTATGGAATTCATAATGAGAACCTTAGGAAATGGATTCATTGTTCTGATAGCCTGCATAGACTGGGTCCAAAGAAGAAAATTCTCTTTACTGGATCAAATCCTCACTGCTCTGGCAATTAGCAGAATCACTCTAACTTAGTTGGTATTCTTAGATTGGTGGGTATCTGTTCATTACCCAGCATTACATGAAACAGGTAACATGTTAACAATGTATTTGATCTCCTGGACCATGATCAATCATAGTAACTATTGGCTTACTGTAAGCCTGAGCATCTTTTATTTTCTCAAGATACACAACTTTTCTAACATTATTTTTCTTTATCTAAAGTTTAGAGTTAAAAATGTGGTCTTGGTGACCCTGTTAGTATCTCTATTTTTCTTGTTCTTAAATACTGTAATTATAAAAATATACTCTGATATGTGTTTTGATAGTGTTCAAAGAAATGTGTCTCAAATTTCAAGATTGTATAACCATGAACAAATTTGCAATTTTCTTTCTTTTACTAATCCTGTGTTCATATTCATACCCTTTGTTATGTCCCTGATAATGTTTTTTCTGCTCATCTTCTCCCTGTGGAGACATCTGAAGAACATGCAGCAAAGCACCAAAGGATTCAGAGACATCAGCACCACAGCACACATCAGAGCCTTGCAAACCATCATTGTGTCTGTAGTGTCATACACTATTTTTTTTGTATCATTTTTTGTGAAAGTTTGGAGTTCTGGGTCACCAGAGAGACACCTGATCTTTTTATTTGTCTGGGCTCTGGGAAATGCTGTTCTTTCTGCTCACCCATTTGTCCTGATTTTTGGAAATAGTAGATTGAGATGGGCTTCTCTCTCCCTGAGGTTGTGGCTCAGGTACAGGTTCAAAAATATAGAAGTATAGGGTCCACAGACCACCCAAGGAATCATTTTGCTTATCTTAAAGAAAAATCAGGAAGCAAGAAATTATCATATATAAATAAATCATACATTACAAATATTTTTCCATAAGTAGTTGTGAATTAAATAGTTTGTAACAATCTGGAAAGGTCATTGTGTAACTTTTGTTACAATCTTAGATAGAGAATGATATCAATGCACACCATGTAAATGCAGATTTCTATAGTCAGGTTATATACTCTAAAGATTCAGAGCTAAGATTTACAAATAAAAGAAAATATGATGCATTTGTCTTTCTTGGTCTACGTTACCATACTCAGTATAATATTTCTAGTTCTATCCATTTACTTGCAAGTTTCATGATATAGCCTGAAGTAATCACAGAAGCCAGGAAAATAGAAAGGGAACATGGCATAGAGTCAGAGAAAGAGTTCTAAGGTGAATATAGGATATAGGTGTTGTGGGGTGCAAAAAAAAAAAAAAAAAAGAAAGAAAGAAAGAAAAAGAAAAAAAGAAAAAAACAAGGAAAAACTATAGAAGGTCTTTTATTGGCGGGGGACAGAAAGGAGAGTAAAAACTAAAAACAAAACATTAACAATTTTTGAAAAAACTCATAGAGAAACATTATAAGTCTACATATATAAAACTCAAGGAGCATAATCTAAAAAAAAACTCTAATGCCTTTGGCCAGGGGATTCCAAGAGACTCTGAAAAAAGAAAGGATATTCACATTGCCTTTGTTTGTCACCCCAGAACTTAAGTGAGATACTACACACTTTAGATACAGAACTTGTAGGAATCAAGTTGGAATTGTCTTGAAAGCTTCCTTTCTTAGGATTAGCTCTCATAGTAACAGAAGGTGCTGTGCAAGCTACCAAGGGAGAAGCATACTCAATAGTCCTACCCATATTTAAAGCCTGTGAATCATAGCAATGATTGCCTCAGAAAGATATCCTCAGGGTAAGTATAATATCAACACTTAAATCTTAAGGGTAACAATAAATTGCTGTTTGATTGGACTTAAAGTTCACTCAAGAGAAGGGAATTAAATGCCTACCTGTGGCTGGAGAGGTCATTTCTGAAATGAGAGCCTACTACTACCACTCTTTTAAACCACTGTAGTTTCTACCTGTATAAAAAATACTTAGACTCATAGATAAATGTAATTTTCACCCCATATCAAAGGAACTTTCTTTTGCAGCAGTTGGAGATTACTTGTGATATCCACAACTGATCAAAATACAAAAATAAGTGACCTTGAGTTATCCATCCCCAGTTGCATCTACAATGCAACTCCTTTACCTAAGGCTCAGGGAACATCAGAGAAGAGGTATTAAGATTATAAGAGTCAGATGGCCAAGATACTACTTGTTAGTTAGCATCTTCTGGGTATGTCAGGAAAGCTGCATGCATGAAATCCCGACAATATAAATGCATAAAAAAACCTGAATAATGACAACATCAGTTGATATCAATGCCGATGAGGAACATTCCACATGGCTCCACTCCTAGATGAAGAGTTACAGGCAGTTAATGGTGCTGAGATGGAGGGAATCAGTTAGTCCACGCATGAATCCCCTAATTGGCTATCCAATCCCAAGAGTTCACTGTGTATATGTATGTGCATGTGTGTGTGAATGTATGTGTATATGTGTATGTGTGGAAGTCATACATTTGAGAGTGGCAGGTGAGTTTCGCTGGAGAGTGGAAGGGATGGAAATATATTAAGTACACTTATATAAAATTATCCAAAATGTTTTTAAAATTTACAAAAAAGAAATGTCTGTAGTCATATTATGAATTTTATTCACGTATTACACTTTCAGAAATACTAAATTATAAAACTTACAATATGTAAATAATAATTATTTATGAATCAATGTGAATCATAATTATTAAAAATAAAATAGACTGTTAGGCTGTCTAAAATATGAGCACAATTGTGGAAGGGACCTATAAAATTCTGTCTCTTATTTGAGTAGCTATTAGAAATTATTTACTATTGGGAAAGGGTAAGTCAATGTTCTTGATAGCAAGAAACCCTGAGAGGCTGCCCTGCTCAAGTAGATGTGTACACAAAGCATCAGCCACAGTAAACATATTCAGTGTGTTTGCTAAAAAAAATAATGCAAGAATTTGGGATGGAAAAATGATGGAGAGAGAGATAGGGGACAATTGGAAGGGAGGGATGGCAGGATGGATTTATCAAAACATTTATATATATATATATATATATATATATATATATATATATATATATATATGTGTGTGTGTGTGTGTGTGTGTGTGTGTGTGTGTGTGTGTGTGTATGTATATATATATGTTTTAATGTATATATTATTTCAAAATATCACATAAGAAATTAATTAGAAGATTTGGAACAAATTGGAACATATTAGTATTGATGACAGTAGAGTTAATTGAAAAAATCCTATGAAATGTTTTTGTAAACTTGTATGTATTTTCTTTTATATAAATATGACATTTTCTAGCTGCTTATTTTATGTACAAAATGTTAATTTATATTAAAATATTTAAATCAGTATATGAATTTGATTCTTTATTAACTCATCTTTTATTCTTTCTTTCTTTTTTTAGAAGAGATTTTTTTATTTTCTAAGTTTTTTCATTTACATTCCAAATCATTTCCCCTTTCCCATGTCCTCCCTCCCCGAAAGTCCCATTAGCCCCCTTCCCTCCCTCTTTTCCCCATTCAACCCCCTCTCGCTTCTCTGTCCTGGCATTCCCCTACATCCAGTTTTTCCAGGATCAGGTGTCTTTCTTTTATTTTTTTTTTTTGGTTTCTTTCACGGTGTTGGGCATTGAACCCTGAGGCTCACATAAATGTGAGGCAAGTGGCATTGGCCATAACGTTTCCATTCCATTCCAAAAAGCTATTTCAATATGTTTGTATGTGTATTTTAGCAACCTACATAAAATATTGTTGTTTTAAATTTGATGTCAACATGTAACCATATTTTAAAAGGCTAGAAAGTAACCAGGTTTGGGACAGCCCCTGAATGGATTTGAGAATGTCCATCAGAAGGGATAGAAAATATGTTAGAGCTGGAAGATGGGAAGGCATGTTATAAACCATTGTCTTGTGGATGTGGATATGGCATTAGTGTTGCAACCATAAACTCACAGTCAAGTGCTTACCTGCATGATTCCTATAAGACTAAGCCCATCAAAATTCTATGAAGAGCCTTGTAAACTGGTATTCTTCCTGAGGAGCTAGATAAAGCAAGTTAATGGTTGTTGTAGTGAGAGTAAGATTTATTGCTCATTGGCATAACTGCTAAATGTTTCTGTGGCTTAACTAAATAATATCCTAACTACAGTTCTGCAGACAATTCCAATTAAAGACTGGCAGGTACAAAAACAGTGACAAGAAGAAGGAGGGGATTTCAGAAGAAGGGATTAAGTACGAGACAGAAAAAGCATGAATACTGAAGATAAAAGAATATCACACATCATAAAAACTTATGCTTACATATTTAGGCTTCTTAGGATTGATTTTATAGCAATAATAAAAAATGAGAAAATTATATGTATCGTAGACAGTTGAAAAATTTTAAACAGGTTAAGCCCAAGAAGTTAATTACAAAACAGAGGAAAACATGGTCATGTCCACTGTGTTTAGTCTTGCTAAACCATGAGAAACTTAAGAATCCCATAAAGTTTTAGGGATGAAGAGTATTTATTTATGGCTTGTATTTACCAGCAAATCTCCACAGGCTACTGTTTTTCCATTCATCATAGATTTTCTTCTTTAGAATGTTAATTGATTCATTTAAAAATATATAGGCAATTCTTGGTTAGCATCAGCTGTCACCTTGACATAATTCAGAATTATTCATCAGAGCCTCAGTTAGGCATTTGTCTTGATCAGAATGATGTGTAGGAATGTCTGTGGGACATTTTCTTAGTGGATCATTTTTACAAGAATGCCCATTCTAATGTTGACAATACCATTAGGTAAGCCTGGGCTATAAAAAAAAATGATAGCTAAATGTGAGTCTGAGGACAAGCTAGTAAACAGCATTTCTTCATGATGTCTGCCTCAGTTCCTTCTTCAGTTTCTGCCTTGACTTCCCTCAGTGATGGACTGTGACCTGGAATGGAAGACAAATAAATCTTTTTCTCCTCATGTTACTTCCATTTATGTGCTTCTTATAGCAGAAGGAAACACAAACTAGAACATGGTTTAGTATAGTTTCGGTTTTTGTTTCCTTAGAGATACTTTAATAAAAAATTCATGCTCTAAATAAAGAAATGGGAAAATGTCATTTGAAGCCAATCGAAGAGTATATTTTAATATTTATACAGCAAGAGATGTGTATATGTTATAGTCTTAGTATTAGTCACATATATATCATGTAAAAACATTAAAGTCCTCACATGATAAAAACCAATCTATTGTTAGGTAATAATGCCAAAAGAAATAGAGAGCACCAAATTAGAATACTTCTCTAAAATTTCAAATGAAATAACCAAAGGTAAGTGGGTAGTTCAAAAGAAATCAATCATAATGCATTTTCTTTTAATGTAGTTCTTGCATGCCTAGGTATGTTGTTTGACTTTGCTCCTCACTCTTATACTTTGTCCTCACTCTTAATACTTTGAGGATATCTTACAGTGTGTATTAATCTCTGCCTTGCCCCATACCTCAAGTTCTAACTCTCTTCCCAATACATCTAATTTTGCCCCTTTCTTCTTTCAACTTGTTGATAGGCTTTATTTCCAATATTCAAAGTATTTTATTGTTCCCAGGATATTTGTACTATTCTACCAGTTGATCTGTTTTAATAAGGTAGTCATTGTTATCTATCATAAGGTTCACAGCTGGATAAGATTGATCCTTTCCTTTTCACCTTCAGCATGCATAGCACCTACCAGCACTATGAAAGCTAGCCAGTAGAAACAAGTTTATAACTGAATATCAGGTTAATATCTTCATGTTCTACAACTTAAGTATGTGGTGCCATTAAAAATCGGGGCTGGGCTTACCACCAAGTTCTAGAGGATAGGCAAAAGTATTGGCATACACCTGTAATGTTGAGGAAGGGTTGCTCATGGGACTCACTTGCCAACAACTCCAAAAGTGGCAGCCCAATCCAGGCCCTGGGATTTTTATTAATTATCTTGTGATATCTAGTGCTGGCATTGTGGCCTCATTGTAGCATAAATCTAGAGCAGTATTTCTCAATCTTCCTAATATTGTGAGGTGACCCCTAACCATAAAATTATTTCATTGCTATTTCAAAACTGTAATTTTGCTACTGTATGAGTCGTAATGTAAACACCTGTTTTTCATTGGGGTCTTAAGTGACCCACCTACACACAGGTTGAGAATCAATGATCTAGACTTTAACTTTATGTGTTCAGTTGCATATTTAAAGAAGTATCAACACTAGTAGGTTTCCAAGTGACGTTTTAAAAGATGTGTTTGTTTTTTTAATCCCTCCCTGTATTCTCTTTACTACCCTCCTCTGCTCCTCCACATTTAATCCTTCTTGTTGTACTATTTCCAAGCCTTAATATCAGTGCATTCTCTGTCTCTTTCTTTGAAACCCCACCCTCATAGCTCTTTACTAATTTTGGAAACATAATCTGTGTAGGGGCTTTAAAACAAAATGTTTATGCATGAAATAGACAATGAAAAAGGAAAATGTAAAATGTCTGTAGATAGTTAATTTGTATATAGAGTATTTAGTGTTAACATGAGTGCTTGTGATACTTTTCTTTTGTAGAATCTGAAATCCTAATGTTTTAAAGGGCTTGCTTAGCAGTGAGTGAAGATGACAAGAGCCAGTATATCAATTAGAGACTGGCAGAGAGCTATTTTCCTTAAGTTTACATAAAACATTAATGGGAAAACTATGAATATGCACACATATAAAATCGTTAGAAAGAATGTAACTGAACATGTAATTTCATTACATAGTTTAGCTGGGGTTTTTTGTTTCTTATACCTAAAGCTTAATTTTTACATGATAATACAGCTATTATTTTTGTCAGTTTAGTGAATTAGAAGTAAATAGCCTTCTTGATGTCCTCTAATAGCATTGTGAGAAGAGACTTTAAATCCATCTCTTGCTTTTCCAGTGTGTTGGGGTATCTGGGATTTTCTGTGGTGGGAGAACTGGGCTCTGATGTTGCCAAGTAGTCTTGATTTCTGTTGGTAGGGTTCTTGTGCTTGCCTTTTGCCATCTGGTTATTTCCGGTGTTAGTTGGTCTTGTTGTCTCTGACTGGAGCTTGCCCCTCCTATGGGCCTGTAAACCTGTGTCTGTACTCCTGAGAAACCAACTCTCTTCTGGCAGGGTCTGTGCACAGAAGGCTGTGGAGGTGTCTGGTTCCCTGCTACAAATGGTGGCAGGAAGGGAAGACTCCTGTCCCAGCTGCTCCAATGATCATATGCCCAGTGTGCTCCTATCTGTAACCCTCCAGAGAGAAGGTGGAGACCTCAGCTCCTCACTGAGAAGTGAAATCTCTGCTGGGAGATCACTCTGTCCTGGTGGGCTAAGCACAGAAGGCTGTGGAGCTGCCTGGTTCACTGCTGCAGACAGCGGCTGGAAGGGAAGACTCCTATCAAGCTGACCCTGCTCCTTAATGTTTTTCTGTATTTTTCTTCAATTTTGTCAGAAGTATTTTCCATGTGGATCTTCAGTTTTATCAGACAATGTCTATAATTTTACTTTCAATCAACTTAGGAACATTTTTAAACCTTCCATTTTATCTGTATAATTTTCCATGTAATAGTCAGTTTTAACATGTTTTTCTATATATTTCTTGAATTTTTTCAGTAATATTTTCCTTGTAGATCTTCAATTTTATCAGAAAGTGTTTATAATTCCACTTTCTAAAAACTTAGGAATATTTTTATGCCTACCATTTTATCTGAAAATTTTTCCATGAAATAATCTTAACACGTTTTTAATATATTTCTTCAAATTTGTCTGAGATATTTTCCATGTATTCTTCAATTTTATCAGAAAATGTTTATAATTTCACTTTCAATCAACTTAGAAATATGTTTATGCCTGCCACTTTATCTGTATAATTTTTCATGATAATCTTCAATTTTAATGTTTTTCCATATATTTTTACAATTTTGTCAGCAGTAGTTTCCATGTAAATCTTCAATTTTATCAGAAAATGTTTATAAGTCTACTTTCAATCAACTCAGGAATATTTTAATTCCTACCAATTTATCTGTATAAATTTCTTCAATTTTATCAGAGATATTTTTCATGTAAATCTTCAATAATATCAGAAAACTTTTTTACTTCTACTTTCAATCAATTTAGGAATATTTTTATGCCTACCATCTTATCTGTATAATTTTTCATGAAATAGTCAGTTTTAACTTGTTTTTCTATATATTTTTTAAGTTTTATCAGAAATATTTTCCTTGTAGATTTTCAATTTTATAAGAAAATGTTTATAATTCCACTTTCAATCAACTTAGGAATATTTTTTATACCTACCATTCTATCTGTATAATTTTTCCATGAAATAGTCACTCTTAATGTGTTTTTCTATATATTTCTTCAATTTTATCAGAGATATTTTCCATGTATATTTAAACAATGGAATGCTACTCAGCAATTAAAAACAATGAATTCATGAAATTCTTAGGTAAATGGGGAACATGGGGAGGGAAGGGGGCTTATAGCATTTTCGGGGAGGGGGGAACTGGGTTAGGGGAAATCATTTGGAATGTAAATAAAGAATACAGAAAATAAAAAATAAATAAAAAAGTTAACATCAAAAAAAAAAAGAAGTAAATTGCCTTATGAAACTGTTACATTGACTTTGTGTTTTAAACACATTCACTTTTCAAGATAAAACACCATATCATTGACATCTAAATATAATGATTGCTACATCTTCTTGTCAATTATGTATGGCTTTCTGTGTAGATTTATATAATGAGCATTTTCAATGATCAAAGTACTTAATAGTTGCGGTGTAAGCTGGCATTGCTGTTCGTAATTTAAGAGCATACTAATGTTTCAACAGAAAGCATAATACTCACTCTAGTTTTGGGATAAAGTTTATAAAATTGTCTCTACAACAAATCTTTCTTGTCTTTTCTAATAAAAGGCACTAAAAGTATTTAGTATGCACTGTTTTCTTAGAAGATTTTGCACTAATTATCTGCTGCTAAGCTAAAACAATGATACAAGCTAATACAGCATTTTAAGAACTGCTTTTCCTTTTTTCACATTTGATTCTTGCATATAAGAACCTATTAACAAATATCCTATGATGGTTAGTGAGAATTGGTAACTTAAGAGAATGTACAATAATCAGAAGACAAGCTTCCATGTGGGCCCACTTGAAATAGGTTACAAGTCTATGGGGAATCATCTTGAACATGTTAATTGGAGATAGAACACTGATTCCCTCTGGATTCCAAGTTGGGACTCTGGGCTACATATGCATGCATGCGTGCCCACACACACACACACACACACACACACACACACACACACACAGAGAGAGAGAAAGAGAGAGAGAGAGAGAGAGAGAGAGAGAGAGAGAGAGAGAGAGAGAGAGAGACAGAGACAGAGAGAGACAGAGAGACAGAGACAGAGAGGGACAGAAAGACAGAGAGGGACAGAGAGAGGAAGCTGAGAAGCAGTGAGCATTTTCTTCCCTCTGCTTCCTGACTGGAAATTTGATGTAACTGATTTAAGCTTCTGCTACCCTGATTTCTCTGTCATTGAACTGTAAACCAAAATAAACCTTTCTTATTGTTGTCAAGATATGCTTTTATCAGTGTATTTTATCGTATAAATGAAAAAAGAAACTAAGATAAAAAATAAAAAGAACAATGAAAATAACCCACTATTATGGTTTGTACACCCTATACTCAGTATAACTGAAACTTTATAACACATTTCCATTTGCATACACTGCATTTAAACTACAGCCAGTACAGGCAAACTGAAACTTAAAACAGAAATTATTGAGGGATGATTTTTATATAGGGACTCAGCTCTTTAAAGCATTGGATAAATGTTATCAAATTATGATCCATAAGGTGGCAGAATTGTGCCTCTCAGAATGAACAGAGTATAATTATAATTCTGAATTCTTGACTAAACATATACAAAAATTCTATAAATTAATATAAATCTCAAGAAATTGCTGTTACTGCTTTCTACTCCCTCTAATTCATTGTAAAAACTGGAATGGTTTTATTTCAAATTATCTGTCATGAATTCTTTTAAACCCATAAAGAACAAAGCAAAGCAAAACCCAACAAGCAAAACATGAAATTAATTATCTCTCACATTCTGCCTGAATTAGATAGAGTGACACATAGTTAAAATTGTCAGGAGGATTAGGTTCCTAGTTCAAAAGGGTCTTAAAGGAAATAGGAACTAAATCAGAACATGTGTTTTGAAATGACTGCACAAGCTCAGAGGAACTGTCACCTGATAAGGTGACATACCAGCTTTCGAGTGAGAGATGTGTCTCTAAAAAACTGCTCTGGGGGAACCTGACGAGGTATTTCTAACCTCTGGAACTGTGAATTTTAGAGCTGTGAATTTCTAACCTTTAGAACATACAATTTTTTTTTGTTTGATCCCTTGGTGTTTAGTTATAGTTTCCCAACACTCAGAAAGAAACGTAAAAGAAAAGAGTAAGTTCAAATACATTAGGACAGTGTTATTAATAAAACTAAAACATTTAAGCAGCACCTAAGGGATTTGAATGTTTCATAAAGAATGTAAAATATGGTAAGGTAAGGCTTGTGTTGTGGTTAAGAGAAGACAGGGATGCAATTCAGGTGTAATTAGTAAAATGATTCTTAGATACATTGTCAAGTATGTACTACTCTCAGAATGAATAAGAATACTAAACTCCATAAGAAAGAGTCAGGATACAAATGTGTCAGCTGGCTCATCAATCTCAGATTCAGCATTCCAGGAGAGTTGCTGATAATAGAAGAAAGCATAAACTGGGTTATTGGATAAAATTCATTGCTTTGACTTTTCCCTTTAAGGCTAATATCAGAAATCAACTTTTCCATACCACATACCTTTCCAATTATTTCATTTACATAATACAAACCATCACTGAACACTGTTTTATGAACCTAATCCATAAAACCAATGTTGCTTTACTCCAATGAATCTATCTTCTTCGAGAACATCAGCGAGTTTCTGCTGCGAACACAGAGTCATATGACATACTACCTTTCAGTATCCTGGATTAAGTTTTCATATGTACTAGAAAATTTTCTTTGCCATTTATATACTTGTTCTTTAGGATAAAGTCTTCTTCTCAGTCTCTGTTAAACTTCCACCCTTCTCTAAAGAGAAAATATGAAGCAGACCAAATTTCCATTTACAAGCTAATCAGTTATGCTAATCTTTCTGCCGGTCTCTGTAGTAAACACAGCTAAGTAGATGTTGTAAATATAAATACGTTAAACAGAATGAAAACAGAATGAAACCTTTATGGATATTTATCTGGTGAATGTCTTTTAGGTCATGTTCATTCTGCAGGTAATTTAAACAGTTTTAGGTTAGATTACAGAGATAGCAACCCTCACCACAATTCAGTGCAAGGCTATATTGTCTTTTATTCTTACATGGGCAGGAGAAAGAAGTTGAGAAGTGACCCCTCATACATTATGTCAATTCTTTAATCTTGGATTGTGCTGTGACTCAATCTTAGTATCACTTTATATGACCTTTGTGAATGAGCTGCATCACCTCAGTGAATATTTTAAGGAGCCACAATATATTTCTACTAGTTTCCTGTACAAAGAACCTCTTACCCAATGTTAAACAGTTTAATGTGCACTTTGAAACAATTTCTGATCACTTAACAATAAAGCTCAAGCACAATGCATGAAAAATGTTAAGTAAAAAGAAGAAAACTTTTATCAATGAAATGAAAAAATGAGGATTTATATCCCAAATAAGTGTATGGTTGTATAACAGTATGTATAGACATTTATGTTGTAAACGGTAAAGAAGTATTATTCTTAATATTATATATTTAAGGAATAATCTTCTTTAAGTAGGTATTAGATAAGTGATAATTTGTAAAAGAGATTTGATAATAGGTCCTCATAGTCTTAATCTAAACTGTTTAAATTGTCTTTAATATTTAAGAACTCTCATATTTTGATATTTTTGTTGCTTTCCAAGGGACTTAAAATGTTTTGAATGTTTCTGGCCCAGAACTCAAATTGTAAATTAAAATATGTAAAGAAAGGAAAACTAGAAATCCAATGCAAATCAACATGCCTTTATTTATATTTCAACATTGAGGTTCCAGCCTTTCCTTCATCATCAGTGGCTGTAGATTGCAGTCTATTATAGGATGAAGAGAATATGGATGTAACTCAGTGGGACCATGTCAAAAAGTAATACATGTGTAAATACAGGTACATTCACCTACATTGGTAAATCTTCTTGTTGGTCATTATATTGGGTATTATAGAAGAATGTTATGAATTTCTAAAAAAAAAGTATTCAAATTGAACACAGTAACAAAATCTTCAGTGATTAAAGAAATCGGGATATTCTCTTATGGACGATGGGTGTTGCTATAGAGATCATATGGGCAGTTACTGTCATTGTGCAATTCATAATTGGGAATTTTGCAAATGGATTCATAGCTCTGGTGAACATCATAGACTGGGTGAAGAGAAGAAAAATATCTTTAGTGGATCAGATCATTACTGCCTTGGCAATCTCCAGGATAGATATGTTGTGTTCTACATTCTTCATTACACTAATATCCTTACTGAATCCAGATTTTGAAATGGCTGTGGAAATCGTCAGACTAAACAACAACACCTGGATTGTTGCAAATCATTTCAGCATCTGGCTTGCTACATGTCTCAGCATCTTTTATTTCCTCAAGATAGCCAATTTTTCTAACTATATTTTTCTCTACTTAAGGTGGAGATTTAAAAAAGTGGTTTCAATGATTTTGCTGCTCTCTCTGATCTTCCTGCTTTTGAATATTTTAGTGATGAACATACATATTGATGTCTGGAGTGGTGACTCCAAAAGAAACCTTTCTTTTAGTTTGAGATCAAATAATTACACTAAATTTTTCAGTCTTGCTCTTTTAATCAACACAATGTTCACATTCATTCCCTTCACTGTGGCCCTGTTGGCTTTTCTGCTTCTCATCTTCTCCCTGTGGAGACACCTGAAGAACATGCAGTACCATGCTAAAGGCTCGAAAGACCCCAGCACTGCAGCGCATATAAAGGCCTTGCACATGGTGGTAGCCTTTCTCCTGTTTTACACAATTTTCTTTTTGTCTCTTGCTGTACAACTTTGGACCTCCAGGTTTCAAGAGAAAACCAATCTGTTTTATGCCACTATTTTAATTACTTTCCCTTCAGTCCATTCGTGTATCCTGATTCTGAAAAACAGTAAGCTGAGGCAGGCATCTCTTTTGGTGCTGGGGTGGCTGCTTTGCAAGTCCAAAGATTTATAGGCTTTGGTTTCCTGATATACTTTGTGAATACTCTTTAGTAGTGAAGAAGAAAACAGCTTGTTTAAGAAAATTCTTGTTCATTCCCAAAGTAGACTTTCAAGTTTATCTATCCTATGTTGCTTCTTTTTTACTAGTTGTGTTTAGGATCAATCCTATCTAAATATTTTAGACCTTTATCTGGATATTCAGAAGTATATATTAATATAATTTTACAAAGGAGCATATGATACCTTCTGTAAGCTGACATAATTTTGTAACAATCAGAATCTTAATTGAGATTTTTGAAGTGGTTATTTTATACAATATAAAGCATAAGTGAATATGTATGCAATGGAGTTATAGCAAAAATAATTCTGTGCAATTTTATACTCATAAAAATAAATTCAAATCAAAAAGTAAACATTATTTGAATTAGAAATTAGAAATTACATGGAGGCCTTCAAATAAATTGTTAGTAAAATTAACTCAGAACCTTGATTATTATTTAATTCAATTATACTGTGAATATTATTAGTTTGTAATGTAGAACACTTCAACAATATAGAACACAATTCAGAATATATAATTTACATTTGAAAGCATATTACATGTTTCTTGATAGTTGTTTGTCACAAATGGAATTCCATTTTAATTTTACTGTTACAGAACAATCAATCCATGAAAATAAAGTTTGTTTATTGAATATCGCACTGAAATATTATTGCTTTGCTTTTCTTTATCCCATCAGGTACCAACAGTATTTTACTACAGTGAGTATCCACACTGTTATATGAAGAAAATTTAATCACATAAACCTCATAAAATAATGGCATTTATTGTGATAGTATATAACCACTTTCTGATTGATTTTACTGCCTGACTCGGGTGATGGAATTCAAGCCAGTTAATGTTAAATGAATTAAATACAGAATTTTATAGAAATTATTACTATGAATCATGACTACTAATCAGGTGACATTTTATTATAACAAGTTTGAAATACCTTAACTCACTATAAAACTTATGATTGTTTTATAAGATTCAAATTGAAATTGAAAAATATCTTAATGATAGGCAAGATTGAAATAAAATGTTCCTAATTAAATGAATAAAGATAAACTAATTACAGAACTACTTGCATGAAAAAATTTTCTTACAAAAAATCTCGGATAGTGAGTTGTTCTGTGAGAAGGCTGTCATCTATCATCTTATGCAATAACTAACTTCTAAGTGACTGTGGTGGATCTTGGCATTTTGAAAAATCACTTTATAAACACTAGCGTTTGAAATCTCCGTATCTGATTTTTATATGCTTATTATGTATTTGCTTCAGTGATGCTCCCTAAGATGCTGTCATCATACATCTGTTTACTGATGACGGCTAGTTCTTTGAATCTGACACAGAGGGTGTGTGGTGGGAAATATTTTCATAAATGAGTGAGCAGATGGGTAAACAACTACATTAAGACTAGAAATGATGAAAATAGTACTCAACACCAAATCTACCGGCAGCATAAATATCCTGATCTGGTTTTGGATTGAGGTTATAGGCTTTTCCAAATAGAAGCATCTTTGAGAGCAAATCATGACCATTTCACACTTCATCGTTTTACCGAATTATTACCTTGCTTTAGTCATATCAGAAATAAAAATGGAAAGTGCAGATTAAAATATTAAAAGTCATTATTGTTGTGCTGAAATGTTCATGAACTCCAAAAGTCCACTAAGGAGTCAAATCCAGTGCAATGACACACCAGGATCTTTATTTACAAGCTGGAGCTCTGAATCAACTCACCTCTAACCCACAGGATGGTTTCAGTGGAGAAAAGCTTGGAATACTCATCCAGTACAAGGTTTTATAGAAAGCGGCAGGCAAGGAGTGAGTGTTTCTAGCCTGGCAAGCATCTCATCAGGGTTCTACTGTGGCCTTTAGCATAATTGGCTGGTTCTAGGAACAAAATCATAAACTTAACTTCTGCTTTCCTCCTGATTGGTGGTTGTTAGGCAGGACAGGCTGGTAGAACATTAACATTACCAAAACAGATTAATTTATCTTCTGTGACCCAGTAATTGAAACTATAAAAAATTTACTTGAAATAATTTATTCACATAGCAGCTAAGAAAGTAGAGATGGGAATCTTGGTTCCAAATCATCCTCAACAGGAACAGTATTTAGATGTGTTTATAAATTGAAGAAGCATGGTGATCTATAATGTGGGGAAAAAAAACAAAACAGAAAGGATGAATAGTTCATCCTATATTATATCAAACTTCTTATATGTTCATGGGACGTAAGTACAGAAAAACAGTGATATTTACATAATTTATCAGTGGAATTTGAGGTCTGTAAGGTTAAAAAAAGTCACGCGTTACTTGCAAAGGCTTAACAGAAGGGAATGGCATTTTAAATGGTTAGATATGAACAAAACAAGCTCAAAGTTCCTGAAAAACTATACACTTGGTACAATTAGAGATCATACACCACAGTTGGCACATCTAACACAATTTTACTATTTACCTATGAATTTTCCTAAGTCAACAGTGAAGCAAGGAAGCAAATAAAATTACAGGGTTTCTTTGCTGTTTCACCTTTACCCACTCCAGAAATTTGCATGCATGGAGTTATCAGTCCACCAGCCCACCAATATAGATAAAAGAATCTGTAGATCCCTGCAATATCTGTTATCTGGATGAAACTTTCAGTCTTTAGGTAACCTAATGTGTCAATTACATCATATAATGTAGTATGTTTAGTTCCAAACTTTTAAGAGACCCATTGAATGCTGTGCCATGTTGTGAGTGACTGGAACCGTTATTGTAGTATACTATTCTACTACAGAGAGAATGGGAGGATAATGTAGGTCATATAAGATTTTGACAATTACTTTTGCAATTATAATTTAACCTATGTATAACATTCTTAGGGATTAAGCAGTATTGTACAACCAAATCAGTTTTTTTTTTCATCTTTCTATAGGTTGTAAGATTTTGTTAAAATTTCAAATTGTCAGTAAAAACAATGTAGTGAAGGCAAAACTGCAAAGGCAATGCAAATAAATCTATTTTTATGTATATGTTACCCTATGAGATTTCAATATTTCCTCATCTTCACTTACATTTGCAGCTCCTGCAGCACAGCTACATGGATGCAGTACAGTTGTGCTGTGACAGAACAGCAATGCATTTAGATGAAAGCTTCTCCACACTGGAGAGACTTCATGCCTGGTTGTTTGTTACTGGATTAGGAGATTTTGATAATTAAGCATCTTATTAAACTTTAGAAGCCATATAGACATAGCATTATAAATGAATACAATAACAGATATACTTCATTGACTATAAACATCAGTATACTCTTAACAGGCAATTATTATTGCCATACACAACATATTTGTAACCATTTTCATTGAGGAATTTGCAAATGGAAATACTGGAAATATATTGATAATTTTGGTGAACTGCATAGATTGGATCAGGAGAAAATAGATCTCTGCAGAAGATCAAATCCTCACCTCTATGGCCAATTCCTGAATTGATGTGCTGTGGAGAGCATTTATGGTTATATTGATATCTTTGTGCATCCATATTTAGTGATTTCTCTAAAACATGTAGCAGTGACTAATTTCATCCAGATAATTACTATTTTAGTATTTGTCTGGATACTAGCTATAGCATCTTTTATTTTCTCAAGACAGCAAAATTTTCCAATTCAGGTTCTCTCTACCTTGAGGTAAAATTAATAAGGTCATTTTAATACTGATCATGTCTCTGGTTCTCTTATTTAAAATGTTTTAGTCATGAACATACATATTATAAGCCTAATGAATGAATTCAAAGTGGCATTGCCTTACATCTTCAGATCAAAGCTATTTTGCACAGACTTCAAAGCTTCTTTTATTAAGGAATATTATGCCCATATCAATACCAAGTAATATGTCTTACAAATATTTTTCCTGGTAATCTTCTATAAGTACAAATATCTGAGGAAGTTTTAAGACTTTTTCAAGTAATACAGAGATGTCATTTTTAAGTACAAGAAAAATGTTTACTCAACTCACTATGAGTGTTTCTAGTTTTATAACGAAGAGTAACAGATCATGTATAGTATTATTACTAGGAATGTGTTATTTAGATATGAAAATACACTGCATTTTTCTATGGAGCTTTCTGAAATGAACCAAATATCGTTTCACTTTAATGTTTCAAATCTTGGTATATGACCATGACCACAACACTGAGAACTCTGTGTTTATATTTGACTTTATGATATTGCGATCCAGCATCATAAGATGGATGATATAGGAACAAAAATTCGAGTAACTCCTGAGTGATTTATGACTTCACACAGTTAAAATTATCTTTTTCTTTATTGACATGTTGTTAGCATTGATTTTATGATAGATATAAAAAGGCAGTGTAATTTTACATAAGAAAACTGGAATCATTTTTAAAATCATTTACAAACTTGAATTATGTTATGGAATTGATACAAAAAACACATGGTCATTAGTGCTTCAATGATGTTAAATTTTCAGAATTATACAATCTTCTACACTTTTAATAATGAAAAATTCCTTGTTCTTAGTTTAGTTTAACCAAGAAAACCATTTAGGCTATCAGGCGGCATTTCATCAAATATTTTTAGTGAATTAAAAACAATGAATTCATTAAATTCTTAGGCAAATGGATGGAACTAGAAAATATCATCCTGAGTGAGGTAACCCAATCACAAAAGAACATACATGGCATGCACTCTCTGACAAGTGGATATTAGCCCAAAAGCTCGGAATGCCCAAGATACAAGTCATAGAAAATATGAAGCTCAAGAAGAAGGAAGACCGAGATTCTGGGTTAATATCCCCTTATCAGTGACTGCATATCATGTGTGTTCTTTTGTGATTGGGTTACCTCACTAAGGATGATATTTTCAAGTTCTGACCATTTGCCTAGGAATTTCCTGAATTCATTGTTTTTAATTGCAGAGTAGTATTCCATTGTGTAAATATACCACATCTTCTGAATCCATTCCTCCGTTGAGGGACATCTGTGTTCTTTCCAGCTTCTGGCTATTATAAATAAGGCTGCTATGAACATGGTGGAGCATGTGTCCTTATTGCATGCAGGCAAAGCCTCTGGGTATATGCCCAGGAGTGGTATAGCCAGATCCTTTGGGAGTGTCATGCCCAGCTTTCTGAGGAAGTGCCAGACTGCTTTCCAGAGTGGTTGTACCAGCTTGCAATCCCACCAGCAGTGGAGGAGTGTTCCTCTTTCTCCACATCCTCGCCAACAACTGCTGTCTCCTGTGTTTTTGATCTTAGCCATTCTGACTGGTGTGAGATGGAATCTCAGGGTTGTTTTGATTTGCATTTCCCTAATGACTAAGGATGATGAACACCTCTTTAGGTGCTTCTCAGCCATTAGATATTCTTCAGGTGAGAACTCTATGTTTAGCTCTGTACCCCATTTTTTAATAGGGTTACTTGGCTCTCTGGAGTCTAGCTTCTTGAGTTATTTGTATTTTTGTATTGGATATTAGTCCTCTTAGATGTAGGGTTGGTAAAGATCATTTCCCAGTTAGTTGGTTGCCGCTTTGTCCTTTTGACAGTGTCTTTTGCCTTACAGAAACTTTGTAATTTTATGATGTCCCATTTGTCTATTCTTGATCTTAGAGCATAAGCTATTGGAGTTCTGTTCAGGAAATTCTCCCCTGTGCCCATATGTTCAAGGTTCTTCCCTAGTTTCCTTTCTATTATTTTCAGTGTGTCTGGTTTTATGTGTAAGTCCTTGAACCACTTGGAATTGAGCTTAGTGCAAGGAGATAAGATTAATTGGCATTTACTACAGCTTGGAGGTCAAAAGTAATTTCATATTTATTTCTTTTACTTGATAGAAAGAATTCCAGAGGTTTGTTGTTCATTCTTTTAACTTCAGTCTTTTTTTTTTCAAAAGATTGAATTACTCTAACCATCAATGACTGTCATCCAACTGATAACCATTTTGTTACTTGGGCTCACATATAAAGAGTCTCAAATTTGTGGTATTATATAATTAGTCATTTGCAAGTCAGTAAGTATAATTTTAGATTATAAAATGTTTTTCTAATCTCATCAATGTAACATCATCCACTATAAATGTGAAAATATACATATGGTGATCTGGGCTGTAATTAAATCACATGTATTTCATCCTACCTCAGGTAAAATTTCAAGCAATTCATTGTAATTTTCTTATTCGTATAAAATAAATCTCAAACTGGGTCTTTGGATGGTGAAAAAAAAAGAAGAAGAATTAAGACCAAAGTGTGGATAGGTTGATCCTTCATAGAAGGTAGATCAAAATACCCATGGCTCATAGCCAACCAATAGACTGAGCATAGGGTCCCCAGTGGAAGAGCTAGAGAAGGAACCCAAGGAGCTGAAGAGGCTCGCAGTCTTTTAGAAGGAACAATAATACGTATCAAGCAGTACCCCCAGAGCTATAATATGTACCAACCAAAGAGTATACATGGAGGGACCCATGGCTCCAACTACATATGTAGCAGAAGATGGCCTTTTCAGACATCAATGAGAGGAGAGGCCATTGGTCCTGTGAAGGCTCAATGCCTCAGTGTAGGGGAATGCCAAGTCAGGAAAGTGGGAAGGTGGTTGGTAAGCAGGGGAATGGGGGATAGGATAGGGGTTTTTGGAGGAGTAATGAGGAAAGGGGATACCATTTGAAATGTAGGTAAAGCAAATATCTAATAAAATAAAAAAGAAAAAATGTTGGCCATATTTTATTAAATACATTTTTATGGAATAGACATTGCAAAGTAGAAAATTCTTGTAATTTGTTTAAATACATGCAATTACACAAGGTATATATATTATATATGTACATATGTAGACTAGAATGTGCAAGAATTCTATTTGTTCATTGAACAGAAGTCTAGATGTTTTCTTAAATTATCACATGAACTTTATGCATGAAGCTCAATATCTTGTCCTATTATATGATAGGAAATTATATAATACATATTAAATTATTTATAGTAATTATATTTCTTCCTTAAAATCATTTATAATTTAAATTTCATATTTGTTACATAATAAAAATAAATGAAACTTTCCAAATGTTAAACAATTGCACTAATATCTGAGATCTTGATTTATGAAATATTTCATAGCACTTAAAATATTAGGATAAACCGTTTAAATTATTTTTACATAGAATAATTTCTTTCTTATTTTTACCATAAAATCTTTGTTATAGTCTTTAAGCATATATCATTATTTCCTAAGACAATTGTATACTTCTCTCTTGTGTAATACATATAATCATGTTAGTAGTGACACATATATATTATATATTAAGTAAAATATTAGTGTGTGCAGTGAGGTGTCTTAGTTTTTAAATGAACTTATTGCTATGCATATTGGTTTTGATTTTGGGGGTCATGATTGGGGTAGTAGATTTTTCTTCTAAATACTCGTGTATACACATTCATACACATTAGCTCTATTCATACACATATAAATAACAAATAAGAAATAAGTAAAAACAATTTAAACATAAAGTGCTCCCTTTTATTATTGTTTGTTAGAAATTTGCAATGTCTGAAAACCAAAATGAACTTAAGAAACTACCTATGAAGTAATAGTAAATAATTTCTTGAAGGAAAAATACTTATTAAAATCACATGAGGTCCTGTGAGTAGCGCTGCAACAGAAGCTTCAGCTGGATCTGATGGAGATTATTAAATAACCCAGGCTGATGCTAGAGCAGAAGATCACTATCTGAAAACCAACAGTGGGGCCCCATCGCCAAGGAAAACTTCAACACAGTTCATTGAACGTAGAGAGATGTAGCTGGAGAGAACTTGGAGCCTTCACCCCTATATTCTAGTTTCTTTGGCACAAGAAGATCAATGTTTTTTTCCAGCCATCACCAGAGTGGCTTCCTCTGGCAGCAGATGGGAATGGGTGCACAAAACCACAGCCAGACATTATTCAGACAGAGCATCTAAATTGGAGCTCTCCTTGGGTCCCCTCCCTTGGTGATCTAGTAATTCTACAGAAGAAAGTGAGTTAAAGGGTAAGAACAGATGACCCAGGAGAACGTAGAAAGCACAGGACCTTTCTGGGTCAGCTCCAGACCCTCTGAGTATATGTTTTCAGCATTAGATTGGTATTTCTGTGAGACTGCTAACAGAGGAATGGGTTGCTTGCTCTTGAGACGCTTTTCTTTCTATTGTGTTTCCTTTTCTAGTCTTGATACTGCTTAGAAAATATTTTAAAAATCATTATCAGAGCTGTACACTATTTTACTCTAGTTCCTTTATGTGTGCTACTTGCTTCATAATTAAGGACTATTATGAATACATGATTTAAATCTTGAAATATATCACATTTTTCTCCACTCTTCTGAAATTCCTTAGAGTTTGTCTTATTTTTGTTGAAAATAGATTATTCTCTCATACAATACATCTCAACCACAGAGTCTACTCCCTCCACTCTTGCTAGCTCTTCTGTCCCATTTCTCCTTTACCCTAGATCCACTCTCCCAGTTTCCTCTTCAGAAAAGAGCAGACCTTCAAGACAACAGCCAAACCAAACAAATATAGTAAGGCAAGACAAAGTCCCTCAAAACTCATTTCAGATAGTTCACACTTGCTGAGAATTCCAGATGCATGGGATCTGATGTCTCATGATTTCTTTGCATACCTGCAAATATGTGAACATATTGATATTGCCAAAGTGAAAGATTGGTTTTTCAATTCTAAGGAAAGTATTATTAGAAATAAGCTCTGAAACAGCAACTTGAAAAGTATTAAGAGAATGTAAATATCAAAGGAAAGTATTACTACTAATACACTATTTTAGCAACATATGATAAGAATGCAGATGAATTTTTTGGATGACATTTTCATTTCTTTTTATTTTTTATCTTTTTATTGATTTTTTGGGTGTTTTGTGTCTCATGCAAGTTGTTCTAATCATATTTACACACCATAATCCACTTCTTCCCAGATTTAATGCCCTTTCCTTCCTACACATATTTGTGTCCTTTGTTCCCCACTCATAAACCCATAAAAACCCATTTGAACCACACAGACATTTTTGGATGTGTGGTCTTCCATTGAATTCTGGTCAAATTATTGGGGGATATACTCAGAGAAAACTCTTTTCCTTCACTAAGAAATTAACAATCAAAACAACCCTGAGATTCCATCTCACACCAGTCAGAATGGCTAAGATCAAAAACACAGGAGATAGCAGTTGTTGGCAAGGATGTGGAGAAAGAGTAACACTCCTCCACTGCTGGTGGGATTGCAAGCTGGTACAACCACTCTGGAAAGCAGTCTGGCGGTTCTTCAGAAAACTGGGCATGACACTCCCGGAAGATCTGGCTATACCACTCCTGGGCATATACCCAGAGGCTTTACCTGCATGCAATAAGGACACATGCTCCACTATGTTCATAGCAGCCTTATTTATAATAGCCAGAAGCTGGAAAGAACCCAGATGTCCCTCAACGGAGGAATGGATTCAGAAGATGTGGTATATTTACACAGTGGAATACTACTCTGCAATTAAAAACAATGAATTCAGGAAATTCCTAGGCAAATGGTCAGAACTTGAAAATATCATCCTTAGTGAGGTAACCCAATCACAAAAGAACACACTAGGTATGCAGTCACGGATAAGGGGGTATTAACCCAGAATCTCGGAATACCCTAGACACAATTCGCATATCAATAGATTTCTAAGAAGATGGAAGGAGAGACCCCTGGTCCTGGAAAGACTGGATATAGGGGAATGCCAGGACAGAGAAGCAAGAGGGGGGTGAATGGGGAAAGAGGGAGGGAAGGGGGCTTATGGGACTTTCGGGGAGGGAGGAAACGGGAAAGGGGAAATGATTTTGAATGTATATAAAAAAAAAACTTAGAAAATAAAATTAAAAAAAAAGAAATAAATAGAATTACTGAGATGCTCAAAAAATAAAAATAAAAATAAAAAAAAAAGAAATTAACAATTCCCATTCCTCCAGGGCTGTAAGTAGGATTATGTGCCCATCTGAACTCTCAATGCTGGAATTTGGTTTGGCTTGAGCTTTCACAACTTTTTAATGTCCTGTGAGTTCACATGTATAGATGATTATGTGTCGTTGTCCACTATCTCTCACAATTATGTTTCTTCTATTCCCTATTCAACAATGATGGCAACTAAGACATAGATAACTTGAAGACTTCTTTTCGCTCAGGGATCTATGGTTGTCTGACTCCATTGCTTTAGTCCCAGAAGGAGGCAGAATATCAAGGTGACAAAACGGGTCCTTTCTTCTTAGCAATCAGGAAGGAGAAAGAGACAGTTAGGGATTAGGGACAAGATGCATGCTCTTATCTACTCACTTCCATCAATCAATCAATCAATCAATCAATCAATCAATCAATCAATCAGGACCCACCTTCACTGGTTTCTCTCACCTTCTAGTTATCTACTCAATTATGAATCTATCAAGGAACTGATCCACTAATTAGGCCAGAGCCCTTATGATCAAATCACTATCTATAACCCTATAAACTTGAAGCCAAGCCTTTCATACATGAGGGCTTGGATTATCATTTAGAAAAGTAAACTCCGATGCTTATAAAATACTACTAATCTAGTTCAAATGGAGGGAAACTCTAGATTGCACAAGGCATTGAATAAGGTAACAGAAGATATTTGTGAGATAAGATTAAAAGGCTTGGTATGGTTACAAGTCTCTACAAGATGAAGTTTTCAGCACAAGGTAGATATATCTGCACTAAAGAGAAAAAGAGCAGGGAAGAAGAGACAACAATATGAGTTAGAAGGCAAGGAGGTAAAACAAAAGAAACAAGAGAGAAGAGGAAGAGGTATTTATTCCAGAGGGACTATGTACTGCCTATGGATAGAGGAGACAAACCTGGCCCATAGGAAATGTGGTTTGTAAAGGTAAAAGGGGAAACTCCATATTAAGACGACATGCTTAAGTTTAGAAGGGCATGTTAATTTCTGGATTTACATACTTTGATACCTAAACCGTAGTAGTTTAATCTTGAGAGGAGGAAGTAGCCAAATAAGAGAGTAGACCTTGGTGGCTAGCTTTAGAAATGTAATCTAACATCTAACAGTTTATCAGTATAGAGGGAATGGGGGGTAAGGCAAAAACTGTTGGTGCTATGGTTGTCATGCTTGAGCCTGCTACAGCCCTATCAAGGAGGGCTTGTATATGCTAATGTCAACATTGTCCACTCCCTGAATGATAGTGTGCCCATGATCTGTAATAGTACCCAGGTTTATGAGCATAAAACTGTCATAACTTTTGTATGTCATGTCTGTCTTAATACTAAGAATGAGTTACATGATAATAAATGTTGAGTAAATGTTAAAACCTGTGATATTGAAATGGAAAATGATTTATATATAAATATATGTGAGGTGAGTATGTGTATCTGTGTGTATGTGCCAGTATAATTGATGAAGTTATTCCCATTATTAAATATTCAAGGACTAATGATATAAATCATTTTGTTACAGAGACCATAATTAGGACTTGAGCATATGTCTCTCTAGAGCTCTAAGTTGAACTGCTGAAATATCATTACTTAAGAAAATCTTATGCTGGTTTAAATTCTGGTTTTCTCCTGCATGACTTGGCTTATGGTTCTTTGAAAATTGCTTTCCCAGAACTCAAGTTATCTGATTAAAATATGAAAACAAGGCAAATCCATGCAGATAATGCAAACAAATGCAAATGAATTTGCATGATAGCATAGGAAACCAGCTTTTCCATTATCATATAGTTAAAAAAAGACTCTTTGCTGGATTCCATGATTCCAAAGAATCTGGATGGATCCCAAGAGGATTTACAAAGTACAAAGTTTTCATGAAGACAACTGATCCTATTTGTTTATTAATGCATATGAAAGCTATAACCAGAGAGTAAGTTACATATATATTTCAACACATCATATAGACCTAACATATAAAATGATTGCATTAACATCTTTTCATCAGTGACTTTAGGAAACAGAACATCCTCTTACAGACAATGGGTAATGCTTTACTAGTGATGACTGCAACAATAGTTAATGTGGAGTTCATAATTGGAAATGTTGGGAATGGATTCATTGCTGTGACAAACATAATGGACTGGGTCAAAAGAAGAAAGCTTTCTTCAGTGGATCAACTCCTCACTGTGCTGGCCATCTCCAGAACCACTCTGCTGTGGTCATTATACCTAATGCAGTCAACATTTACAATGAAGCCAAACTTTGATGGAATTGTTCAAGCAATGAGACTGTCTAATCTTATCTGGGTAATTTCTAACCATTTTAATGTATGGCTGGCCACCATCCTCAGCATCTTTTATTTTCTCAAGATAGCAAATTTTTCTAACTCTATTTTCTATTACCTAAGGTGGAGATTTAAAAAGGTGGTTTTGGTGGCAATGCTGTTGTCTTTGGTCCTCTTGTTCATAGATATTTTAGTGACAAACATACGCATCAGTATCTGGACTGATGAATTCAAAGCAAACGTATCTAACAGTTACAAATTAAAGGTTTTTTTACAGTTTACCAGGCTTCTTGTTTTAACGAATACTATGTTCACACTCGTACCCTTCACTGTGTCCATGATAATGTTGTCTCTGCTCATCTTCTCCCTGTGGAAACATCTGAAGATGATGAAGCACATTGCCCAAAACTCCCGAAATGCCAGCACCACAGCCCACATCATTGCCTTGAAAACTGTAGTTGCCTTCCTCCTGCTGTATGTCATTTTTATTTTCTCCCTCTTTGTACATGTTTGGAGCTATGAGTTTGAAGAAAACTCATATTTTTTTTTCTTTTGCCTTGTTGGTATGTTTGCATTGCCATCACTCCATTCATGCATCTTGATTCTGGGAAACAGTAAATTGAGGCAGATCTCTATTTTGGTACTGTTATTGTTAAAGTACAAAATCCAAGGATGTAAATCCCTGGGTCCATGGTACACTAGCAGGGATACTTTTGCATAATTTCAATGAAGATTACCTCAGAGAAATTGTTCTTCACATTAAATGTATATACTGCAAATATATTTGTATTCTGTATAGCAAATAAGTGCTATAAAAACAGAAAACAGTGTTGAGAAGAATGGGAATATGAAACACGAACATATAAGAACATTTTAGGTAATATAATTTCAGTGGAATTATAGGAGATTTTGAAATTTTTATATTTATATTATAATAGATATAAATAATTTTATTTATTTACATTCTTTAATCACTGCCTGTATGTATAAAAATATAACATGTTATTTAGGAAGATGGCTCAGTATGTAATATTTTGGGAGTTTTGTTTTTTGTTTGTTTACTGTTAAAGCATAAATACCAGAGATCAGTGCCCCACCAACAAACTAAAAGCTAGGCAATATTTGAGGATCCAGCATAATAAGATCATGGCTGAGCATTCTAGCTAAAATGCTAAATTCCAATTTCAAATAATAGACCCAGTATCAAGAACATAGGGTTTCTTTCATAGAAGTAAACATTTAGTATCTACCTTTGAACAAACAGATATATTCAGACAAACTTACCCAAATAAATACATATGTGTGACACACTTATAAATGATGATACATAATAATAAAAAGTAACAATAAATGTGTATACCTATGGGACAGTAAAATTAAGATTGATATCTTTTATAAACATTAAATAATTTCAAATCTAAATAAATTAAAAAATTTCTCATGAATTATTACTTATACATTTACAAATCAAATGATTTTTGGATATTTCTTAGAATCATGGTGACATTTTGCACAATTACTTTATAGTTGTTAGTTTCACAATGAAGAATAATATGTTATATATAACATTATTGGGAATAGTATAATTTACATTTGTAAATAAACTACCATTTAATGGAAAATAGTCATTATAAAAGAAAAATTGTTTAATAGGGACTTAATAGACACATGATGTTATTTGTGTATTAGGAACTCATATATTTCTACATCTTAAAGTGAACAGAAGTGCAATATCAATTTTTATATGAAGAAATTGATGTTCTTCTGATGCAGCAAAATTAGAACCTAGTAATACATATATGGAAATGTAGGGATTGCATTTGTTTTCTCACATAGCAGCCATGAACATGTGTTTTCTATGTCAAGATTACTCTTACTGGATCATAAAATCTAAATTAATTGTTTATAATTATTAAATTCTTTATCTTTTAACCATTACAAGCTTATCTCCTGGTGTTAGTATCAAAATGGAATGCCTTCATAGAATGAAATGCCTTGTGCTTGTTCTAATCACTGGTATCCCAGAAGAATAAATAATTTTAGAGTCCAGAGTTCTTAAGAAGAATCCCAATGGAATGTTTGTCTTACTTGCAAGTAAAATACAAACATAACCTATACCATAACTACTTTAAAATTACCTCATTGTAAATCAACTGATTTCAATTTTTCTCATAGAATCTGTTAGAGTTATCAACTGTGTATTGTTATATTTATCAGACAATTTCAGATCTTAAGTCTCTTGAATAAATATACTGACATATGCTTACAGTGGCACAGAAACAATGATAATATATATACATATATATTAAAAGTATTTATATATATTTATATAAATATATATAAATACTTTTAATTTAGATATATAAATACTTTTATTTTAATTTATATATATAAATACTTTTAAATAAAGTATCTTCTTGGGCCTTTATATAAGTGTATTTTGAATCTATCAGATACAAAATAAAGTTTCTAAAATGTGATAGTAAGTTATCACTAAAGGGAAAGCTATCAATTTAACTGAAATGAGAAATCCTTTAAAACTTTTTAGAGGATCTAGCTATGATATATATCTATAAATTATATATGTTATATGTATACATACATTTTTACAATGTATTTTGATCATATTTCTTCCATTCTCTGAATTACCCCCAGATCCTCATTTGCTCTCCACCTCACTTAATATTCTATCTTTATACAACTAAACAAAACAAAATGAAAACAAAAACTCTACGAAACAAACCCAAAAAGGTAAAAAGCAACCAACAATCAAAACCAGCAAACAAATCAATCAACCAAACAACCAAACAAAAAACCAAATATGAAATCCATATATATTGTTCAAATATTCCTGAGCTTATCACTTTAACTAGAATGTGATTGATATACACATCACTCCTTTGGAGAAAAATGATTATTCTTTCCAAAACTATCAATTATAGATATCCTCTTGCTTAGTAGAGGGACTTTCATTCCATTTTCCCTTCTCCATTCTGAGAGATTTCATCTTGTTTGAACTGTTCTGATCTTGTGCATACTGACACAATCTCTGTGCATTTATATGTACATCAGCCCTGTTATGTCTGAAAAATGTTCTATCCTTAGAGTTGTTAAATACCTCCAGCTTTTATGATCTGTCAAGCTCCTCTTCTACATAGACACTTCTGTTTTGAAGAGAAGGGCATGACTATAGAATCCAAAGTGATTCACTCTTTCCTCACTGTTCAGTTATGGGTCTCTGTGTAAACTGCCATCCACTACAAGAACCTTTTGTGATGAAGGTAATACACTTATATATAAATATAGTTGTATGTTATTAGTAGTTATTTTGTTGCTAAATTCATTTATCAGAATTATATGTTTTCCCTGTGCATATGACCTGTCTACCTCCGAGTTCTTAGTCTCATTTACAATATCAGGTATCGGTTTCACTCCATGGAGTGACCATTAAATTGAATAAAACAGTATTTGGTTATTCTATACCTTAATTCATGTAACTATTGAACTGGTAAGCATATCTTGTAGACATGTTATTTTATATCTCACAAAGTTCAGTACTTGTTAAGACTAGTGTTTATTTAACTACTAGACAAAAGTTTTCAATCTTTAGGTTGTTACCCCTTTGGGGACTGCCTTATTAGATGTTTACATTATGATTCATAACAGTAGCACAATTATATTTCTGAAGTAGCAATGAAATAGTTTTATGCTTAGAGGTCACCACAACATGAGGAACTGTATTAAAAGGTTGAAGCATTGGGAAATCTGAGAATCCCTGTTCTAGAACTATAAGAAATTTCCTGTGTGCTTGAAGCTTCCAGCTAAGTACCAGCTAGATCTCTCCATGATCATAGCCAGTAGTATGTGGTGGCTATTGCAAATATAGCCTTACTGTCAAATTCTATAGGGTAACCCACAGCATTGGCAATAGCTTGCAGTGTTTGGGAGATATATGGCAACTATTTGGCCAACAACTCAAAAATATATATAACTCATTCTCTGCACCACAGTTTTAATTTATATGATATATATGATGCTTAGTTAGGTCATTATATGGTAACTCTATTTAAATTTCACTTATGTATGCATATATTATAGGAGTTTCTGCAGTAGTAGGTTTTAGTGTGGTTTTTAAAAGTGGCTTTAAGTTAGTTATTGAACTCATTATCCCTATTTTACCCTGTCTTCCCATTTCTATATCTAGTAGGAAGTTTTCCTATAGCTTTTGAAAAGTCTTTAAGTTAGTTATTCAACTCATTATTACTATTTTTCTCTGTCTTCCCATTCTTGTCCCTGTTTAATACACCCATTTTATTTCCCCCTTTTATCATCTTATAAACCAGAAGTGAGCCATACATCTTGGTCCCTTACTAGCTATTTTGTGTGTGAAAAATACATATATTTAACAATGCCAATAAAATGGGGTCATGAATTTGTGATGAAGAAGGACCATGGGAAGAGCTGCAGAGAGAGAAGGAGGAGTAAAACAAAAGTTTCAAGTACAATAGTCTAATATGATAAGCCCTAAAACTCTTTAAAGAGTGAATAATGAACTTACACACAATCACATTCAAGCATACACATGTATACACACACACGAACACACACATATACAAATGCATGCATGCATACATGAATGTACATATGTTTTGATTTACAACAACTCTCTCATGAATACAATGCTTATTACCAAAATGAACCACTAAAAAAATAGTTAAATCTTCTGTTGTGGGAGATATTTTCTGATAGGACACTGGATATACTCTGTGCAGGGATAATAACAACTCAATAAAATGTGTGTATGTTAGATACATCCTAGAATATTGTGATTTGTGAATATAAACCTGTATAGTTCAATGGCAAAATTGATAAAAATCTCCTTATTAGACAATATGACAGGAAAACAGACAAATATTAAAAATATGAATAAAATTGGGAGAAAGATGCATTTGTATTGTAGTAATTTTCTTGGGATTTCCCAGTGCAATCCAAAAATAAGTAGTATGTGAGTTTATTAAACAGGTTCCATGAATTAACAATACTCGTAACTACCAGCAAAGGCTATTATATATATTATATATAAAATATATATAATATAATATATATTATAAATAATACAGAGTGTTTTCACAAAAACAATAAAAATTTGAAGGACCACAGCAAAAGCATCAACCATGTTACTGAGAGACTCATTAAATTATATGGATGATTATCAAAGTAAAAGAGAGCATGTTGACACATACTCTTCTTTGCCAGAAAATGTTCACATATGAAGGTATTTATTATGTCAGAATCCTAATTTCCAAAAATACTCCAATGAAAATCATAACGAATTTCAGGGTATCTTTAAAATTCCTAGATATTTTTGCTAAATGATGAATAAGTAAACATACAGACTCAGGTTACGAGATAAATTTTGATCAATAAGGCTGAAAGGCTGCAGTAGAAAAGGATTTACATTTTAGTAAGGCCCCCAAAGCTGTTGTAGAAAGTTTAATTAATACATGTTGCATAACTGCTTAGAACGTCTAACAAAGGGAAATATGTGGATGGTTTGGTTTGTGTCTAGAGTATATATCTGTATCTATGGTTTTTGAACAAAAGAACTATGTGCAAAGCTAGTTTTAAGCAGTGAATTTTATGAATGATTGATTAGCTTACTCGGGGTTTAAAACACCAACTAGAAAGTTTTAAGAGGAAAGCTTTTCAGAGAAGTTCTTCCAAACTTTTCTATTTGTAGCCAATATTTCTTTTCTTTTACTGGTTATTTTATTTATTTACATTTCCATTTTTTCAATTTTTTATTGAAATGAAACAAAATAATTTTATTTATTTACATTTCATATGTTATTCCCCTTCCCAGTTTCCCCTCCACAAACCCCTATCCCCTCCCTGCTTCCCCTGCCTCTATAAGGGTGCTCCCCAACCTGCCCACCTACTCCTGCCTCAGCACCCTAGCATTCCAGTACCCTGGGTCATCAAGCCTATACAGGACCAAGGGGGTCCCCTCCGAGTGATGCTTGATAAGGCAATCCTGTGCTACATATCCAGCTGGAGCCATTCTGCTCCCACCCCCACCCCCGTATGTACTCTTTGGTTGGTGGTATGGTTCCTGGGAGCTTTTATTTCTAATAAAATAAAATTTTGAATACTTTGAGACATTCAGCTCATTCCCAATGGTCTCACGCTCATCTATTGCCGTGGACATTTTAATATGCTAAATAAATTACATTTTAAGATTTACTAACATGTATAACATGTTTAACATGTATAAACATGAAAAACCTGAGTTATGCAAATACTAAGTCAAGCAAAAATCTCAACAGTGAAAAAATATATCTTCATTTGAATACTGTGAAATGAATTCAACTACCTTCTAACAGCTGTAAGAAAAGACTTATTTAGTCAAAGAATGAGATAGACTTGTGGTTTTGATTTTTGGTGTTTTGGAAATAATGATATTTTGTAGAAAATCTCCCAGTGATGACAATCTTTAACATACTTTGATACTCTACCCCCATGACATTGTCCACAGAATTTAAAAGATAAGACCTTTGTTCCTGAACCGATGTGCTGGTAGATATTAAGGAAAGGACATTAACACATCATGGCCTAGGTGAATATGCTTTGCAATTTACTTTTCCCCATCTTAATTTTGCTACTGAGTAACATGAATGGGTGTTAGAATTTATCTTTGAAAATCTTTTTTGAGACCTTTGTAGACCATAACAATTGAGTTTAAGTCTAAACGGTGGTACAACAAAATCACTTGTATGCCTTTGCCCATTGCAGTTTAGTAGTCTAGTTATGGAATAAGCTTAGATGTCTGTCAACAGATGAAAGAAAAATAAAATCTGCATGTGTGTGTGTGCATGTGTGTATTAAAACTTTAATCAAAAAGAGAAAGTAACAAATGTATGTTACTTTCAGGAAAGTGAATAGAACTAGATATTATATGTTAAGGGAAATGAGTCAGATTCACATACAAATATTTTATTGTTAATTTCATATAGATACAATGTTTTATAGATACAAACAAGTACATGTCTGTTTTATCTATGACATTTTATAGCCAGACTCTCTAGCAGAATATTTATAACACTGCAAGTGTGTGCATGCGTGTGTGTGCACACACACACACATACACAACCATACAGAAGTGAGAATCCCTAGAAAATAACAAAATCACTAAAAAGGGGGATGATTGAGAACTAATGTTAAACTGCATGACATACTTGCATAAAATGCCTTTATAAAACCAATCACTATATATAGATATTAAATATCATAACTATACTTTTTGCTTTAGTCTTCTCTAGAGCTTATTTTACTTGACCAGGTTAGTATTTTGATACTTGACTGAAATTCATTCAAGATGAAGAGGGGGACAAGGAAGAATTCTCATTCATATTGCCTAGGTAATGATGAGGCACTTTAACCCCAGATTTACTCAAAAGCTTAAGATATTTTCTTTGATCATGATAACCCATTTATTTAGCCTTATTTTTCTTACCTAACAAGGAGGTACAAGAGTGTGTTCTAATGAGGCTTCAAACCACTGGGTGCAGTTTGTTCTTCCTCCTGCTATAGGAAGTATAAATAACACCTCTCAGCTCTAAAAGTACTTTTGAAAGAATAAAGACTTGGAAAAATAAACAATAAATTTTGTAATATTTCTATTACTACTTAATTCACCTTAGGAAATGCCATAGTCTTCTTCTATTTTATACTGGCCTAATTTCTTGGATTAATGCCCTCCAATTATAAACATTACAGGTTTATTTCTGTAGTAAGTCATCCCAAGATCCAGCACAAAGGAACATATGAAGAACTTACTGCATTTTATTTACTAGGTAAGGTCTTTCTGTAACATATCAAAAGGGAAGAGTTATCTTTCATTTGTTAAATAACTCATTAATATCAATCTGTACTGTTCATTTAACCCTGAGTTTGTTGACATCCACTAGAGCATGGTTGACCCACCTGACCTACACCTTTTAAAAGGGCTCCCTCCTTCTCTAGCAGCTATCAACTGTCCATAGCTCTCTAGTAAGTATTTGGGGCTCATAATTTTCTTTCCATTCCATGCTATGATAATAATTGGCTTGATCTTATACAGGCCTTATTCAGCCAGCTACAGCCAATGTGAGTTCATGAGTGTGGTAGGCTTGTTAGGTCCAGAGGACACTATTTTGCTCTAGTCTTCCACAACTTCTTCCCTAAGCCCTGAAGAGTAAAACAGATATCCTCTTTTGTTCTCTTTTATTTCTGAGCATTCCACAGCTTCTTACTCTCTGCTATTTGTCCAGTGGAGTTTTAGAGTTAAGAACCACTCATTACCCAAAAATATTTCTTTGATGAGGTCTGAGAGTTTCACTAATTTACAGGTCTGAATTCTGATATAAGTTGCAATATTCAAGGTTCCCAGCTGGTAAGACTGTTGATGTTCCTGCACTCCTGTCCCCACCTAGCAACATGTAATTAACCTTCTAATTCTATGACAGTCAGCAGGGCGGAAGCTTTCCAAATGGTACCTACTTGAGTTCTCCATGACCTGTGACCAATGTGGGCAATGCAGACAGCAATAGAATTTTACCATTAAGTTTTGGTAGACCACCCAGAAGAATGGCAATATTATATATTGCTTTTTCAGGTCTCTAAGACAACTCAGAGGTATACCACATCTGTGTAGAATAAAACCAATAAATTACACACACACACACACACACACACACACACACACACACACACTCACACACATTATATATACATATATCTGTATATGTATATATGTATATATATATAAAGAGAGAGCTTTATGTGTAAGAAATTTAAAAAATAATAGGATTGCACATGGTCTTTTAAAATATCATTTGTGTTTGTTGTCCCTCTCTTAACCTGCCCCATTTACCTACCTTCATATTTCACTCCTGACTTAAAATTCCCTCCCATTTATCCTCCGTTTTCCATTCATTTTATGAAGGATATCCTATCACTCTCCCTTAAGATATTTCTTTTCTCTCCCCACTACAGGTCTCTTTATAGATTCCTTGATGCTACATTAAACACACAAATATAAATATTCAATGTTAAGAACTACATAAAGATGAGAACATATAAACATAATATATTTGTTTTTCTTGGTCAGGATTACCTTGGTATAATCTGGATTATGACAAATGCAGAAAATCATATGAAGAATATATATGTGTATATATATGTATATGTATATATATATATTTATATATGTATATGTATGATATTTTGTAATGATTCTTCTATGAACAAAAGCAACATTAAGATTTTTGAAGTTTACTCAGTAATCATCTAATAAAATTATAACTTTGATACAAAAATTCCAATATATTTTCTATACAAACTTATTTATTATCACTTTGTAAGATAATAAAATAGGGAACAAATAATTTGTGTGGTTAAATGTTTAACTGAATTGTGAAAACTGAGCCAGTAACTGAGCTTAAAGGGACAACATTTGCCTGAAAAATCAAGAAATGTTGAGAACTTATAGAAACTGAGGCCAGAGAAGATATGGAAATAATGGTATTTTATTCTGCTAGTGATCACCTCTCTTTGAGCAGAACAGCCCCCCAAAGAGAATACAACAGACTACAGGTGATCCAGCCTGACATCATTGCCTCTAAGAGAGAAATTGTCAGCAGTTCATACTCCCAAATCTCCTTTGTCTTCTGTTTCCCATTGGTCAGTGTTTAATTGATGTAAAAACAACAGCTCTGCTTTTCTAATTTATATCTTTAAACCCTTTAGTCAACATTAGGAAACAACATCTGATACCCAAGATGAAGTTCCACTCAAGTCCTGAAAGAAGAGAAAATCCAGGTCTTGTAAAGTCTTCACCCAAAGGAAAAGATGCACTCAAGGAACGCGAGAACACACATTAGTTTGTGCATATTGTTTTTTGTCTGTTTCTTACACAGAGATACACATGTTCTTCAGTGTTGGCTGCCTTTATAAATTGATGGATAGATCATGGTTACCAGGTCATGAGTTTAAATGGATCCTATATCTTGATTAATACTCTCATCTTCTTGTTTTGCTTCTCTGACACAACACTTTCCTTGACTAAAGTGGAAATGGTCTGAAACTCATTCTGTGGGTATTTGGCCTCTCTCTTTGTGCCCTATCTTGAATATACATAGTGCCTTCTTTCTTTTTTTTTTAATTTTATTTTCTAAGTTTTTTTTTTATATACATTCAAAATCATTTCCCCTTTCCCGTTTCCTCCCTCCCCGAAAGTCCCATAAGCCCTCTTCCCTCCCTCTTTTCCCCATTCACCCCCCTCTCGCTTCTCTGTCCTGGCGTTCCCCTGGTCCTGGAAAGACTGGATGTAGTGCCTTCTTTCTAAGCCAGGGCCACCATGACCCCAAACAGCATGGCAGTCACTGAAACAAGCTTCTGAGGTAGATGAAGTGTTGATTCACATGATACATGGAACTGATGTATGTGAAGTTGGAGGATCATTATTTTGTCCACCTTTATGAAGATGAGGTTTAGTTGAATTAGAAAGGATATTTGTACCTGTAGATTGGTTCACTGGGATCCTAAAGATACCACCAAATTATAGTTTCCAAGTCTTTTTCAGGCTTTTCTTTCATTCGGCATATTGAGTATTTAAAAAAAATGTTTTGTTCAATTTTATGTTGTTTAAAGAAATATCTAAGGCAGCATTTACTGATTGTGTAGGACACAGATCCAAAGGATACATCTGCAACACAGTTTTTGAACCTAAGGATCACTGAATATCAAGGAAGACATAGAAGAAAGATGTTAAGAGTCGAAGGTCCAGAAAGTGTGCTGTGAGATTGTGTCTCCTATATATGAGAAGGAAACTCTACCCATGAAATCTCAACAATAAGGCTTCTGGAACATGGTTTGAAGAATGACAAAGGGAAAATCTGAGCTGGTCAACCACTTGGTAAAGAGCTATAGGGACCTAATGACTATGAGGAGAGAGACAATTATTCTAGTTCAGTGATGAGTCCCTTAATTGCTTATCTAATACAAAATGGTCAACCCTGAAACTTTTTGAATACACATACAACACTAAAACCCCAAATAGCTGAATAAAGATGAGAATTCATATCTGTTTCTCTGATTATCTAATTATATTTTATGAAATATGAGATTTTTAATTCTATTGGCAAAAGATTAATTAATTATTTATTTATTCATTTTACACTCCAAATTTTATTCCTCTCCTGGTCCACGCTCTGACTATTCCACATCCCATACCTCCTCCCTGCCTCCATCTCTATAAGGATGTCCCCACTCCTCCACCCCCACCCCACCAGAATTCTAAACTCCCTGGGTCCTCCAGTCTCTTGAGGGTTAGATGCATTGTCTCTGATTGAACCCAAACCCAGCAGTCCTCTGTTCTATATGAGTTGGAGGCCTCATATCAGCTAGTGTATGCTGCCCCGTTGGTGGTCCAGTGTCTGAGACAGATTTGTTGATCAATGGAACAGAATTCAAGACCCAGAAATAAAAGCACACACTTATAGATACTTGATCTTTGACAAAGAAACCAAAAATATTCAAAGGAGAAAAGGAAGCATCTTCAATAAATGGTGCTGGTCTAACTGGTTGTCTATATGTAGAAAAATGAAAATAGATCCATACTTGTTACCTTGCACAAAGCTCAAGTCCAAGTGGATCAAGGACATCAAGATAAAACCGAATATATTGAATCTAAGAAGAGAACGTGGGAAAGAACCCTAAATTCATTGACACACAGGTAAATTTCCTAAACAGAATTCCAATAGCTCACACTCTAAGATCAAGAAGTGATAAATGTGCCTTCATGAAACTGGAAAGCTTCTGTAAGGCAAAGAACATAGTCAATAAGACAAATCAGCAACTTACAGATTGGAAAAAAATCATCACAAACCCCACATCCGATAGAGGGTTAATATCCAAAATATATAAAGAACTCAAGAAGCTTACCACCAAAAACCCCCAAACAATCTAATAAAAGAAATGGGGTATAGAACTAAACTGTTAATTCACAACTAAAGAATCTCAAATGGATAAGAAGTCAATAAAGAAACATTCAAAGTCCTTAGTGATAAGAGAAATACCAATCAAAATGACCCTGAGATCCCACCTTACACCTATGAGAATGGTTAAGATCAAATCCTCAGTTGACAACACATGTTGGTGAGGATGTGGAGAAAGGGGAACATGCTTCCATTGCTGGTGAGATTGCAAACCGGTACAATCACTCTGGAAATCAATCTGGAGGTTCCTCAGAAAATTAGAAATAGATCTTCCTGAAGAACCAGCAATACCACTCTTGGGGAATATACCCAAAAGATACCCCACCATGCCACAAGGGGCACGTGTTCCAATATGTTCATAGTGACCTTGTTTGTGATAGCCAGAAGCTGGAAACAACCCAGATGTCCCACAACAGAAGAATGGATACAGAAATTGTGGCTCATTTACACAATGGGATACTACTCAGCTATTAAGAAAGAGGACATACTGAGATTTGCAGGAAAATGGATAAAACTAGAAAATTTAATCCTGAGTGAGGTAATTCAGGCTTAAAAGGACATGCATATTATGTAATCACGTATAAGTGGAGGAAAGCCCTTTCCTTCCTTCGTTTTCTCTTTCTGCCTTTCTGTCCTCGTGCTTGGCTTCACTCATTCTCCACTGGTTCTGTGCACCAAAAGAGAACAACAAAACACTCTACTTTGGCCCAGAAACACTGGGCCAAGACTTCTGACTGCTAGTGAGAAATCCCACCCCACAGTGGGCAGCAGGGTCCTCAGTGGCAGCTGTCCCACAACACAGTTCTCTAACCCACTGGCCCCAGGGGCCACAACCTGTGAGCCACCAGCTGTGCGCACCAGCCAACTCTTCACAGCTTGCCTGCTAGCACAGTTTGATCTTAAGCCTCTGTTGTTAGCTCTTATCCTGGTCCTAGCTAAATATTTCTTTGTAATACAACATACTTTACCTACACAACCTGTCAAATCAACTTAAGATTTTCATTCCTATCCAGTATTGACGACTGCTATTCTATCTCGTGCTCAATATTTTCATAAGTTTGTTAATTATTAAATTTATGACAGACAGAATTCCCAAAAGCCTCTAAAATTTTCCTCCACGAGGTCTCAGAATATGTGGAAACTGCAACAGGATGCTGTCTAGATTGTGTGTGATATGATAATCACTGAAATACGCAGTGGACAAGACGGGATACTCTTGAGTCAAATGACTTAGCTAAAACGAAGGTAAGCCATTTCTCATGTCATACGTATCCATTCCATAGAGGAAAAAGCCCTGTGTCTCCTGCACTTGAAAGCCAGATTGACAGCCCAAGTTGCTGTGGAGATCAGAAACAACAGAAAATTGTTGGCTACTCGACTCAACAGCCAGGTAGGTCTTTCCCACTATAAAAGGGGCTTCTTGTCCTTCCTCTCTCTCTTATTCTCTCACTCTCTCAGTTCTCTCTTGCCCTCTCTTGGGCTCTTCCCTTCCCCGTCCCCTAAACCCTCTCTCCCCGTGGTCATGGCCACATCTACTTCTCTACTCTCTCCCTATCTCTGCATTTTTCTGCCTCTACTACTCTCTTAACTTCCCTGCCCATGCCCTATACTATACCGTCCTGTGAGTCTAGTCCCTCAGGGGAAAGGGACGCCTCGGCATGAGCCCACTGAGGCACCCTCTTTCCCCACACTGCCATACAACATATCTTACACTGCTTTTTCTTTTTATGATCACAACAGCCAAGCTCCCGAGATCCTATGATCCTGGGCTTGTTAGAGCACCTGGGATGGGCTTGTTAGAGCTTTTTCAGGATGTTGCGGGACTGGGTGGGAAGCTAGTGCCACAGGTCTGCGCAGGGCACCAGCTCAGACTGGAAACAATCCGTGCCACTGGCCAGGCTGGGGTAGGGTTGTGGGTTCCTGCTTCCCTGGATCTCCTGGTCCCAGTTACTCCCAGTTTTGGGGTATTGGGGCAGATATTGTGGCCTCCTCAGTCATGATCCTTGGCATGCTAGAGCACCTGGGAGTTCAGTTTCTTCTGGATGTTTGGGACTTGGTGCAGCGCTAGTCCACCATTACTATTAAAAATGGAATTTTCATTAGCAATCTTATTTCATTATTTTATATATTGCTGAAAGAACATATTTTAATCTATTTTATAACTTTATATTCTTCTTTCCATTCTTCTCTCTCACACAATCCATGACCCCATCTTGATTTCATTCAAATACATGGCCCCTTAAATTATTGTTGTTAAGATGTATATATGCAATTATATGTATATATTTATTTATAAATACATGAGAAGAACCTGCTAAGTCAGTATAATGTTACTTCTGTGTATGTTGACTTTAGTGTGTGATTATAATAAACCAACATTTATGATAGCCTTTTAAAACAGCATTTAAATATTGTTGCTTTCTTATTCTTTATTGTATTCCATACCTATATCATTCTGTAGTAAAACAATCGCATGTTGAAATGTCAATACTCAAAATATCTTATTATTGACAAAAGCATAATAAGTATCAGCTAATAATTCACACGCTCCTAATACGTATGGCAAAAAGAGTGACATGGGTTGATCACTCCAAATAAACAGTTTATAGTGTTAATAATCTCAGTGTAAATGTAGATCTGATGTGCTTTTTCAGCAGCAAATACTGACCAAGGCTTTAAAATAAGTCTACTTTTGAAAATTTCTTCAGAGATAATTTTCTCCCATGAAGCACAACATTAATGTATATAAAAAAATCAATCAGAAAATAGCAGATTATTTTGTGTTCTTCTGCCATAATCCTTTATAAAATACTTTTTACTGAATTTTTTGTGAATTTCACATTTACCATCCTGCCCTTCATTCCCACCCATCTCCCAGTTTCTCCAAATCCATCTTCCACTCTCTCAACCTTGGCCGAAAGGAAAATAAAAGAAAACCTTGCCATAGAAGCAGTGATATGTTGTAGTTTGCAACACAATACACCCTTTCCCAAATAGCTGTATCTGTAAATGTTCATTGCAATAAGTATTTGGTCTGATTTGAGGCCCCTGGCTTCCACCACAATGTCAATACTGAATCCTTACTGGGACACCTCTTAAATATCCTGTTATTGACCTGTGTTATGAAAATCCTAATTTGTTGTTTGCCATTTTGTCCTATTGACAGTGTCCTTTGCCTTACAGAAACTTTGTAATTTTATGAGGTCTCATTTGTCAATTCTTGATCTTAGAGCATAAGCTGTTGGTGTTCTGTTCAGGAAATATTCCCCTGTGCCCATGTGCTCAAGGCTCTTCCCCAGTTTATTTTCTGTTAGTTTCAGTTTATCTGGTTTTATGTGGAGGTCCTTGATCCACTTGGACTTGAGCTTAGTACAAGGAGATAAGAATGAATTGATTTGCATTCTTCTGTATGCTGACCTACAGAGTTCACCATTTGTTGAAAAGGTTATCTTTTTTTCCACTGGATGGTCTTAGCTACTTTGTCAAAGATCAAGTGACCATAGGTCTGTAGGTTCATTTCTAGGTCTTCAATTCTATTCCATTGATCTACATGCCTATCACTGTAGCAATACCATGCAGTTTTTAATACTATTGCTCTATATTACTGCTTGAGGTCCGGAATACTGATTCCCCCTAAAGTTCTCTTACTGTTGAGAATAGTTTTACCTATCACAAATTGGGAAATGATCTTTACCAACTCTACATTCGACAGAGGGCTATCATCCAATATTACAAAGATCTCAAGAAGTTAGACCCAGAGAGACAAATAATCCTACTAAAAAATGGGGTACAGCGATAAACAAAGAATTTTCACCTGAGGAATATCGAATGGCTGAAAAGCACCTAAAGAAATGTTCAGCATCCTTAGCCATTAGGGAAATGCAATCAAAACAACCCTGAGATTTCACCTCATACCAGTCAGAATGGCTAAGATAAAAATCTCAGGAGACAGTAGGTGCTGGCAAGGATTTGGAGAAAGAGGAACACTTCCCCACTGCTGGTGGGATTGCAAGCTGCTACAACTACTCTGGAAATCAGTCTGGCAGTTCCTCAGAAACCTGGGCATGATACTACTAGAGGACCCTGTTCTACCACTCCTGGGCATATACCCAGAGGAGTCTCCAGCAAGTAATAAGGGCACCTGCTCCACTTTGTTCATAGCAGCCTTATTTTATAATAGCCAGAAGCTGGAAAGAACCCAGATGTCCCTCAATGAAGGAATGGATACAGACAATGTGGTATATTTACACAATGGAATACTACTCAGCTATTAAAACCAATGAATTCATGAAATTCTTAGGCAAATGGGTGGAACTAGAAAATATCATCCCTAATGAGGTAACCCAAATACTAAAGAACACATATGGTATGCACTCACTGATAAGTGGATATTAGCCCAGAAGTTCAGAATACCCAAGACACAATTCACATATCAAATGATGACCAAGAAGAAGGAGGGAGAGGCCCCTGGTCCTCGAAAGGCTTGATGCAGCAGTGTAGGGGAATACCAGGACAGGGAAGTGGGAGGGTTTTAACTCTTGAACAGGGGGAGGGGAGAGAGCTTATGGGACTTTCGGGGAGGGGGGAACCAGGAAAGGGGAAATCATTTGAAATGTAAATAAAAAATATATCTAATTTAAAAAAAGAAAATCCTGCAGCTTTTATTTTAAGAATGGGTCACTTCACATGTTCCAGCAGCACATAGGTGGGGTAGAAGTTGGGATGAGCCAACTCAAAGTCCTGTATCAGGCCTGGGTGGTAGCAGACATGGTCAGACTGCCAGCTTTCCCATGCCATCACCATGGCCAGTTATCCCTCCCACTTTGCCCAACTAAAGGCAGAGCCAGCTCTCTTTCACCCATGCCACCAAAGTCAGCTGTCCCATACTGTTCAGGGAAGGTATGGATCCAGTTCCTCCAGTGCCACAGCTGGCTACAAAACAGCCAGTTTTGGTAAGGGCAACTTGGAGTTCATGAGAGCTGACATAATTAAAATTTGGCTAGATGTTTTTGACATCAAAAATGTAATAGTTTCTATTTTCTTGAAATACAATTTTCTATCCCTATGATGAATGAATAATGAAAATATGGTGTATTTACACAATGAAATTTTTTTTAAAAAAAGGTGAAATTATGGGCTGCATGCAGACCATGCTTTTCGATGACCCCTACCCAATGTCAAACTGCACTAGCATGGTATAACACTCCTGAGATGACATCAGACATCCAAAGGCCACAGACACCATTAAAATGAGCAAGGAAGTGGTAGAGAGATGAGAGATGTGAGAGAGAGAGAGAGAGAGAGAGAGAGAGAGAGAGAGAGAGAGAGAGAGAGAGAGAGAGGTGTGTGAGAGAGAGAAAGAGAGAGGAGGAGGAGGAGGAGGAAGAGGCAGAAAGATGTGTGCACAATAAACAGAGGCAGAATTAGGGACTCAAGAGTATTGAGGACTATCTTGATGTGAGTAGCTAGTGATGCCATCTTAGGCCATGTTAAGTTCCTCATTTGTGTTACCAAGGGCAATGACTCTTGGTCCATGACTCTGCAGTAGCAGGCACATGTTACTATCAAAGGCCGGGCAAATGTTCTTGGTCTGGACTGCTGCCTGGGGCTATGTTGATGTCTGAAGTCAGCAGAGCTGACTCCATCCCTTGCTTAAGCATTGTGGAGAACTGGCTCCTAAAGTGTGAGATCAGAAAAAACTGGACCCACCTCTCACTAGCTGCAGAACTTGGGTGAGGAGCTTTGTAACTTGCCCAAAAAGTACAGTTGAGTTGGACCTGATTACATTAGTTGTGACTGAGCTGACCCTGAGTGTGTGAACTTGGGAGATTTGTGACCAGCTGCAACATTACAGAGATCAGGCCCTGTACCTCACCTGGTCAGTGAAGTAGAACTGGTCCTGCTGGCTGAGTGTAAGTGAGCTGTCTCTGTCTCTTGATGGCTATGGCATTGGATGAGTTAGCCGGGAAGTGCTGAAGAACTTGCTCTGGTGGTATGGTTGCAGGAGAGCTAAAGGGATTGGAGTTGGCTCACCCCAACATCAACTCCATCTGTGAACTTCTGACTCTGTAAAGGGACTTGTCCTACAGATCTAAAGCTACATGACAATGGGACAAACCAGAATTATCTGAGAGGAGTCCTAGTGAGGATCCAATATTGATATTGTAGCAGAATCCAAAGGTCCTAGACTTGACCTATGACTATTGCAATGCCTATTTGTAAGCAAAGAAGAGTTGTGAACCTTCTTCCATTATAAGTACTGAGGTGGGACACAGAGTTGAGCAAAGGCCAGATTAATGATCGGGGGCCAGAAGCTGATGGCCTCTGAAAACTTAATTCTTTCCTACTGTTCCTGCTGATAAGTACTGGTTTCTTTTCTCTCTCACCCAAGGACCTCTTAGTGGGCAAGCTATGGGCTAGGAACTCATTAACTTTTTACAAACCAGAAAGAAGCACTGACTGGGACAAAAAATGGAGCAGAGACTGAAGGAAGGGCTATCTGGGGACTGCCTCACTTGAGGATCGATCCATTCTGTCTGCAGATATCAAACCTTACACTGTTGCTGTGGTCAAGAGGCACTTGCTGATAGGAGCCTGGTGTGGCTGCTCCTTGGGAGGTTCAGCCAGCAACTGGCCAATGCAGATGTGGATGCTTGGAGCCAACCATCAGACTGAATTCAGAAATGCTTGTGGGGGAGCTGGTAAAAGGACTAGAGGAGCTGAGGAGGATTGCAACCCCATAGGAAGAATAATATCAGCTGGCAGTACATCTCCACCCTGTGGGCTGGTGTCTATAGTGTCAAAGTAGAAACTCAAACAGGGCAGGAACCTGGAGACAGGAGCTAAAGTCAGGGAGGGGGCTGATGTTTACTAGTTTGCTCAATTGACTTGCTCAGCCCACTTGCTTTATAGAACCCAGAACTACCAGCAAAGGGACTGCACCACCTACTATGGGTGGGGCCATCTCCAATTAATCATTAAGAAAAGGCCTTACAGCTAGATCTTATAAAGGCATTTTCTCAGTTGCGCTTCTCTCATTTCAGAAAATTCAAGTTGACATAAAACTAGCCAACACACTCTTTTTAAACTTTTTGTGTGTTTGTTTGGTGTGGTTTGGTTTTTGGTTTTATGAGACAGTGTTTTTTTGTGTTGACTGTCCTGACCTCACTCTGTCTCTGCCTATTGAGTGCTGGAATTAAAGACATATGCTACTACGACCCATAAAACTTGTTTCAAACTAATCAACCATTTTTGTAGCCTAAGTTTGAGTAGTTTTAAAATATCATTTTTTCAGTCTCCCATGCTTTTGTTGTCTCCATCATCTTCCTTCATTTCTGTCAAAATCAATGGTTCTTAAAATTCCAAATGCTAAAACCTTTTAAAACATGTCATGTTTCAGGAGACACAACAGTAACATTATTTTGTTGCTACTTCATAAATGTAATTTTGTTTCTTTTACAAATTTTAATTTAAATATCTGATGACTAGGATATCTGAGGGACAACTCATGTTAAAAGTTCATTCCATCTCTAAGGGGGTCATGATGTAGGGTTGAGAAACACTGGTATAAATCTTGTAAGTTCTAGTCTTCCCATGACAGTGCTTTAATATTCACCCTCCCACATACATCTTTCATGACCTGTATGTTGATACCTGGCCTCTGTAGACACTCACTTCAATTTAAATGCAGAAATATTTGTTTGCTTGCTTTTGATTTAGTTTGTTGAGTCAAGGATTTTCAGTGTAGCCCTGGAAATTTGGGATCTTGCCTCTTTCTCCCAAGTGCTGAGATTGAAGACATATGCTATCACATCTAGCTGCCACATTCTTCTTTAGCAAAACGAAGTGTAAAACGTTAAGTGTATGATCTACTGATGTCAGACAAAACTTATTTGTGGCTTAGTTATTGCTTTTTGTCTAAATAATGTAAGGTTTATTTCCTGGGTGTTTTGAGAAAAACCTAGAAGATATAAGAAAACTCAACAAATATTTTCCTTTAATCTGACCTATGGAGATTTTTTTTAAGCTTTGTTACACTTATATCATTATTTACTTTATTTACATGAATTTTTCATATATTTGATCATATTTTCTTCTCTCTCAGATCCTTCCAGATCCTCCTTAGCTCTGTATCCTCCAAATTCATGTTCTTATTCTTAAAATAATATCACTTGAGCAAACAAAAATTACAGTAAGACACAAATATTAAATACAATACAATACAATACAGAACAATTATTAATTTTTTTGTTGGCCAACAATGTCTGGTATGGGACCTGCTTTTCAATGTGATTAGTATACCCTATGAAACTTCATTGGAGAAAAGAGAAATTGGTTTATTGAATCAAATAAGTTAAATGAGTATCTATAAAATACTCATCAAATATTGAAGAGCTGAACATTAAATAATGTTTGTTGAAATGTTTTGAACAAAGTGTGTGAGAGATGTGCATTATGAGATGAGAAACCTGACTATGATAAAGATAAATCTTTGAGGACCCTTATGAAAAATAGAGGGTAACAATTCATGTATGTTTCCTGGTCCTAGGAAGTAGTGTATACTGATTTTTGGCTTATTTCTGGCTTGTTATCTACATTATAAAAGGTTGAATCTCCTTATGGGGACTCTAAGAAAATACAGAAAGATATTAATAGGAAAACTCAACAGGTATTTTACTCTAATCACCTCCACATCTCTGGAGAGAATAGGCCATTCAAGTCAGTTTCAGAGCTTGAGTTTGACACTTCCAACATTGTTCACATTTCAGTTTTTGAATGTTAAATGACATCTATACTTGATGAGACCAAATGAGGGAGATGCTAGACATAGTTAAAGCCTACAAAACCTTGAAAGAGAATATGTATTCATTTGCATTCTATCAAATGAGAAATCAACATTTCTCCCAGCACCTGCTGTAGAAAATTCTAGCTTGTGATGCAATCTGTAGATCAAACTTCTGAACTGTTATGCTTTTTTCAGTGTCCTAACAAGCTTTCCTGATGTATGTTGATCCCAGATAGGAAAAGGCTATAGAAACTTCAATGTACATCTAGAGTCTCAATATTAATCAAATGAACTTAATTTAAGAAAACAAATTTATGTATATACTTCTGCTTCCATACTTATACGTTTTGGGAGCCACTATTTCCACCCACATAATGGGTGACTTTGCTTCCAGAATTAACTGCTTTATGGCGCTTTTTGTATACATAAACAACATTTATTCTACAATTATTTGTAATTTGTAACAGTTTCCTTACCAAGAAGTCATTTGATTTAATATTTTTCCAAAATATTTTCTAATATTTAAAAAAAGTATATTAACTCATTGAAAATAACAGAGAAGTAAATATGGGACTGTTATGAAATTCCTTGAGTTATTTTTCATAAGATTTCTTCAACATGAGCAAAAACCATATTAAATAAAAAAGACTATTTAAGAAACCATGTTTATTCAAAAATGCAGAGGATGTACCTTGACAAAGAAACAATGAACAACACGATATTTTGTGGTTTCACTGTCACCTGTTACATTATTTAAGAATATTACTGTTTCTTATTCATTGGTCCTTATTATCACAGTATCAATAATACGTTGAATTAAAATTATATTTTATAAAATGTGGATAAAATTGATAGTAAAGAATAGGCATGTTATTTCCACTCAAAAAAATAAGTATTTACTTTGGAAGGTCCTGGTTTCAATCTGTATTGTTATAAATGAGACAAATTTAATCTCTAACTTTAATAGAATTGGTGCAGTACATAAGAAAGCATGGGGAAGTGAGCTGTTCTTTTTAAAATACCAAATGGAATTGATCTGAATTTTCTAACAAAATAATTCCCAGTCTCTAGACATTCATTTGACAACAGTCCTTGTTACAAACATTACATCAGAGGACATGTTGCTGTTATAGTAAGTCTCTATCCTGGAGAACAGCTGTAGGTTATGAATCTGTGATACTCTGTATTCATCTTGTGTTCTTACAATTGTGTCATTTTTCTTGGTGGTTAAAGACAACATGAAAATGTTGGCAGTTGCCAAAAATGAGTATCACTTACACATTTAGGTAAATTACTACAAACCATTGATCCTCAAGGGAAATCCATTAAGATACTCATGAGTTAAGACTCTAGAGATAATTTTATATTCAAAGAGCATCAGGGCACACGGGCTGTTTGCATCCCCAGGTGATAGTATCAGTTATTCCAATCTTGTCCCAGGAAATCAGATAGAATAGGATCATGTGCCTTTTCTGTGTGGTTGGCCATTGATCATTGAAAAACTGTCTCATGACATGTCCTGGAGATGCTGGTGGCATACTTTTTATTTATTCACCATGTGATCATAGAGTGATGCCAATCCTTGGATGCTGGTCATTTTATTGCTTCATTACTAAGAAGTGAGTGGACTTCTTTCACTCTCATTGCAAAGACTACCCCAGGAAGTCATCTTTCAGTTCAGTCTTCTAGGGTTATAGACTTAAGCAGACTCTGGTCTTAAAAATCCATGTCATATGGCTGTCACCTACTCTAGATCCATGAATCTGACCTGTCTAGAATCATTATCCTGATCTTAAAGCATCACTGGAGACAGGTGGTCAACTATACAGAAACAGGTGTTTCTTTAATAAGAAAAACGAAGGCAACAGCTCCTGTGTGGGTATAGAGATTGTTATCATTGATAGGTAAGATGGGTTTGGTTATATGTAGAAAGGGCAACTTTAGGGACGGAAGATTTCATAAGCAGATTTCTTCCTCTATAACCTCAAGGTTTTAAATACCAATATAATCATTTTTTTATCAGATGCATTCCAGATCCTAACTTCCTGCAGATGATGTCATCAGCATGACAACATTCCTCTCTGGAGATTCTCAGCTCTTCTGGGGTTTTTAGATCATTAGTCCTTTACTACTGTTTCTTGAATTTTGCCATCTCACAGAGGACCACTTCTCAGCTACCTTCTTGCTCCTCCCAAATGTGTGTCCTCCAAACACAGGACTCAGTGCTTTTACTCAGTTCAAAGGTCATCTTACTAACTTCATTTTTTTTTCCCAGTGAAAAGCCAGCTAACAAATTCTCAGGAGTTTGATAGGGCTTAATGCTTACTGGTAGAATTTCTCAAGCATCTCACAATAAAACAAACTTTCCACTATTGCCAAGTGTCGTTAGCATTGGCTCTAAAAATATTTCAGAAGGAGAAATTTAAAAAATACTTATTTTCATTTTTGCCAAATTAGAATGATGGTGTTCCAGCATTTAATTTGATTTTTAAATTTAGTACAATATTTTAAATATTTATATAAATGTGTGCATTATATAAGAATTATAGCTATAATAACTCAGATAGAAAGAAGTTTGGGTAAAATCGTCTTTGGTTGTTTGAATTAATTAGAATCATTATAAAATCCAGGGTATCAATCAAAAATGTAAAGAACTCTAAAGCTTGCAAAATATACTTACAGAAACATTGTCTCTAAAATAGATAAAGACACTGCCCCTCTCTTTGGTACTCACTTCATATTTTGGTTTACAGATGAAGTATGTTAGAATGTATCTCACTTGTTTCGAAAGATGGTCTTTGCCCAGGGCAATCCTATAATATTTTCAATCCATAATGAAAGGTACAATTCTATGACTAAGCAAATAGCCCCATGATAAAAGCAACACTCCTTGCAGGAAATAAAACTTTCTTTTCTAATAACTTGTTCTATATGGTGTAGAGAATGATCTATAACAGACATATTTTTAGTTTTGGATGTATGAATTTATTAAACAAACCAAAGTAAAAGAACAAATAAGAAAATATAAATATATAAATGATAAATAACACAATAGCACCATATCCAATACTGAAAATACCCATCAGAAATTAACTAGAAGAGACTCTTTAGGACAATCAAATGGGGTTTCCATTAGATAGATTTAGGCTATGGAGAATGTTTGCTCTGCTAAGGCATCTAAAGAAAAGAAACAATAGCAACAGATTGTGGAACACAGTACTCACAACTTCCAGATGAAAAACTATCTAGAGAAAGTAAAATAGCCTGAAATCCCAGTTGAAATTTCTCCATAGACAGGAGATCCCCATGGCTAAAATTCCAGACACACTATTTCTTTTTTGGCATCATTGAATAAATAGTGATAATATCCATTGAAATGGCTTCCTTTTGCTGTTCTCAAGGACATATTGTTGGAATGTTTGTCTTCCCTTATTTCTGAGTTAAATGATCAACCCATTCCTAGAAAAGAGACTTTGGAGGCCATTTTAAAATAAATATACTTAGGACAGAAAAGAAGGAAGCTTTGCTTCCGTAGCCATATTCTCCATGAGCTCTAACAGTACATACTAATTTGCCATCATAATAGTCATTACATAGCCCATTAAACACTACCATCTTTACCTACTTTACACAGCCACACCTCCAGGTGTTTGCATTCCTGTTTCTACTCTTAACTTGTGCTCATCTTTGCCACCTGAGAGAACAACCAGAGTGTTCCTGCCCTGGAGGTTGGTTTATCTTTTAACTCTTAGGAATTGACTCAAAAATTTCTCATTCTATACTTTTATCCCTTCTTTTTATATCTTTGATGTAAAAATTATAAAATTGTGAGAATATTTAGTATATATTCAGTTTTTAGAAGATAATTGATTTAGGAGGCTGAGGATGGTATTGAACCATTTTAGTGAAATTTCACATGTGTTTCTCTTTGATCTGTAAAACTAATGATATGTATTTTACTTTTATTTTTGGCAGTTATTCCTAAATTTGCCTCTTGGTCCCTTCATTAACTCTAATTATTGATCAATGATTATATCATGAAGCTCATTTTAAAAACTTACAAACCTGTTTTATTTGTCTTTGTTTCTGTGAATGATGATAACTGAATATATGTTGAAGAAAGGTGTGAGAAGCTAGGGATTATCATTTGTTAGTCACTTGGTAAAATGAGCAAGGGAAACTTAGAGAATGATGAGAATTATTGCTGAATATGTGAACTCATTCCTGTTCCATTCTGTTTCATAAACACAACAGAGATGTTAGTACCACTCTACATGGTTGGTTAAAAAGTTCTAACTTACATTAATTCTGAGGCATTTATATTCTAAAGCATTTTAGAAAGCATAAGAGCAACTGAGATAAGACCATTCATGGATGCATAATAAAGATTTAGATCATTTGTAAACATTTGAATGTGAAACAAAAAGATTGTGATTCGAGTAAATGCATATTTTGTGGGTGTTTGTGCATGTGCCTCAATGTAAATTAATATACATGTACAGTTATCCCCTCAGTACTAAAGTTTAGTTGAATTGTAATGTCTGGAGCATTATCAGACAAATCCAAATATCTGCTTTAAGAGCTTCTGCAAAACACTGGTTCTGTCACCCCTAGTACTCCGAAAGTTCCTGACACAAGTCTAGGTTTTGATTGCCCTCTATATGTTAGGATATTTGAAGTTACTTGCCCATAACTACAGTAGCCAGAGTAAAATATTGTTGTGGCAAACTCATGGAAGCAATACTAATAATATGTATTTATTTTAATCTTAGAACATGAAGACTTAGTATTTTCTTTAGGATTCCCTCAAAATTGCTCCATACCACTTGGTTTACAGAGTATGTTCTGGAAAGAACTTAGTTGAACTAAATGGGAAAAAAGTCGCTCTCACAGAAAAAGAGATGTACTATGAGCCTAATATTGTCAAAGCTTGATATTTTCTATTTGTTACTGCACAGAGCATTATTAAAATTGGCTATGTTATGAGAACTCAAGAATCAGATAGAGCTCTTTAAATTTTCTACCCTGACTTCATAAATCATAACTTGCCTTACAGACAATGGATGGAATCATACAGAACATGTTTACATTCATTTTAATTGTAGAAATAATAATAGGATGGATTGGAAATGGATTCATAGCTCTGGTGAACTGCATGCACTGGTTCAAGAGAAGAAAGATCTCTGCAGTGAATCAAATACTCACAGCCTTGGCTTTCTCCAGAATCTACCTGCTTTTGACTGTATTCACTGTTATATCAGTGTCTACACTGTACACACATGTGTCAGTAACAAGAAGAGTGGTAAAACTTATTAATTTCCATTTGATTTTCAGCAATCATTTTAGCATGTGGCTTGCTGCATGCCTTGGCCTTTTTTATTTTCTTAAAATAGCTCATTTTTCTAACTCTATTTTTGTTTACTTAAAGATGAGGATTAACCAGGTAGTTTCAGGGACTTTGCTCATGTCTTTGGGCCTCTTGTTTCTAAACACTCTACTGATAAACTCATATATTGATACCCAGATGGGTGAGTACAGAGGAATTCTACAGTATGATTACACTTCAAATAATACACTATCATTTTACAGGGTTATTTTAGTCATTAACAACTGTATTTTCACATCCATACCTTTTACACTTTCGCAGTCAACTTTTCTCCTGCTCATCTTCTCCCTGAGGAGACATTACAAGAAGATGCAACAGCATGCACAAAGATGCAGAGATGCCCTTGCCAATGCCCACATCAAAGTCTTGCAAACCATGATCACCTATGTCCTTCTCTGTGCCATTTTCTTTCTGGCTCTTTCCATGCAAATTTGGAGGAATGAGTTGTTGAAGAACATTCTTTATATCAGGTTCTGCGAGATTGTTGCAGCAGTTTTTCCTTCAGGACACTCATGTGTCTTAATCTGGGGAGACACAAACCTGAGAGGGACCTCTCTTTCTGTGCTATGGTGGGTGAAGCACACATTCACATTATGCGTCCCAAAGATATATTGCAGATCATCTTGCATATTCTAAAAGAAACTGAGTTAAGAAATTCCTTAAGATTATTAATTTTCTTTAAAACATTATTTTACATTGCTTTATCAATTTTGTTTGTTATATCTGATAAAAGTTGTATGCAAATATTTCACATCAGAAAAGCACAATATGCACAATATGCACATATAATTACAGTTATAATATATAAGATACAGTATATTTTAGATATTAGATTCACTAAAATGAATTCGTGCTTTAAGTTTAATTGAGAAAGAGTTTGGCAAATGCTGAGAATCATGAGATCCTTAGTTATAATTATGATAGCCAAATTTCTAGTTTCAGAATTTAAAATTCTTAAATACACTTATAATTTTAGTACTATATAATGTATATTTGCAAATGCATTATCTATTTACATGATTTTCTGCCATGTGCTATAATTCTTTCTAATTTTTAAATATGTAAAATAAGTAGAGCTCATGATAATTTTATGAAATGCTAATAACACACTGATACTTCTTTTTGTCATTGTGTACCAGGGCTGAGATTGCACTGGCTGTCAAAGAAATAGAAATTTAGCCTATTTTGTGAGTGGGTCAACTCATAATCAGCATAAACTCTTTTAAAATCATTTCTTTATTTTGTATACAGTAGTGTGTGTGTGTGTGTGTGTGTGTGTGTGTGTGTGTGTGTGTATGTGTGTATACTTTTAAATGTCAAAACACACAGGTGAAGGTTAGAAGAGCACTTTAAGAAGTTGTTTCTTTTTACCATGTAGGTTCTAAAGATCAAGTAAGTACCATCAGACTTGGCAGCAAGAAATGTTACCCACTGAGCCAACTCACCATCCCTAACTCATTCAATTTTAAATGTTATAATTTTGTAAATAGCAGAAATTAAATGAATGTGTAAAATTTATTTTCAAAGGTTCAGATGTTCTAAGATATGAAACAGAGAGGGAAACACAACTTTTGCCTGTACTCAGGGTGTTACATATTTGGTATGATATACTTGTACTTATTTTAGAATTAAAGAATTTTTTCACCCCCTCAGAGAAGAAGGGGGAGGAGGTTTGGAGGAAGGACTGTGGTAGGGAGTGAACTGGAAGGGTGCAATGAGCTAATTTAAAGTGAATAAGTAAAAAAATAAAAATAACATAAAAATTAAAATTAAAAATTAAAAAATAAGATGAGGTACAGACCTAAACAGGGAATTTACAACAGAGAAATTTCAAATGGCCAAGAAGCACTTAAAGAAATGTTGAAAGTTCTTACTCATCAAGGAAATTAAATCAAAATAACTGAGATTTCACCTTACCCCAATCAGAATGGCTAAGATCAAAAACTCAGATGACAGCACATGCGGTGAGGTTGTAGAGCAAGGGAAACACTCCTCTTTTGCTGATGTGAGTGCAAACTTTTACAACCACTCTGGAAATCAATATGACAGTTTCTCAGAAAATTGAGAATAGTGCTACCTCAAGACTCACCTATACCACTCCTGGGCATATACCCAAAAAATATTCCACAATCCCACAAAGTCCCTTGCTCAACTATAATTATACCAGCTCTATTCTTGATAGCCAGAAACTGAAAGTAACCCAGATGCCCCTCAACCAAAGATCGGACACAGAATTTGTGGTTTATTTGCACAATGAAATAGGATTCTATTCAGCTACTAAAAACAAAGACAGCATAAAATTTGCAAATTCATGGATGGAAGTAGAAAATATCATCCTGAGGGAGGTAACCCAGACCCAAAAGGACATGCATGACAAAAGTATAGCATACCTGTTCTCTGAGAGGCTCCATCCAGCAGATGAATGAAACAGCCAATTATCAGGGCAGCATCTCAGGGAGTGTTATGGAAGAGTTGGGGAAAGGATCGAGAGACCTGCAGAGGATAGTAACTCAACAGGAAGACTAACAATGTCAACTAATCTGGACCCTTGGTAGCTCTATTAAAATAGAAAAAGAAGGCTTTTAAGGGGAATGGATGAAGGTTTAGTTTGGGAGTCCAGTGTGCTGATTAGTGATAGAGTATAAAAGCCTTGTCTACCTATGCATACCAAAGCTTAGCTCAGAAAAGCTACTTGCTGCTTGAGGGCAGAGTTCCCTTAAGGATTTATTTCTGTCTTTTATAAGTTGTGTTCTGCTCTGTTAAAATAAAAACAATATCATTCACAAATGGGGTAATGTTAGATTTAGACACTATGTTCATTGCTTTATTAAAGGCTTGCCTTTATTTCCTGCCTTCTTTGATAAAAGACTAGCATTTGTTCAGTCCATTTTGTTTGAATACTTCCTCAAATTATTGAGACTTGTCTTTTGAAAAATTTGGCTGAAGAGTTTACTGCTAAGGACTTGTTATATGTAAAACCATGGCACTGCCTTTTCCTTCTGTTCTGACTCACTAAAATGTTACATGAGCTGCATGTAAATGCTTGCTGCAAAAGAAAGAAGCATTTCAGTACATGTGTGTCCACCATTTGAAATATGCCCCTGATTATGTAAGGTTTCAGAAAGCTGCTTTTAAAACAAATAAAAATCAGAGGCTTGCAAGCAGACTCTCAATAGGGATCCAGGTATTTTCTTTTTAAACATTTGTGAGGGAGGGAAGGAAGAAGAAAGAGAGGGAGGGGTGGAAAAAGAGTGAGGGAAGGAGGAAGGAATGGAGAAAGGGAGAGAGAAAGAGAGAGAGAGAGAGAGAGAGAGAGAGAGAGAGAGAGAGAGAGAGAGAGACCTGCAGACAGTCTTTTTCAAATCTCATGGACTGTCTAAATAAATCCAGTTTCTGAACAAAATGAAAGAAAGAAAGAAAGAGAGAGAGAGAGAGAGAGAGAGAGAGAGAGAGAGAGAGAGAGAGAGAGAAGGAAGGAAAGAGAAAGAAAGAAAGAAAGAAAGAGAAAGAAAGAAAGAAAGAAAGAAAGAGAGAGAAGGAAGGAAAGAGAAAAAGAAAGAAGAGTGAAATAAGTAAAAGAGTGAAAGAAAAAAAGAGAGAGAGAGAGAGAGAGAGAGAGAGAGAGAGAGAGAGAGAGAGAGAGAGAAATAGAAAATAAACTGTGGGACTATGGGGCTGTGGGGCCACTCCAGGAAAACTGAGAAACCCACAGAGCACTTAAGAAGAGACCAGGCAGCAGAGGATGAGCCTGCAGACTCTGCAATATCTCCAGAATAACCTTTAAAGAGCAAATCTTTTTCTTTTTCTTTTTTTTTTAAATTTATTTATTTTAAACTCCAGATTTTATTCTCCTCCTGGTTCACCCTCCTACTGTTCCACATTCCATACTTCCTCTCCAGCCCTCTGTCTCCACAATGATGTCCCTGATGATGTCCCCACCCCCACCCCACCACACCTCTAAACTCCGTGGGGCCTCAGTTCTTGAGGGGTAGATGCATCTTCTCTGACTAAACTGAACAGGCAGTCCTCTGCAGTATATGTGTTGAGGGCCTCATATCAGCTGGTGTGTGTGGCCTGGTTGGTGGTCCAGTGTCTGAGAGTAGTCAGGCATCTAGGTTAATTGAGACTGCTGGTCCTCCTACAGGGTTGCCCTCCTCTTCAGCTTCTTCCAGCTTTCCCCTAATTAAACCGCAGGAGCCAGCATCTTTTGTCCATTGGTTGGATGCAAATATCTGCATCTGACTCTTTCAGCTGCTTGTTGGGTCTTTCAGAGGGCCTTCACGATAACTCCCTTTTTGTGAGTGCTCCATAGCTTCAGAAATAGTGTCAGGTCTTAGGGTCTCCCCTTGAGCTGGATCCCCCTTTGGCAAATCTTATGGGATGATGCTTTTAAAAATTGGTTTCATGGAACTGGAGAAAAAGATGGTGGAATGAAGTCCTGTGAAATCTGAGAGAAGCAGAACTAGAGAAGGGGTAGCAGCCATAGATATGGAAGTACAGACAAAGAAGAATGTTGTTGCCAAGTAGGATTAGCCTTCAGGTCACCTGGAGCCTTGGGCCATCACTGGGCATGCCTTGCCTAGGTAATACTTGATAGGCTGCCCAGAGGTATGAAATCAATGATGCTGTTGTTTCTGTTGCTCACTCCACTAGGGGTAGGAAAGTACAAAGAGGCATTGTTGCCCACAGGTTGCATACATAATGGTCATTCCTTGATACTAAGGGCACCTGACACTAAAGATAGCATGGTATTCAGCAGCCTGGAACTGTTAAAGGTCCCCAGGTGCCCAACCACACTATTATCCTGATTGAGCATCAGGATATCTGACATGAAGAACAGTTCATTTTCTGAAATAAACCTCCTCAAATGATCCTGGTACTTGCTGATCATGATGATTTCCATGGTCTGTAATGCCACCTGATCCATGAGCATGTTTGTGGTTCATGTTGTTCCCAGAAATCACATTGATGTCACTGGTACACGCCGCTGGAAACTTCTATAGGCAAGGAAACTTCTTTTGCATTGGTATTGTAGTATTACAACTTCAGACTCATAACTGAGAATAAATAAGAGACATCAAAAGTTTCTGTGACAACCTCTTGTACCCTTCTCCTAACCCCACAAGAACCAGAAACTGTCCATAGAGAAGTTTATTGAAGACAGTCCTTTAAATTTGTGATAAAAATGCTAAAATGTAGCTCTACACAGTTGATACCCTATGGCGGTGGCTCAGTTTTCTTTAACGGGCTGCTCACTGGGAAAATGGCCATGCTCTAATGAGTATATATGTAACACAAGTTGGACTTGGTGTTTTCACTCTCTTTTTGGGGGAACTGGGCACTGTGCCATGGTGGGAGAGTAGAACTTCAAAGAGTGGGAAGCAAGGGCGATCAGGGTGCATTATATGAAATTCTTAAATAATTCATAAAAATATTACATTAGTGGTATGGGGGAAGTGTCTCATGAAAGAATATAATCTCTAACAAAATCTGGGTTTGTATAAGAACATTGGAATATGATTACAACCAGCCCAGCTGCCTTATGATACAAATCTCAGTCTGTGACCAAAATAACAATGATTCTAAGCTGTGGAGACTGAAAAGTTGGCTCAGCGGGTAAGAGCACTTGCCCTGGCAGAGGACTCAGGTTAGCTCCCAGCACCCAGTGTTACTCACAGCAATTTGTAATTCTGTTTCCAGAGAATTCTATGCCCTCTACTGACATCCCTGGATACTAGACACACATATGGTACAAAGACACACATGCAGACAAAACACTTATACACATAAAGTAAATGAATATAAAAAAAGATAGAAAAAGCTTTAAAATAATTTAAAATGTGATTTGAAGTTTTTCTCTCTGTAATTTTAGATTTTATTAATCTGCTATGGACATTTTGCCCATCTTCTACCTACTGAGGCTTACAGGATACTTTAATACTTAAGGAATCATGAACCTTCCCAGGGAATTGTAACTGCATACCTTTTACCTGTAAAATTAACTATTCTCTTTAAAATATTTGAAACTATAAGTTTTTATTAGCAATGCAGTAAACAAGTTATAAAATGAATGGTTTGTGTTTTATAACCTGACTGTGAGAGGATATTTTTCTCATGAAGAGCAGTATGCTCTAGAAACAGTACATATGTACTTAAAAGAACTCAGAAGAAGAATTCACCAGTGACCTTCCAAGTCTCCCTGCTAAGCTGTTCCCCTAGTGAATACTGGAGAATCTATGAAGGAAGAGGATCAGCTCTTGAAGCTGGCTTTTAAGATGTTGCTGGACCCTCATTGCTGTCTGTTGAAGCTTGATGTTTCCCACGATGAGAATAAATGAATGAGTCAAGGGAAAGATATTTAATGTCAACAAGACAAAATTAATTGACTTGTTCATTGGAAATATAAATACTAACCACCGAGACACTTGCATGGAAAAAATGTGAATTATAAAGAGAATCAGGAAAGATACCATCATTTTCATGGCCTTCTTGTGGATCTTGGTTCTGGAATCTTCAGAGGTGGTAGAAATCAGGTCAAGGTTTCGGGAGTGCTTCATGAAGGACAAAAATAAAAGGAACAATGATGCTAGGGACACAAGAATTGGGACTACATACATCATATCAAAAACAATTATCATTTGAAAAGCAATGATCTTAGTTGTATCTGAAAATAAAATCATTGCTTTTAGTGATCTCAAAAAATATCTCCCCAAATACATAGTGTTTCAAGCAGTAGAAAATAAAAAAATCAATACAAACAATGAAAATACAAGAAAAATAACAAGCACTCTTCTCAATCTCCACTTCAACCAGAGGAAAAGAGGATGGGAAAAGTGTGCTATTTTAAATAAGTAGAAAATGCTGAGGCAGGTGGCAAGCCACGTTGACAGTTGATCAGTTATAACCCAAAATATATCAGAGCATTTTGCTAGACTGTAAGAATAATAGAAATTCTCTGCTACGGTTGCATCAATAAATACCACCAATACAGAGCTGATTCTGGAAGCTGCCAAACAGACCAGGATTAAGTTGATGAAGGTGATTTTCTGGTTCTTGACCCAGTCAGAGCAGTTTACCAGTCAAATGAACACATTCCCCAGCATTCCAGTCATAAATACTGCTATTACCAGTATGATATACATTTGATCCAATCCTGTAAGCAGTTAAATAGAAAAAGGGAATACACACTTTTTAGTTATTTGCCTCTCTGGTCAGTTCTCAAACAAACTTCCACAGAAAATCACTCTTTTTCATATTTATCTTGCTCCTTTTTACTATAATTTCAGTTTTGATTGGAAACTCCTTCCATTGGGGAGAGCTTCACACATACTTAAGACAATTCTCAGTCCCAGGTTTTTGTCTTTTTTTCACCTTTAATCCCCACTTAATCTATGAAGATCTGTTTATGAATACAGCCTCATATTTTTATTTAAAGGTGTTTTAAAACAAATATTAAATTCTAATCCAGATAGTCTCTATGCCCACATCGTAACCTCATGCCCTTAAATTCTCCATTGATGTAATATCTGAAAGGATAAAATCAAGTATATTAAAATACAAATTTGAATCAGGTTTTTTTCACTGATTTATGCAATATATTCCTCCTCACCTCAAGCACTATACTCTGTGGAACCAGATAACTTTGTTATTGTTCAAAGTAAGTGCTAAGTGAATTCTCAATAATTTAGTTAAGGATTCTATAAACATTTACTGTATTTGCTATGTCTATGACATTTCATAAAAGCAACTTTTTCAAAAATGATAACATTAAGGAACACATAGAATAACAACAGAGAGAATGAGTGAACTATCTCTTTAAACATAGTGTGAATACAGAAAATGAGTTTAACTATGTACTTAAAGGATCTTTCTAGAGGCGAAGGGAGAGAATTGATAATTGGATCTTGGAGATATTTAGAATTTATGAAGAACTAACATGTTAGATTTTGGATGAGCTAAACAATCTACAAAAGATACCCAAATTAAGCTGTTCTTCTGCCATTAGAGCCTTATTTTTGGTAATTTTCTGTAGTTTCCTTCTACATGTTTCTCAGGTATGTTTAAGAGGCTGTCACAATTAAATAAATTCCCAAGTTTTGAGCTCTATCATTTTATGTGTTACATTTGTTTTGGTTAGAGGCATGACAGTGGCAGTTTAGATTTAAAAGACAGCTAGAAAATCGCTTTAAGTGAGATTTTTTTAAAGGAAAGGAGAGACACGTGTGTGTGTGTGTGTGTGTACGTAGGTGAAGCTATTAGTACAAAATTAAAAGAAAATAAAAAATATTGTTGTTTTATTTTTTAAAAGGTGAATGATAGTTTGGGCCAGATTCACCTATAATGATGGAAAGAAATTCATAATGATGACAGTTTCTGAGATGAAAAATCAATGAAGCTTTGTGACAAATCTGGTATTAGTGTAGGTCACACACAAACTAGATCAGGGAACAAAACATGTCTAATTTAGTGGAAGCAGTTTGGTTTACTAGGAGCCTAGTGTCAGTGTCACTTACTAGTGTCAGTTACTAGTGTTAGCGATGTACCAATAAAGACACTGAACATTATGAAACACAGTAACATATAAAGGTGAACCTCCAAGAAAACAAAGATTCATGAAAGAATCTAGAATGGAAAATAAATGATAATCAAGTCTACAATACATATTATAACATTCTTAGTAATTAGGGAGTAGAAATAATTCTTCTCTATCAGAAAGTCAACAAAAGCTGAGAGTAAATACTGTGCTTACCTCTCACTGAATTCATTGTTCTTGATTTTTGAGGCAAAGTTTGCAATAAACTGTCTGGCTCACTTGTCCCAGGAGCAGCTAGTATTTCATAAAAACTGTTTTCAATTTTTCAATGTTTTACTCATCATGGTAAAGCAAGAAAAAGTCATAGAAAATTAAAAAAAACAACAAAGTGAATGATGGTTTTGATGTGTTCTTGAATTTGGTTTGTGAGAATTTTATTGAATATTTTTGCATTGATATTCATGAGCGAGATTGGTCTGAAGTTCTCTTTTTCTGTTGTATCTTTGTGAGGTTTAGGTATCTGAGTAACTGGCTTCATAGAAAGAATTAAGTAGTGTTCCTTCTGTTTCTATTTTGGGGAGTAGTTTGAGGAATATTTTTATTATCTCCTTTTTGAATGTCTGGTAGAATTCTGCATGAAAACCATCTGGCTCTGTGCTTTTGATGGTTGGGAGGGTTTTTTTTTTTTATGACAATGCCTCTTTCTTTAGGGGTGTGGGACTGTAGAGATTCTTTACCTGATCTTGATTTAACTTTGGTACATGGTATCTGTCTAGAAAATCATCTATTTCATCTAGATTTCGTTTTGAAGAACATAGGCTTTTGTAGAAGTTTTTGATGATTTTTTTTTAATTTCCTCAGTTTCTTTTGTGATGTCTTCCTTTTCACTTCTGATTTTGTTAAATTGGATACTGTCTTATGAGAAATATTAAAAGAATGAGCCTGCCAATATTCTGCAGGCTGGACCATGCTCCCATGTTCCTACCTCCACCTTCTCTGGCCCTAAGGGCAACTCTTTATTGCTAGCCTCGAAATATCTGGCTCACTTGTCCCAGGAGCAGCTAGTATTTCCTCAGCCCTAAATCCATGTAGTCAGTGATTCCACATTCCAGAAACTAAATGGACCAGCTAGCCTCAAGGTTGCATATCACAACACCCAGTAACATGGTAAAATCAAGACTCTTAAAGCTTAATTAACCAATCAGATTTATGTATCAATAATAACACAATTTATGAGATGTTAATACAATAATTTCAAAGCCAATTGATAATGATAAAAGCTTTATCACAAATTAATCTAACCTTACAATACCACAACTACTTGTGCCTGGTAAATGCCACCACAGTTCAAGTCCACAGCCATCTTCCTTCTCCTCCTACCCCTGAAACACTCCTTCTCTCTCTGCAACTCTTTTCTCTGCCTTCCTTTTCCCTGTCCAATCACACACCTCCTCTGCATTAATGTACTTGGACAGGGAAAATCCTGCAACACTGTCTCTGTGCCCTTTAGTTAGTTTGGGTAAGAGTTTATCTATCTTACTGATTTTCTCAAAGAACTAGTTCTTGGTTTTGTTGATTCTTTGTATCATTCTCTTTATTTCTAACTAGTTGATTTCATTCCTGATTTTGACTATTTCCTGCTGTCTACTCCACTTGGGTTTTTTGCTTTTTTCTGTTTTAGAGTTTTCAGGTGTGCTGTTAAGTTGCTTGGAAGGAGTCTCTCCAATTTTTTACTTTTTTTTTTTTTTTGAAGACGCTTAGTGCTATGGTTTTCCTCTTAACATTGCTTTCATTGTTTCTCATAAGTTTGGGTATGATGTGTCTTCATTTTCATTGAATTCTATGAAGTATTTGATTATGTTCTTTATTTCTTCCCTGACCAAGTTACCATTGAGCAGAAAGTTGTTCAGTTTACATGAGTATGTGTGCTTTCTGGTTTTTTTATTGTAGACTTCACCCCTGAGATGCAGGGATGGTTCAACATAGGAAAATCCCTCAACATAATACACAACATAAACAGACTCTAAGAAATAGAACACATGGTCATCTCATTAGATTTTGAAAAATCCTTCAAAAAAAAAAAAAACCCACAACACCCCTTCATGTTAAAAGTCCTAGAGAGATCAGGAATTCTTTTTTTTTTTTTATTTTCTACAGTTTTTTTTATTTACATTCCCCTTTCCCGATTCCTCCTTCCCCGAAAGTCCCATAAGTCCTCTTCCCTCTCCCTGTACCCTATTTAACCCCCTCTCACTTATCTGTCCTGATATTCCCCTACATCCAATCTTTCCAGAGATCAGGAATTCAAAGCACTTACTTAAACATAATAAAAGCAATATATTGCAAACCAACAGCCAACATCAAATTAAGTGGAGAGAAACTAGAAGCAATCCCACTAAAATTCAAGGAAAGACAAGGTTGTCCATATCCTCCCTATCTATTCTATATAGTACTGGAAGTTCTAGCTAGAGCAATTAGTCAACAAAAAGATATCAAGGGAATACAAATTAGAAAGGAAGATGTCAAAGTATCACTATTTGCAGATGATACAATAGCATGTATAAGTGACCCCCAAAATTCTACCAGAGAACTCCTACATCTGATAAACAACTTCAGCAAAGTGGCAGGACATAAAATTAACTCAAACAAATCAGTAGCCTTCTTTTAAATAAGTGATAAATAGGTTGAAAAAGAACTTAGGGAGACAAGACCCTTCACAATAGCCACAGATAATATAAAATATCCTGGTTTAACTATTACCAAGCAAATGTAAGATCTATTGGACAAGAACTTCAAATCCCTGAAAAAAAATTTGAAGAAGACCTCAGAAGATGGAAAGATCTACCATGCTCATCTATAGGTAGGATTAACATAGTGAAATGCCCATCTTACCAACAGCAATCTATACATTCAATTCAATCGTCTTCAAAACTCCACCACAATTCTTCACAAAAATAGAAAGGTCAACTCTCAACTTCATATCGAGAAACAAAAAACCCAAGATAGCCAAAACAATTCCCAATAATAAAATAACATCCACGGCAATCACAATCCCTGACCTCAAGCTGTATTACAGAGCAATAATGAGAAAAATGTATGGTACTGGTACATAACAAAAAAGGTTGATCAGTGGAATAGAATTGAAGATCCAGAAGTAAACTGCTATGCCTATGGGCAGTAGATCTTTGACAAAGAAGCCAAAAACATACAGTGGGAAAAAGAAAGTATCTTCAATAAATAATCCTGGTCTAATTGGAAGTCTGCATATAGGAGAATGAAAATAGATTCCTAGTTATCACCTTGCACAAAGCTCAAGTCCAAATGGATCAAGCAACTCAACACAAAACCAGATACATTAAATCTAATAGAAGAAAAAGTGGGAAAAGTGGGAAATAACCTAATTAAAAAATTGGGTACTGAGCTAAACAGAGAATTTATAACAGAATCTTGAATGACTGAGAATCACTTAAAGAAATATTCAAAATCTTTACACATTTTCAATCCCTACCCAAGCAATAAAACACAAATTGTGAAACAAGGAGTAAATAAATATTGCTTATTCAAAAGCACACCCATATCAGTGATTGACTTGTTGGAGTCAGTATGTTCAAACCTGCTGTAGGCAAGTGCTACGTACAGTATACAATGACAGGGACTGCCTGCACTAGTTCCAAATGGGAACATCTCAGAAGCCTATGGAAGTACCTGGTAAAAAAGGATGGTATCTGGGACCCTGAGAAGCCGGAGACACATCCCTCCAGGGGACCCGTCATCTGAAAAAAGGGATTGTCTGCAGTAGGCTAGGATAGAGACATCTCAGTAGTCTGTGGCAGCTCTTTGTAACAGAAGTTTTTCCCATTTCTCCTAACCTTAGCCCTGGACAATGGCTGTATAGATTTCATTTGTGTGTGACTGCTTTTCAGTTGGCCTTGGTGTGCACAATTATTTTATTATATCTGACTTTCTTCTTTCTAGTTCTGCTCTGGAGTATTCTGTGAAACTAGAAGTTCCCTGATGTAATGATTCTTAAACAATCAAAAATTGAGGCATGGGGCACAGCACAGCCCAGTCCTAATGACGCAGGTGCATGCTATGTTCTCTTATCTTGGAAACAATGCAATAACTGCACAATTGTAGTTTCAGATTAATGCTTGATTTGCAATGAAAGTTTGAAGAAATTAGAAAATTAAAGCCAACATTGGAACCTCAAGAAAGGAGAAACTATTGAATTTATGAAATAAGTTTTGCACAATATTTCAGAGTGGTTTCTGGATAAACGAGTATAGAATACATAAAATTATATACTAGTAAAACTAAGTCAAAACACTGGGACTCTTAGAAGAGTCATTCTGTACAATGTGCAGAAGCAGAAAGCTAGCAGAACTACTGAATTAAGGGTTAGCTTGATTCCTTCTGGCCACTGCATTGCAGCTTTGCCCATGTCATTTATCACTAGTTTCACAGGAAAATGCAAGTAGCTAGCCTTAGAGCTTTGAGCTCTAAAGTATAATAACTTAAAAGTTTAAAGTTTAAATAATGATAAGTTTGCAATTATTATTATTTTGTCTATGGACCTGAGAATAGGAAAGCTTGAAACTTTGGGAAACAATTATAATTCTTGATTCTTTGTGGGATGTGGTTATTGTTTTGAATTTGATTTGGCAATGATTATATAATATCTCTTTTTTATTTGCCTTTGGAATATCAATAAAATACTGGGACAAGAAAAAGTCTAGAGAGAGAGCATGTAACGAGTGAGTGAGGAATATGTGAGGTAAATGTGGAGAGTGAATGAAGAGTGAGAGAGAGAACACGAGAAGAGCATGAGAAAAGTGAAGAGAGAATGTGGGGTGTGTATAGAGTGTGTGCGTGAGTGAAAGGGGAGTGTACGTGAGATGTGTGTGAAGAGTGTGCGTGAAATGTGTGTGGAGAGTGTATGAGAGCGAAAGGGGAGCACACTGAGGTGTGCATGAGTGTGAGAGGTCAAGAAAAGAAAAGTACACAGGAGAAAAGCAGAGTGCACAAGAGAATGCAGAGTGTGTGCAGCTTCAAGCTGTGAGCAAGCAAGAAAGAGAGCAGAGAATGAAAGAGAAGAGAGAGAAACTTTAAGCCTTGAAAAGTTGCTTGTACCCAAAAAGTAGTCCGTGTTTATTTATTATGCGCCTTCCAGCTATCCCTGCTTCCAGTTGACAACTCTGATCCTGTGTCAAGGCTGGACAAGCGTCACCATTCTGTTGGCTAATGTTAAACTATGCCTCCACCAATAAAATTGAATTTTCAGTTCTTCTTTTAAAATTATCTTTTGCACCCCCCCCCTTAGTCTTGTCCTATTGTTTCTATTGGACCCAATAGGATGGAAAGATACCATGATTTTAAATAATAATTAATTTATGTAAATATTACATATAATCAATCACTGAAAAGTTTCAACTTACTTTAACAAATAAAAGATCCAATTTCACCATATGAGATTAAACTCTTTGAGAAGGGGATGTATTCTATATTTTATTTCTTTAACAATGTCCACTGGAGCAGTTATTGAGAATATTTTGCTAAACACTAGATTTTTTTAATTTGTAGGGTTCTTATGATTAGTATATTGCTGTTTCTGTCAAGAATTCTATTTGAAACTTGAGACTCTGAGTGTTATATAACTCACTCAAAGGGAGAAACGTGGAAGTTCCCACAAAACTCATTGACACCAAGGAGAATATTGAACTAAACTGTTTGGAGAAGACAGAAACCAGTTAACAGAGCCCTTTTTTTTTTGTTTGTTTGTTTGTTTTTGTATTTTGAGACAGGGTGTCTCTGTGTAGCCCTGGCTGTACTGGAACTCACTTTGTAGACCAGGCTGGCCTCGAACTCAGAAATTCTCCTGCCTCTGCCTCCCAAGTGCTGGGATTAAAGGCGTGCGCCACCACCGCCCGGCTAACAGAGCCCTTTTTGAATTACAAAGATTATCTTAACATTTTTTCTGAATACATTTTTTAAATTATATATAAAGTTCATGGTAATAGCATATAACCATAAATAAATAAGAAATAACCATAGAATGACATAAAAAATTGACTTGATGTTATTTTATAAAATACATAAAAGGCATAAATATAAATTGAAAATCCAAATCCTGTGTTATTAATGTGTTATATACAAATAAACATAGGCAGGAAAGTGACTTATTGGTAGACTTAGGTTGTAAGACTGGGATATGATTTTATTTAAGGTTGCTCATAATTTTTCTATTAGAAATGAAGGAGAGACCCCGGTCCTGGAAAGACTGGATGTAGGGGAATGCCCGGACAGAGAAGCAAGAGGGGGCTGAATGGGGAAAAGAGGGAGGGAAGGGGGCTTATGGGACTTTCGGGGAGGGAGGAAACGGGAAAGGGGAAATGATTTGGAATGTAAGTAAAAAAAACTTAGAAAATAAATAAATAAATAAAGAAATGTGTAATGAATATATATTTTTAAAATCCAAATGACATGACTAATATCTAAAATGCTAGGGATTGAAAAATGTGTGAAGATTAAACAAAAGTTGCAACTCCTCCCAGCTGTCCATCTAAGCCTATCCACAGCTTGCTGAGAAACTTAATGTGGACAAGGGCCTTGGAAATCAAACTAGAATGTCATAATCTAAATAATAAACAGATTCCCAAAAGGACAGATTTCTGAAGCTCAAATAAGAGAAAGAGCCTGTGAAAATTCTCACAAAAATTAGGAAATACTTTGATTTCTGTCTTGGACCGAAGTAATCTTTGTTAACTGTCACTCTCTATTTCTCTCTAATAACTTTGGAATAGAGAACATTACTTACCTCTGCAGGCATGGTATATTGCTAAGATCTTTATGACAAGGAAACACAAACAACCCTGAGTTTTTTGTTTGTTTGTTTGCTTGCTTGTTATCTTCTTTTAAAATTTGTTTTCTTACTATCTCATTTCTTTCTTCCCCCCCTCTCTCTCTCCCTCTCTCTCTCTTTCTCTCCCCTTCCTTCCTTCCTTCCTTCCTTCCTTCCTTCCTTCCTTCCTTCCTTCCTTCCTTCCTTCCTTCCTTCTTCCTCCCTTTCCTTCTTTCCTTCTTTCTTTTCTTTCTTTCTTTCTTTCTTTCTTTCTTTCTTTCTTTCTTTCTTTCTTTCTTTCTTTCTTTCTTTCTTTCTTTCTTTCAGGGTGGGGATGAGGAAGTGAGTTAAACCCATACTATTAGCCAGCCACTTAATACTCAGTATTTACGTAATGCTTCTGAGCTTCTTACTTCTTAAGCTGTCTCTTATCTAAGACTAGCTTATAGCATGAACCATAAGATTTCTAACTGGATAAATGACAGATATTAGTTACAACAATGTTAATCATGACAGAAAAATGGATTAGAGAATAATAAAAATGACCAACAGAAATATGCAAATGTCGCACTGGGGCTTGGAGTGTCCCCCTGAGTTCAGGAATTTGAATACTCTTTACCAGATGGTGGCACTATTTGGGAATATGGACGAATCTTCAGAGGTCTTGCTGGACCGACCATTTCACTGAGGGTGGGCCACACCTTTTCCACTATTAGTGGTCTCTATCCATCTGGAATTATAAGTGAAAATAAATTCTTTTTTCCCTAAAAAAATGATCGAAATCCTTAGTCATCAGAGAAATGGATTTAATATTAGCAGCTATTATTTATGAAATTTGTTAAAGAATATATAATTCAAAAATTCTTTATATTACATTTTGACAAATTCTCTGAAATTATAAAAAAACACTTTTCAGTAATTTTTTAATTATTTCAATTCTCATATTCAAGTGCAGACATAATATTGTCTAACAAGGAATTATATCTCCTAGCAGACACCATAACAGTCTTGGTCTCCACCTCACAGTACTCATAGGTTCATTTTGCTGAGTGATGGGGACTAGAAGTGAAACTCAGGGGACAGGTCTCTTTGTGGGTATGAAGAAGCCTAAGTTCCACCTAAGCTTACCAAACTACAACAAACAATAAGGAAAGAAAGTGACACAAACTGCTCTGGGATCTAGGTTTTGATATATAAAGACTCAGCATCTTTGACAATTGGGTGACATCCAGCACAGCTCCCCTTCTCTTGCTCTGGCTACAGAAAAGTCATTTTCTTTCACCAATTTGGAGGGCATTTTGGGCATCTTATCAGTCTTCTCAAGGTGAAAGATCAGGCAGGGGCTGCCCCTTGACTTCAGGAATTCAAATGGGCATACTCCAATCCCTGAGAAGCTTTCCTCAACAGGAATAAACATTCCTTAGGAGAACCTTTGGAGACTTCCTTTAATACAAGATGCTTTCTTTGATTTACATCTCTCTTCCATCCCCTGGAACCCCTTCTCTTGCTGGCTCAAAGCACCTGCTTCCTATTGATTCTTTCAAAAGAACGAAATGAGAGCACAGCCTTCAAATCTTGGGTCACACATTGTAGAAGGAAAAAACTAACGTTTGCCACTTGTCCTCTCACTTGGTACTGGTGCTGTGGCATTTGAACAAGTATAAAATAAATATAGAGAAAGAATTCTTAGTACTTCCTGAAGTTAACAGGGAGTATTTAACAGAGAATTCGAATAGTCCTGAAGGCTTCCTGAAGGTAGAGAGCATAGAATACTATCAGGGAACAAACTGGTAGTAAATACACAGACAAGAGACATGGAGCAAGGTGAGAGTGTTTCTGCCTTTCCAACACAGAGTTCAGCACAAACACAAACACAAATCATACGTAGGTTGAAAGGGTTAACTCAGAAACTTTGAAAAGGTCATAGAACACTGGTCCCTCCCAGAAGGGCCACTGTTCCCCCTCCCAGAAGGGAGAGGCTAAATTACATTCCTCAGACCACAGGGTGGTCCCCATGGCTAGGAAAGACCCAGAGTCTGTTGACCACCTACCTCATCACCTAACAACCAATTAGTTTAAAGGTAACACTGTTATGCCAATCATATTGTGCCTAATGGTGACTGCCCTGAGAACTGTACAAAAGGCCTGCAAAGCCCAGAATGTGAGTCGTTCTGTATCCATGTGCAGGGTAGGCCCCAGCATGCTGGATAATAAATAAAAATCCTCTTGCTTTTTGCATTGATTCGTGTCTCTGCGTGGTCCACTCAGGGGGTCTGTCTGGTAAGTTAAGACTCCCTTGAGTCTTACAAGGTAAGTGTGTAGAGAATGATGTCATATTTTGAGCCTCCATATAATCAACACTCAGCTTCCTTTCTTGAGATTGAACATGAATTTTTAACCAAGATGACATGGTCAATGTTTCTTGTCCTAAACCCTAAAAAACAGAATAAAGCCTAGACATAAATTACTAGTCTGCGTGTGAATGCAATTATTTCAGATAATGAAACCAAAAGTCTTGAGAGGCAATATTGCTGAAATTATTTTTTTTCTTAATGCTTAACAGAGAAGAACCAACAAGAAGAGCATGGGTAACAATGCTTTATGCCTCCCAGCTCAAGTCTACGCAAATCTATATAGAAGTTTTTATATAAAATGGCTTCCAGTATTTCCAATTATTTTGCAGATTTCAGGACAGATATTTCTTTAATTTCTGAAATCTTGGAATGCTGTCTGCAATTAGGTTTAAGGTAAGAAGAAAGAGGAAGTCCTTCTTCCAATGATAACTGCAGTCAACTTTAAGAGAAAGTACCATATTTAAAACTGATATTTCCTGGTCAGTGGAATATGACATTAGATCGTATTTATTGAAAGCTATGGAAGTGACAGGAATCAAAGATAAAGAGAAGATGATGCTGTATCCAAGTCTAACTTATTTTGGGTTGTGCAACTGCTAATGTCCTCAAATTGAACTATGGAATAACTAGTACCCTGGGCACTCACTGAAAATTATAAACCAAGATCTTTTAAAAGTATCTCTTATGTGTGTCTCTGGCCTCTACTTTCTCATAAACTTTGAATTCTCTCTTACATTTCCCTACCTCCAATCAATTCTGTTAACTCACCAAGAAGTTTCTTTTCACTATGATATCCCAAGGCTTGCCTGTCAAGTGTTCATGTGGCAAAGTACTCATTTCAGACCCTGTACTAGGTGGAGCTAGAGTGATCAAGGTCCTCTGTGGTTTGGTCTCTGATGCCATTGGATTTGTACTTTTATAATGCATTTATGGTTCTGCTAACTGCACAGGCTTGGACAAGAAAAGAAAGATTAATAAAGTGGATCAAACCCTCACTGTCTTGGTCATCCTCCAAACTGCTTTGTTCTGTTCAATATTCATAAATATACTGATTTGTACGTTATATTCACCTTAATTTATTTTGGAAAAAATATTAGAAGGATCTATATCTCCTGAACTGTGGGCAACCATTCTAGCCTCTGGATTGCTACATCAACATGTTTTGTTTTTCAAATAGCCATTATTTAGCTCTGTAATATATCAACTAAAGTGGAGAATTAAAAGAGTAATTTGAGTGATTCTGCTCATGTTTCTAGTCCTGTTTTTTAAAAAGCACATTACAATTGAATATACATAATTTTTCCTTGGATGGTGGATATATGAAGAAAATACATTTTACAGTTTTGTTTGAATAATAGTTCAGAAATTTCTCTGAATCCTAAATACTGTTTTCTTTTTGTACCTTTAACCATGATGGGTCTAATCACCATTCTTCTGTTCATATTCTCCCTGAGGAAACATCACAAGAAATTACAAGTCAGTACTCAAAGATGCTGAAACTCTGGCACTGTAGGTCATATCAGAACCTTCAAAGCATGCTTGCCTCTGTCCTTATGTATTCTATTTTCTTTCTGCATCTTTCTGTATAGCTCTGGAGCTCTGAAATGCTGAAGAAAAAATGTCACAGCAATGTTCTGCCCAGCTGCTGTAGTCTCTTTTCCTTCCACTCAGTCTTCTGCCTATGTTCTGAGAAACAGTAAACTGAGTCATACTTCTCTTTCTGTATTACTGTGGCTGAGATTCAGGAACAAGATGTGGAGAAGCGATTGGATCCCTAAACCATCCTTATGATCATCTCTCATATTTTCTTGTCACAGTTCTTTAAAGAGTAGAAAATAACAGTTGTTTACACAATGCATCATATTACATATAAGAAGTGATCTATAACCAATTGACAGTACATGGGAGGATATGCATGGGTGATCTGTGAACATTGTCATTTCATAGCAAGCCACTTAAACTAATCTATGGGCTTTTCTATCTTTGGAAGGTACTGAGATCAGTCCTCTCAGACACTAAGAGAAGACGAATGTAGATGATGGAGAAAACAATGTCAGCTTGCATCTAATGACCTTTTAATTGTTCTCATTTTCTCACTATGGAAACTGAATATGCTACATTATCTCTTTTATCTTTACTTTCTTTATATTCCAGAAGAAGCATCATCATTTACAGCATTCACTATGCTAATATATGATGAGCACTGAGAATAATTTTCTTCATACAGCAAAATATTTATGTTCTGTCCTAACGACTTTTATTTTGTAAGTTTAACTGTGATTTATTCAACATAATTTACTTTATATTTGATCAGTTAATCCACTAAACACATTTTCCAAAGAATATGATCATAGATATGAATGCTTAAGATTTGGCTGTAGTTTTCAAATATCTCCTTTTGAGTACACCATTCTATTCCTGTTTTATTGTGATGCCTGATATAATGCAGGGACCTTTTCATTTTTACCTATGATTGAATTGCCATATAATTTGCATTCCAAATTTATGAAATAGTCATATACCTGATACTATCATTTAATGAATATATAACAAAATCACAGTAATAGAAAAATACATATTTTTAGCAGTAATTCCTTGACACATATTGTGGTTTCTGGTTTATTAAAGAACTGTGTTTTCAAAAATTGAATATATTATTAGAATAATGATTTGCTGAATTTTTTGTTAAAAGACTCAATTTATTTATTATATTTGAGTTTGTATCCTAATTATTAATTAGTAATAAATTGTTAATTTATTATTTATAATAAAATTTTGTTGGTGTTTATTATCTCAATATTATTGTAGATTAGGAAAAATCTTTCACATACTTTAGACTACAATTTTGAAAGAACTACTAGCTTATTTGTTATACTTATTTTTCATTAGATAAATGTTTTCCATATTGATATATTTTATAGTTCAGTGTTTTTTATTTGATACTAATATTGTTCCAGTAGCTCCTATTTTGTTGGCATCTTGGCTCGAAGTTAAGCTACCTACTAAGTGAATGAAAACACAAAGGATTAGGTAAACCAGTGGTTTATAAGTGCTTACTGCACAGGGGTGAAGACCAGAGCTCAGTCCATGACTTTATGTAAAAGTCTGGCATGATTGTATCCACATGTGATGATGCACTGGGTAGTTAGAGTCAAAAGGATCCCTTGGACTGACTGGTCAGACAGTGTAGTTTACTAAGTAAATTCCTGCTGGGTCCAACATGGCCTTGGTGCAGACAGAATGACATGGCTCCTTTCCCAAGGACAGGGTCAGCATACTTGGGCCTCCAGTAGTGTTGATGGCTGTCATGGGATAAGGATTATTTGTGTAATAATGTACATATTTTACATACATTATTATATGTTATTGTTAATGACTCCATGATAATCAGATAGCAGGGGTAATGATCAGAGTCCAGGGTGTGAAGGTGTGACTAATGTCTAAGCAAAATGATAAATGGTGGACATTCAGTACAACCCTTTAAACTGTGGAAAAGAACTCTAAAAACATGATTTCAAAATATGTTATTTCTTAACTATGCAAAATATAAGGATGCAATATGAATTACATGAGAGGCTTCATGAATCTAAAGGAACAGAGGCAGCTATACCATGAGTCAATTTGTCAGAAAAATACTAAGGAAGGAGTTAGAGTTTTAGGGAGTTGTGATTGCAGAAGAACCCACCCAGATGAGTTATTTTTTTTTTTTATTTATGCTTACAAAGGCAGACAAATTCCTGAGTTCTGAATCAGCCAGGGGCAGAGAAAGGTTAAGTCCAGGTATGGTAGAAATGGTAATTTCAGGAAATTTTCTCACTGGGTTAGCTTAGCATATGTGCTTAACAGAGGCAGGCAGATCTCTGACTTCTTTTGTAATGTTAAAAGAAAACCTGTGCTTGCTGTTTCCTAAGAATTAAGGAACTGTACCAGCTTGCAGGATGCTGATTCATAGGATAATCTAAATAAACCTGAAATAAATGGATTGATATGTAAAATAAAAGACTGGGCTTATGATCTGAAGGAAATTAGCTATCCAGAGAATTTTTAGAATACCAAGAAAGAACTGCTTAGAGAAAGGTTTGGAGCAAAAGAGAGAGAGAGAGAGAGAGAGAGAGAGAGGGGGGGGGGGGAAGGTCAAATGGGGGAATTGCAGAAAGCAGATCATAGACAAAGCAGGCTGAAAAACTGTCTCAGAATATAGGCTGCCAGTTTAGATGTCCTTTGTTATCACTACTCTCAGACACCCCTTCTCTCAGAACTCTCAAAGACCAAGCTGAGGCTGGTCCATGGCAAATTCCAAGCCAAGGAGTTAAAAAGGTATTGAAAACTTGTGGGTTGACAATTGATGTACCAATTCACAAAGAAATGTGCCCACAAACCTGCACACACATGTCACTGACATGAATGCACACAAAGACAGTGAACACAAATAAAGTAACTTAGTAAAATAATAATTTTAATAGGTAGAAATTTTCTTTTTATTGCATAATAGAAACTATTTTTATTAGATAAATGCTTTATTTACATTTCCTCATTTTCCCTCTGAAATCCCCCTATCCCATGCCCCCTCCCCCTGCTCACCCACCCTCCAATTTCCTGACTTGCATTCCCCTATTCTGAGGAATCAAACCTTCACAGGACCAATGGCCTCTCCTCTCACTGATGTCTGAAATGACCATATTCTGCTACATATGTAGATGGAGCCATTGGTCCCTCCATGTGTACTCTTTGGTTGGTGGTTTAGTCCCTGGGGGCTCTGGGGCTACTGGTTGGTACATATTATTGTTCTTCCTGCAGGGCTGCAAACCTCTTCAGCTCTTTGGGACCCTATGCTCAGTCTATTGTTTGGATCAAAGTACCCACACTTTGATCTTCCTTCTTCTTGAGCTTCATGTGGTCTGTGAGTTGTATCTTGGATATTCTAAACTTCTGGACTAATATCAACTTATCGGTGAGTGAATACCAGGTGTGTGTTCTTTTGTGATTGGGTTACCTCACTCAGGATGATATTTTCTAGCTCCAGCCATTTGCCTAAGAATTTCTTGAATTCATTGTTTTTAGTAGCTGTATTAGTCAGGGTTCTCTAGAGTCACAGAACGTATGGGTAGTCCCTATATAGTTAGGGAATTTGTCGGTGACTTACAGTTTGTAGTTCAACTCCCCAACAGTAGTCAGCAGTACTTGTGGATGGAAGTCCAAGGATTTAGCAGTTTCTCAGTCCCACAAGGCAGCCGTGGATGGAAGTCTGAGGATCTAGCAGTTGCTCTTTCCCACAAGGTAGGCCAGGAAAAGCCAGAGTGATTCTTCCTTCTTCCAATGTCCTTATACAGGTCTCCAGCAGAGGGTGTGACCCAGATTAAAGGCGTATGCCACCACGCCTTTAATCCCAGATGACCTTGAACTCAGAGATCTCCTAATCTTAACCTTCTGGAATTCATAGTCACTATGCATCAAGATCTCCAAGTCAGAAACTTGTATTTCTGAGCCTCCAGATTAGGATTATAGGTGAGCCTTCTAATTCTTGTTTAGTTCATTCCAGATTTAGTTAAGTTGACAACCAGGAATAGCCACTACAGTAGCTGAGTAGGGATAGAAATAGTTCATTGACAAAATTTGACTACTCTTTAATAGTTAAGATCCAGAGCATAAGACCCACCCATGTAAAAAGCCAGGAAGAAAAGGAGCAAAACTGGAGTTTGTATCACAGATCTTTGATCATTTGTATTCTTATCTTTATCTCCACAGTGAAATAATTTTTCTTGATTGTTTTACTTGTTACTCATGTGCCAACATGTAATTATGAAATTGCAAAATTTCACATTTCAAGTTATTCCATTGCTTTGCTAAAATGTCGTATAATGTCTCAGAAGTATGATTAATAAAAATGTGCTGTTAACCCAGATGTGGTTTTGGTTTTATAATGAGTAATATAATAGAGTTTTACTTTTAAATTAGGTTGACTCATTTCTTTGTCTTCTCTTAGGCTGTCATGTTTCCTCCTTATATCATAAATTCTATTGTCTGAGTTGCTTTTGATTATTAGAATGCTGTTGCTGTCTTACCTCCAACTAAGGAGAATACTACCCTTACTTATTAAATAAGGAATGCACACTTGTTAATATGCATAACAATCTATGAGTTATATCATTGTCTCATTTCACCTAATAAAAGTCTTTCATATTGTCTGTAAATGATTTGTATAGCTCACACGTTCCATTGCCTGTTTGTTGTAACTTTGTTTCTTCAAACCAACTATATTAAAGAAACACACACATATACACATACATACATACATACATACATACATACATACACACACACATATTGTTTTCTACTTCATTTGGAAAATATTTTATGTGGAATCTTAGGATAAACTACTACAAAAGGTCAATTCTTCTAAAACTTTTTAAAAATTTATTTTATTATGGTATGAGCACAAATATTTTTCCAGCCTATATGTGTATATACCATGCACATGCCTGGAGCCCTCAGAAATCAGTAGAGGATTTCAGTATCTCTACAACTGTTACAACAGTTGGTGAGCAGTCATTTGGCTGCTGCAAATTGTATGCCAGTCCAAATTTCAGAAGACGTTAGCAGAATAAGAACCTGGTGAAATACACTTGACTTTAGAATTCTTTTTTTTATTAGATCTTTTTTATTTACATTTCAAATGTTTCCCCTCTGTAAACCCCCTATCCCAGCCCCTCTCACCTGCTCATTAGCCTACCCACTCCCACTTCCCTGTCCTGGCATTCCCCTACTCTAGGACAATGAGAGGAGAGGCCCTTGGAGTCTCATTGATGCCTGACAAGGCCATCCTCTGCTACAAATGAAGCTGGAGCCATGGGTCCCTCCCTGTGTACTCTTTGGTTGGTGATTAAGTCTCTGGGAGCTCTGGAGATACTGGTTGATTCAAATTGTTCCTCCTATGGGGCTGCAATCCTCTTCTACCTCCTCCACTGTGTCCCTGTGCTCAGTTAAATCGTTGGCTGAGAGCATCCCCCTCTGTATTTGTCAGGCACTGGCAGGGCCTGTCAGGAGACAGCTACATCAGGTTCCTGTCAGCATTGACTTTAGAATTCAAAAGAAACATCTTGTCACCGCGTATATAAGTATTCCCGATATGTCTGTTGATTTTCATAAGTACATCAACTACCAACACACATTTATTCATCTTTACTTATTTTATATAGGTAAAGTATTCTTAAGGAGTATCTTTAGAAATTACTCAACTATTAGCCTTTTTGGAAAAATTGCAGAAGGTATTAAAAAAACACAGACAATCAGTTTGGTTTCTGTTAGAAGTCACCCAGGGTATTTTTCATTGATCTTTGAATGTGAAGGCTTATGTCTCACATTTTATAGGGAGAAAAATTCAAGATTAGAAAATTAACCATTGCCAGACAGTGGTGGTGCACACCTTTAATCCCAGCACTTGGGAGGCAGAAGCAGGTGGATATCTGAATTTGAGGTCAGTCTGGTCTACAGAGTGAGTTCTAGGACAGCCAGGACTTTAAGGAGAAACCCTGTCTCAAAAAAAAAAAAAATTAACCATCTTCATAGCAAACATAACATGATAGAACTAGAGGGGAGATGTAATGGTTCCTATTTATTGAACAATAAGAATGATTTTGTAATTTTCCATCTATAAAATGTATTTGATCACAGTTTCATAAAAATGTCATAATTTCTTCAAATAAAGCAGCTCTTGAGGTAGGCAAAACAATGAATTCAGCTAGCTGAGGTACTGTATCTTCTGATCCATTTAGTGTAGGCCACCAGTGCTATGAAGATATTAGAAAATTTCCAGAAAAAAAAAATTCTATTTCTCTCTGTCTCCATCTCTCCGTCTGTCTGTCTGGGAGAGATGCTTGCTAATAAACTCAAGTCTTGTAGGATTGTGCGAGTGTGTGTGTGCATGTACGTGTGTGTGTGTGTGTGTGTGTGTGTGTATGTGTGTGTGTGTGTGTGTGTGTGTGTGTAAATCCATAGCTGTGATTTCTTAATCTCCAAACTTCTATTTAATCAACATTGGGTTTTTGTATGTGCACTGAACTTTCAAGGTCCTTTTACTGTCTTTGAACAGAAAAAAGCAGGAAAACTCATAATAAACTGCAGAGTGCTCAATGCTTTGCATGGGCTACACCATCCCTCCAGCATCTCAGAAGACCTGTCCCCAGACTGTATGCCTTAGGTTGGAATATTCCACAACATGTGCTCAAAGAAATATTCATTTCTCATTTGATAGCTTGCGAATGAAGACATTATTTTTCATAGTTTTGCCATTGTTAAATTTGTATAACATCTGCCTTATTTTGAGTTGATCAAGTATAGATGCTGGCTAATATATAGAATTGAAAGGAAAGTGTAGAATGACGGTCAAAATTGCTAGATGAAACCTGATCTTCAGGTGATCTGAATTGTTTATTATTACCAAGGAACAAAATTTTATAAATTATTGCATCAGAGCAAAGGATTAATGGAAAAGATTTATAGAGTTTTCCTAATAATATCTTCCTAAAATATCTTCTTTTGTCCTCCAGATTAACATAAAAAGCAATCTCATATAATGCAGATAATAAGAACACCTCTGCCTCCTACAATTCTGTACATTTTCTATTTGGGTTTCTGAAAGTTCTAAGGAAGGAACTAGAGACATTGCTCATTGTGTTCTTTTCCAGAGACCACAGGTTTAATTGCCATACCCATGTGATGGCTCACAACTATTTGTAACTACAATTGTAGAGTCCAATGCCCTCTTCTGACATATACAGAAACCATGCATGCAAACAGTGCACAGAAGTGCGTGTAAACAAAAACATCCTTATATGTAAAATAAAATAAAAAAAATTCTTTTTCTGAGCATCTACCAAGATGGCTGAGGTAGCGCAGAAATGGACCTGGGCTGTACTGACTGCTTTTGTGTGTCAACTTGACACAGGATGGAGTTATCACAGAGAAAGGAGCTTCATTTGGGGAAGTGCCTCCATGAGATCCAGCTGTGGGGCATTTTCTCAATTAGTGATCAAGCAGGGAGGGCCCCTTGTGGGTGGTACCATCTCTGGGCTGGTATTCTTGGGTTCTATAAGAGAGCAGCCTGAGCAAGCCAGGGGAAGCAAGCCAGTAAGAAACACCCCTTCATGGCCTCTGCATCAGTTCCTGCTTCCTGACCTGCTTGAGTTCCAGTCCTAACATCCTTTGGTGATGAACAGCAATTTGGAAGGTGGAAGCTGAATAAACCCTTCCCTCCCCAACTTGCTTCTTGGTCATGATGTTTGGGCAGGAACAGAAACCCTGACTAATACATGGACCAACTGATGGACATGTCATATGAGCCTATGAAGTTGTTGTGCCACACCCACCAATCACCTGTAATGGAAGCAGGACTCACTCACTACTCAAGCACTTGAGAAAGGTCAAGGAGGGCCCAAACATGGAAACGTCAGAGGTATTAAAACTCACCTAGGGGATATGATCATTTTGCCTAAGGAGGTAGGCAGCATGGTGGGTGTGTACAATGGCAATTCTTTCAAAAGGTGGATCTCAAACCAGTGATGAACAGCCACTATATGCATGATTTCTCCATCACCTACAAGCCTCTATAGCATGGCTGGACTGGTCTCACTGCTACCCACTCCTCCCCTTCATCTCCCTCAAATAGTAGCCATGGTCGATAAAGACTCATGTAGGGAAAAGAAGGAAAGAGAGAAAGAAAGAGAGAAAGAAAGAAAGAAAGAAAGAAAGAAAGAAAGAAAGAAAGGAGGAAGGAAGGAAGGAAGGAAGGAAGGAAGGAAGGAAGGAAGGAAGGAAGGAAGGAAGGAACAAAGAAGCTCTAAAGAAATAAAGACATGAAATTTTATCCCATAGTTTTCTAAGTGATTCCCCAGACAGAATATTTCTTGTTCATATTCAGTTATTTCCCCAGAATTCTCACCAAGCAAATTGCTCATGTTGACAGACTAGAGAAGTCTTCTTCAGTAATTAATAGTTTAACCCTTCAGTATTAATGAAGTACTTTATGGATACTCCTGAATTCTATTAGGTTTTAGCTAAAATTGTGTTGGTTATTTTGGAAACAGATTCTTTCTTTAGAAGAAGAGACCACATTAATAAATTAATCTGCTTTAAATTTAATTCTCCTTCAGTGTATGTATTGTGCACATGAGTGTATGTATGCATAATGCATACAAATAGGAGAGTTGAAGTTCAGGAGAGTTGTTGAATCCTTAGGAACCAGGTTTACAGAGGGTTGTGAGCCATAGCCTAAGCATTGAGAACTAAAACCACAAGGCAGGTTCTTTGCAAAATCTAATAAGTGCTCATTTCCAACTCTGAATTATGATACAGAAGATATATTTTCATGTCCTTTTACATTTTTATTAGTAAGAAATGATTGTGTCATTACAGATTTCAAATGCAATATTCTAAACTGTCTTTTCTGAAGAATAACATATTGTATTTAAAAATATTACTTGACATTTTCTCTTTGATTAGCACACTGCCTATTTTTCTGTATCTCTCAGGGAGAGCTGCACAAAGGTAATGGAAACCAGTCCAAGAGAAAGACATATGTTGCTGAATGTAAAGGGAAACTGAAGTTCCATGTGCTTGATATGCTGCTTTAGGATTTTGTATCTTTACATTTGGTTTCACACTTGCATTCTTCTTGATTTTCTCCACAAATCCTGAATTCCTCCCTTTTAGAAATGAAAAGGTCCATTGTGTACCATTGTATGTTGGAAATATGCAATTTGCTTTTTGATTTTATAGGAGTCACAATTAATAGAGTACACGTACTATGAGTTTCAGAAAGTACTTTAGACTTTTAAACAACAGTTAACATATTAAAGATGAAAGGGTGTGGGGATATTGGAGTAAATGCATTTTGCATTCTGATATGGCTATAAGTGTATGGGTGTCAAAGAGTGTAATGTGGTGGTTAGAATGATAAGTGTTCTCTATAGTCTTAGGTATTACAATTGCCCAAGTCTGTAGCACTTTTGAGGGATGGGGTATAGCCTCATTGAAGGGGTAGCTCACAGAGGAGAGGTTTTGAAAGTTCACATCTTAATTCCATTTACTCTCCGATTTGTGTTTGCAGAAGTAGATGTGACTTCTCAGTTTCCTCCTCACTGAGCTAGAAGTTATATCTCCTTCATCAGTATCTCTTTTTCCATAATATTGCCATGATGTGTAATTAAAGCAGCAAGAAAATGGCTAATACAAACCCTTCTACAATAATGCCATGATTACAAATATAAAATTGCTCTACAAATCATTATAAACACATATACATATATACATAGCTGGTACTTATATTAACAAGTTCAAAAATTATGTATATGATAATAAAATTATGAGATGGAGATAAAGTGACAATATTGAATGGCTATTACAAGAACTAAAGACAGCTCAAGATAATTTGGTTCTGAATTTATAACATTCCAAATCTCCATATCATGGAGTCATAATTCAAACTCTTCTCTATCCACAAGACACATGGCCTTGAAGGAAATTTAGCATAGATGTGTCTACCTCTAGGAATTATAGTTCAATAATTGAAGTACATAGAACTTTAGTTTACAAGACTCCCATGTATCTCCTCATATATATTGTAAATTGTACTTTTATCAGGAATAGAGGAAAGGCTATTAATTTTTTTCCTTCACTGTAGAGATTAAAGAATTACGAACCATATTCTCCATTAAATGTCATTGATAGGTATATTATATACACACACTGAGATTAATAGGGAGTCTGTGATTTTTTCATCTTACCTTGAAAATATTTTGCATTTGGTAGGCAGAAGTATTTGCTTTAAGCAACAAAATACACAGTCTATGCAATGTTTATCTGCCACCAAATCTAAATAAGGATGTCTTGTATTTTGTGTGAATTTGTGCCATTTGCTCCTTCTATTGAAGGATGTTACTCTTGCCCTCTACTGAATCCTTAAGATGTTCTGATATATCCTGGAGCAATCATCTGAAAACTAGCAATATTCATGTGTGAAAACATAGATGGATTTAGGGCAGAGACAGTTAAGGCTATTCTTAGAGATGTACCTCAGTAGCAAAACATTTTCTACCATGAATTTAATTCCCAAGGATATGCATTTAATTCCCAAGGCTCAGAAATATAGGAGGTTCTTATCTTGGGGGAACTGCTTGTAAGAGATGTACAGTTTCATTATTTCAGAGCTTCTGTTTCTCATTACAATATATTCAAACGGTGCAATGAATGGATATTAACTATATGCATGTTTCAATGAATGAGTGAACATTGTGTGGGAGTATGAGTAAATATAAACTCGACCCAGAAATTTAAAAAAATTTAAGAATAAAACTATGTCTGCACAAAGAATCCTTCTTCTCTACTAAAATTCAGAAACATATCATACTGAAGAGTTAACTGCATAAAACACTGGGTATCTCCCCAAGATCTATTGAATATGTATCATATTCTACAACTAATTCTATGAAACCATTTCATGAATTTATTTAATTTTATAGGTTTTTAAAGTCTACTGAACAATAAACTGTAAGACCAGGTATACATTCAAAGATTTGCTATTGAATGTGTGTGGATCATTAATAATATATTTCACATTATAATACTGATATATAATATTAAAAATATAAAAATAACAATTTCAAATTAATAATTTAGAACTATAATAATCTTGTACTTCTTATAGTTATACATTAAAATAAAATAAATTATATTACATTTAGTAAAATAATATATTTTACACCTAAAAATGTAAATTACATTGTCTTAATAATTATGAAACTATTTTAGAATTGTTGGTAATGAAACTACTAACAAATATATAGCAACTCAAACACAGCAGCCTAATGGCTGCAAAGAATTGGTCAAAATAATTCTAAATTGAGCTCTGTATTTAATAAAATATCAGTATTTCCAGTGCTTTATAATTCTATAGTGTACTATACATTTCTTCTAAGTTTTATTCACATATTTTATATTGTATGGTTTCAATCATAGGCTTTTATCAAAGTTTGTTATAGATATACGCACGTATGATAGGTCATAATTCAAAATTTCTGTGATTAGTGATTGATATAAAATTCATATAATTTTGACATATTTATGTTTTAGTAGAATATTAACAGGTCCTTTTGATATGTGTATTAAGAAATAAAATTGAACAAACTTGCTAAATTAATAATAGTTTTAATTAGTGGTTGTTGCAAATAAAACATCAAATTCATGCAAAGTGAAAGAATATTTAAAAATTGAAAATGAAAACACAAAGACATTTTATTCCACATAATTTGGCCTGCATTTCAACAACCACAACACAGAGAGAGAGGCCTGTCTCAGCTTCCTGTCTCCCAGAATCAAGACATATGAATGGAATGAAGGAAAAGCTATATATGTAATATGACAAAATAGAAGGAAAGGAGGTTTCTTTGTTAATTCATGTTTCCAAAGTTGTAGAAACAGAGACAGGATAAAAATGGAGTATAGTAGGAAAAAGACAATCATGGTTTGCAAGACTTTGAAGTGGGCCATTGTGCTGGCATCTCTGCATCCTTGAATATTCTGCTGCATTTTCTTGTGATGTGTCCATAGGGAGAAGATGAGCAGGAGAAAAGTTGAGAGGAATAAAACAAAGTGGGCAGACAAGAAAATAATGTGAAGTCTTAACACCTGCCTTTTACAATTTGCATGGTAATAAGATGTATGATATGTTTATTTGATGATATTCATTTATACACATGTTAGTTTCCAAGTTAACTAGTAAAATATTTAACAACAAGAGGACTAGAGACCCCAGAATTGTAACTGAAACTACTTTTTTAACTCGCCACTTTAGTTAGAGAAAAGGAGAGTTAGAAAGATTGGTTATCTTGAGAAAAAAAAAAGACACTGAGGCAAGTAGCAAACCAGATGGTGAATTGGTTAGCTATACTCCATAGATTACTAGCTAATTGTATCATCATTCTAGTAGTAGCTGAATCTACATATAGTAAGGTAATCAATAAACCTATTAGTATGAACGAGAGCAGACAAATTCTGGAAGTTGCTAAAGTGGTGAGGATTTGATTAACTAATGACATTTTTTTTTCTCTTAACCCAATCTATGCAGTGCACCAAGGCCATGAATCCATTTCCTATAATTCCAATTATTTATTCAATGAATAAAATTATTAGAAATGTGTTCTGGAAGATATCAAATATTCCCTTCAAAAGATGCTCCATTTTATGAATTAGTTCTAAAGGTTTGCAAACATATTCATGTGAAGTGCAATTTTTATCATGCAGGTTTCAAGGTTTTTGATGATTTCTGAGTTGATTCTCAAAAATTATTTATGCTTAACTCTCCCCCCCACACTAATAGAGAAACAAACATGGAGATATTACAGTGATGGCGTCTGTAGCTCTTTCTGTGAAAATGCATTTTGTCACACAGCTCGGGAGAGTCAGACCAGAAGTGTTTTGATCACACACAGCTCCTGTAATATTTTCTAGATAATGATAAAGAAAAAATTGGAAACTTACATATTTTTGTGCAAAGGAAAATACATAAGTTTAATCACTTACCTATATTTGCTTCAATCTATGTATTTTAATTTGACTTTTTTCTCTTCTGGGAAAGAAACTTAGAAATTATCAAGTAAATAAAAAAGAACAAAATTTAAACAAATATGGAACTCTCTTAGCTATAAGACTTTATAAGTACAGAAAATTTCAGAGAACTTTCCACTTGTTCTCCTTATCTCTCATTTTTTTATCACTGTAACAGTGTCATAAGGGTCTTTAACCTTCCAATATTAAGTAGTAAAAACTACATTTCCTCATTATCTCATATGCATATACATGTCTGCACAATTCTCACCTGTAAGTATGTATCTATTGAGATTCAAATAGCTTTTAAATTTTTCTATAATGTATCTACATTGGCCAATATTATTGTGCACATAGATCAATCATGTTCAGTATTGTCCAAGTTGGTCAGGTCATGTTTATTATGAGCTTTCCATGTTACCTGATACAATAGGACTACTCTATCCATGAATGTAAGACGGGAAACTCTACTTGTGCTGTGAACAGTCAAAAAGGATTAGCTCATCCACAAAGTAGGACACCTCCTTATTCCTGACCCCTATTTTGAATGGTACAACAGACTCTTCTACTATCAGCAAACACCATCAGACTGTTTCTACCTTTCCCTTAAGGTCCCTCCAGTATCTGTACTGTAAACATAACTGATTGTCACCAAAGCAGAAGAAGGATATCAGACATGCTGGGAAAAATGAAGAAAGTACATTTTGATACAGTCATAAGTCAGTATGTAAAGAGCAATACAGAATGTAATTTGACAACTTAAGGGATGGTTGCCAAATATAGTGTACATGGCAAAGAATAACATGCAGTGATTTAAAGTCCCTGACTAATAAAATGTTCAGTCCCTGAAGCAATACTGTGGAAAGAGAGTAAACAATTTGAAGACTCAGAAGTCTCCATCTTTTGGTGGTAAGTTCCATGAAGAAAGCATAAGAGACTGATATGGGACATATTAGGGAAAACATACATAAGAATGGAAAAACACACATACCTTCAGCATAGAGGCAGTATATTCTCTGTTGCTTCCCTCCTTTCAGGTAGCAAAATGAGCTCAAGTATGAAGAGAAACAAATAGAAACAGGACAAGGGGTAGAGATGAGTGGAATGAGTACTGATAGTGAGACTTCATGGGCTTTCAGGAAAGCCTCAAGACTTGGATTTCCAGTGAAAATTACAATCACCTACATAGAGCTCTTCCTGATATCTTTTATTTTGACTTGGAATCATCATAGTTTCCATCTGACTAACAATAGATCCTGGGGAGATAGTCATAATATACAAGCTGAGAATGACACACAGCATTATTCTGACATTTCATCTACAAAATAAAATTAAAACTCAGCTTGGAGTTTTCAATATCCAGAATGCAGTGCATTGGAAATGATACACTTTACTCTTTGTCAATTATCTGTCAATATACCAGAACTTTTTTAAAAAGTAAGTACCTCAGAACAAAGTGCACTCACCTATTCCAAACCAGTGTTAATGTACCAGTTCTATCTATAATTAATTGAATATTAATTTAATTTTTATTTATGACCACTTGAAGCACTGATTACACAAAATTCAATCTTGTTGCTTAAAGATACCCTGTTGGGGGAGTGGTTTGCTTTAAAGACATAAATAATAAGTACTTCAGAAGAGAGAGTTCATGATGTGTTTTTATCAGTAAACATAAAATAATACGTAAATAATAGAACAAAATATCGCTTTTATTTTATAAACTTTAGTTATGGCCTCGATGGTCTCTACAAAAGGCTCTACATTTGAGCAATGTCAGAAACATGCTTAATAAGATAAGAATATGGGTAACCTATTCCCCTATCATGGGTTGGACCCTACAGGCTAGAGGGAAACCCTAAATATAATTTTTGCTGTGGACCTTGTGAAGAGGTCAAGAAAAGACTGTTGGAAAACTCTACTTGGCCTCAAGAGAGCCTAGATCCCCTTCCCCTCTTGAAAGAGAGAGGTCATGGAGCATGTAGGCAACCCCTCCCCTCCAAAGGGGAGAGGCTGATGACATTCCTCAGAAAGAACACAGCAGGTACTGACTATTGGCCACCAGCAGATAGGGGAAGTCCTTGCTACCTCATTCCTTAAGGACCAATCAGTTTAAAAGTCACACTCTTCTGCCAGTCACATTGTGCCTAGTGACTATAGCTCTATTCTACCACTGAAAACTGTATAAAAACTGGCCAAACAGGCTGTCCCAGGTCATTGCCTCTCCTTTGGATGCTGGATGGAACAATAAACTCCTCTTGTTTTGCATTGATCTGTGGCTTCATGTGGTCCACTCAGAGGTCCCCAGTAGCTAATACCCATCAGAGTCCTACATTTGATGGCTTGTTCTCCTGAAGAAGTCAAAGCAAACTTACTGACTTAAAAGAAATCCACCTCAGTAATTCTTTTTATTTATTTATTTTCAATATTTTTTATTTACATTCCCAATGATCTCCCCTTTTCCAGTTCCTCCCTCCCTGAAAGCCCCATAAGACCTTTACCCTCCTCCTGTTCCCCATTCAAGCCCTTCTCACTTCTCTGTTTTTAAGATGCTATTAGAGGATTTCAAGAAGAATGCAAATAAATCTCATAAAGAAACAGGAGAATATGAATCAACAGGTAGAAGCCTTTACAAAGGACACACAAAAATCACTTAAAGAAATGCAAGAGAATATGGGTCAACAGATGGAGGCCCATAAGCAGGCAAAACAAAAAACACTTAAAGAAATACAGGAGAACATGAATCAAGGGGTAGATGCTCTTACAAAGGAAGCGCAAAAATAACTTAAAGAAATACAGGATAAATTGGGTCAACAGGTAGAAGTCCTGAAAGAGGAAACACAAAAACATCTTAAAGAAATACAGGAAAACACAAACAAACAAGTGAAGGAACTGAGCAAATCCATCCAGGATCTAAAAAAGGAAGTAGAAACAACTAAGAAATCACAAAGTGAGACAACTTTGGAGATAGAAAACCTTGAGAAGAAATCAGGGGTCATAGATGCAAACATCAACAATAGAATACAAGAGATGGAAGAAAGAATCTCAGGTGCTGAAGATAGCATAGAAAGCATCGACTCAATAGTCAAAGAAAACACAAAATGCAAAAAACGTGTAACCCAAAACATCCAGGAAATCCAGGACACAATGAGAATACAAAACCTAAGGATTATAGGTATAAATGAGATTGAAGATTTGTAACTTAAAGGGCCAGTAAATATCTTCAACAAAATTATGGAGGAAAACTTCTCTAACCTAAAGAGAGAGATGCCAATGAAAATACAAGAAGCCTACAGAACTCCAAACAGACTGGACCAGAACAGAAATACCTCCTGTCACATAATAATCAAAACACCAAATGTACTAAACACAGAAAGGATATTAAAAGCCGTAAGAGAAAAAGGCCAAGTAACATATAAAGGAAGACCTACCCGAATCATATCAGACTTCTCACCAGAGACTATGAAAGCCAAAAGATCCTGGGAAGATCTCATACAGACACTAAGAGAACACAAATCCCAGCCCAGACTACTATACCCAGAGAAATTCTCAATCACTGTAGATGGAGAGACAAAAATATTCCATGATAAAACCAAATTTGCACAATATCTTTCCACAAACCCAAACCTGCAAAGGATAATATGTGGAAATCATCAATACAAGGAGAGAAACTATACCCTGGAAAAAACAAGATAGTAGCCTTCTTTCATCAAACCCAAAAGTAGATAACCACTCAAACATAAAGATAGCACCAAGAATAGCAGGTGGCAATAATCACTATTCCTTAATCTCTCTGAATATCAATGATCTCAATTCCCCAATAAAAAGACATAGACTAACACACTGGATACGTAAACAGGAACCAGCATTTTGCTGCATGCAGGAAACGCACCTCACTGTAAAAGACAAACACTACCTCAGAGTAAAAGGCTGGAAAACAATCTTACAAGCAAATGGTCCCAGGAAACGAGCTGGAGTAGCCATTGTAATATCAGATAAAATTGACTTTCAACCGAAAGTCATCAAAAAAGACACTGAAGGACAGTACATACTGGTCAAAGGAAAAATCTACCAAGAAGAACTCTCAATTCTGAACATTTATGCTCTAAATGCAAGGGCATCCTCATTCATAAAAGAAACTTTACTAAAGCTCAAAACCTACATCATACCTCACACAATGATAGTGGGTGACTTCAGCACCCCACTCTCTGAAATAGACCCATCAGGAAAGCAGAAACTAAACAGGGACACAATGAAACTAATTGAAGCTTGGACCAAATGGATCTAACATATATATATATATATATATATATATATATATATATATATATATATATATATATATATATGTTAGATATATGATATATATCTATATATGATATGGATTTAGGATGATATATATATCATATCATCCTAAAGCAAACAAATATACCTACTTCTCAGCACCTCATGGTACCTTCTCCAAAATCGACCATATAATTGGTCACAAAATAGACCTCAACAGATATAAGAAGATCGAACTAATCCCATACCTCCTATCAGATCACTATGGAATAAGGTTGGTCTTCAATAGCAACAAAAACAACAGAAAGCCCACATACACATGGAAGCTGAACAATGCTCTACTCAATGAAAACTTGGTCAAGGAAGAAATAAAGAAAGGAATCAAAGACTTTTTATAATTTAATGAAAATGAAGGCACAACATACCCTACTTATTGGACACAATGAAAGAAGTGCTAAGAGGAAAATTCATAGCCCTGAGTGCCTCCAAAAAGAAACGGAAGAAAGCATACACTAGCAGCTTAATGGCACACTTGAAAGCCCTGGAACAAAAAAGAAGCAAATGCATCCAAGAGGAGTAGAAGGCAGAAAGTCATCAAACTCAGGGCTATCACTATTTGCAAGTATATGATAGTATACTTAAGCGACCCAAAGAACTCCACCAGAGAATTCCTACAGCTGATAACAACTTCAGTCAAGTGGCTGGATATAAAATCAACTCACGCAAATCAATAGCCTTCATATACTCAAAGGATAAGCAGGATGAGAAAGAAATAAGAGAAATGCTACCCTTCATGATAGCCACAAACAATATAAAGTATCTCGGTGTGGCTCTAACCAAACAAGTGAAAGATCTGTATGACAAAAACTTCAAGTCTCTGAAGAAAGAAATTGAAGAACCTGAGAAGATGGAAAAATCTTCCATGCTCATGGATTGGCAGGATTAATATAGTAAAAATGACCATCTTGCCAAAAGCAATATACAGATTCAATGCAATCCCCATCACAATCCAAACTCAATTCTTCATAGAGTTAGAAAGAGTAATTCAAAAATTCATCTGGAATAACAAAACCCAGGATAGCTAAAACTCTTCATAGAATGAGTTGGGTAGTGTTCTCTCTGTTTCTATTTTGTGGAATACTTTGAAGAGTATTGGTGTTAGGTCTTCTTTGAAGGTCTGATAGAATTCTGCACTAAAACCATCAGCAACTGTGCTTTTTTTGTTTGGAAGACTTCCAATGATCACTTCTATTTCGTCAGGGGGTTCAGGACAGTTTAGATGGTCTATTTGATCCTGATTTAATTTTGGTATTTGGTATCTGTCTAGAAAATTGTCCATTTCCTCCAGATTTTCTAGTTGTGTTGAGTACAGGCTTTTGTAGTAGGAGCTGATGATTTTTTGAATTTCCTCAGTTTCTGTTGTTATATCTCCCTTTTGGTTCTGATTTTGTTAATTTGAATAATGTCTCTGTGCCCTCTGGCTAGTCTGGCTAAGGGCTTATCTATCTTGTTGATTTTTCAAAGAACCAACTCCCAGTTTTCTTTAAGCGATTTTTGAGTTTTTCTTTATGGGCTTCTATCTGTTGATCCCTATTCTTCTGCATTTCTTTAAGTGATTTTTTTGTGTTTTCTTTGTAAGGGCATCTACCCATTATTCATGCTCTCCTGTATTTCTTTAAGTGATTTTTGTGTTGCCTGCTTACGGGCTTCCATCTGTTGACCCATATTCTCCTGCATTTCTTTAAGTGGTTTTTGTGTTTCCTTTGTAAGGGCTTCTACCTGTTGATTCCTGTTCTCCTGTATTTCTTTATGAGATTTATTTACGTCCTTCTTGAAATCCTCTAATAGCATCATGAGAAGTGATTTTAAATTCAAATCTGGCCTTTCGGGTGTGATGGGCTATCCAGGACTTGCTGCTGTAGGAGAGTTGGGTTTGGATAGTGCCAAATTGCCTTGATTTCTGTTAGTAGCATTCCTACGTTTGCCTTTTGCCATCTGTTTATCTCTGGTGTTAGTTGGTTCTGCTGTCACTGGCTGTTGCTTGGATCTCCTGTGAGCCTCCAAGGATATTTCTGCCCTCCTGGATGACCGGGTTTCCCCTGGCACCGATTGCTGAGGGGCTGTCTTGCTCCTGAATGACTTTGGAGCCCTGATGTGCCTTTCCCCAAGTGATGTTATACTTGGGGAATCCCTGCATACCTGGAGACTCAGTGTAGTCAATCCCTGGAGCAGAGGTAGCTAAGAGGAGGCTGGTGTGCTCTCTCTCCCGATGCGGGTCCCTCTGCAGGGCAGGTGTCCCACAGCAGAGCTGGCACATAGATGACCACAGAACTGCTCAGATCTTGAGTGCAGGGAGCACACAAGCTCTCTGAGTCCCAAGCGATGTTATGCTCGGTTATCCCTGCGCCTGGAGGTCCCAACTCCTTCCTTCTTCTTCTTCTTCTTCTTCTTCTTCTTCTTCTTCTTCTTCTTCTTCTTCTTCTTCTTCTTCTTCTTCTTCTTCTTCTTCTTCTTCTTCTTCTTCTTCTTCCTCTTCCTCTTCCTCTTCCTCTTCCTCTTCCTCTTCCTCTTCCTCCTCCTCCTCCTCCTCCTCCTCCTCCTCCTCCTCCTCCTCCTCCTCCTCTTCTTCTTCTTCTTCTTCTTCTTCTTCTTCTTCTTCTTCTTCTTCTTCTTCTTCTTCTTCTTCTTCTTCTTCTTCTTCTTCTTGTTATTGCTGCTATTGCTGTTGTTGTTGTTGTTGTTGTTGTTGTTCTTCTTCTTCTTCTTCTTCTTCTTCTTCTTCTTCTTCTTCTTCTTCTTCTTCTTCTTCTTCTTCTTCTTCTTCTTCTTCTTCTTCAATCCTGTCATCTTGCTGGGAGCCTCATGGCCTTGGGAGTGTAGTGGCAAGGGCACAGAGTAGGACTCTGTTGACGTCTTTCAAGCTGAGGGTCTCAGAACACTCTAGTTCTCTAACTGTACTGAATTGCTGATGATAACTTCTTAAAAAAATCCTAAAAACTTTCTTGCTCTTTCTGAAGGTAAAAGGCTTTTGGTTTAGGAGATTAACAGCTGTAGCCTAACGGCAAGGAAAACTAAGCAAGGTGGCCTTTGTTCTGTCTCAGCAGAAACTGCACTGCTCTAACTTTCAGCCTGCTAGACAGAAGTCTCAAGAAGAAAAAGGGACACTTAGAAAAGTGATTATGACATTTATAACTAAGATGTAAAAAGTTTCCTATGAAAGCTATCTAAAGAGAAAAGCAGAAAGATCCTAAGCAGGAAAAGGCAAAATTTCTTCCCTAAGTAGAGAAAGGCAAAACAAAAAACAAAAACAAAAAAACAAAAAATCAAAAACAAAAACCAAACAAACAGAAACAAAACAAAACAAAACAAAAATACTTCTTCTCCTTTCTCATCTGTTTGTCCTCAATACTTATACATGTTACAGAATACATGATCTCATGTTAAAAATTACATCACAAGTCCACACAAAAAGTCAAATCATAAATTGAAATAGAGGTTTACAACAGAGAATGTTCATATGCCTATCCATCAGGAGTAATTATCTGGCTAAACATTCGTCACCTGTCAGCACTCTACAGGTTCACTTTAGGTTTAAATCAATACTAAGTTATTAGTGAAGTTATGTATAGATAAACCCAGTAAATATTTTATATTCTGTCCTAGCACCTGTAATAAATTAGTCCCCTTTTGTGATCTATGGTCAATTGTTTTACAACCTCTTAGAATCTATTTAGTCTGTTGGGCCTAGTCTCCGAAGAGCTGAGTCTATTCCTGTGGCAAATTGGCAGATTTATTTTCTTGCTGTCTCCTTTAGATTGAATTTTGCAACCCCCCCCCAGAGGGATGAGAGAAGCTCATAATACCAGGAGAGTAAAAATTTACTATGTTAGTAAAAGTCCTAGATTGTACAAGGCACAAGGTACATTTATTTCTTAAAATTATACATTAAAATAAAATAGATTATAATATGTTCCCTAAATTAAAATATATTGCACATTGAATTGTAAATTACACTGTCTTAATAAACATGGAAGTATTTTAGAATGGTTGATAATGAAACTAACTAACTAACTAACTAACTAACTATATATATATATATATATCTCCTCATGTCTCCAAATAATTGGCAAAAATAATTACAAAATGAGCTCTATATTTAAAAAACCATTGTAATAGTTATTCCAACTCATTTATAATTCTATAAGCTACATATTTCATCCCTAAACTTTTAGTCACGTATTTTATATTATATGATTTTGATTATATGCTTTTATCACAGTTTGTCATGGATATTGAGGCACATACACTATAGTCCATAAGTCAAAAGATCCATTACAGATGATTGATAGAAATTTTGTAAAATTTTGATATAATTTTTTTAGTGGGTTATAATGAGGTCCTTTTTTAATATGCATATTAAGAAATAACCTTGTTCACAACTAGCTAAACTAGTAATAACTTTAATTAGTGATAATTTCAAACACAAATCAAATTCATATAGTCAAATCATAGAGTATTTACTGTAACAATAAAAAATACAAAAGAAATTTGTATTGGTTAAGCTTGTCAAGAATATAGAAAATAATCTATAGTGTTTTAGAGATCTAAAGTTTCTGCATAATTTGTCCTACACTTCAGCCACCACAATACACAGAGACAGGTCTGTCTCAGCTTCATGTCACCTAGAATCAGAATATGTGAATGGAATGATGGAAAAGCTATATATACCACCTGACAGAATACAATAAAAAGGGTTTTCGTCACTAATTCATATTTCCAAATTTGTACTAAGACAGACAGGATAAAAATGGTATATAGCAGGAAAAATGCAATCACAGTTTGTATTGCTTTGAAATGGACCATGTTTCTGGCATCTGTGCATCCTTGAACATGCTGCTGCATCCTCTTGTGATGTGTCCACAGGGACAAGATGAGTAGGAGAAAAGTTGACAGGGACAAAACATAGGGGAGAGACAGGAAAATAATGTGAAGGCTTAACACCTGCCTGTGACACTTCGTATAGTAATGAGAGCTGAAGCTGCATGATATGTTTCTTTGATAATCATTTTTACATATGTTAATTTCTAAGTTCACTAGTAAAATATTTAAAATCAGGAGGATCAATGACACCAGCATTGTAACTGAAACTACTTTTTCAACTCTCCACTTTAGATAAAGAAAAAGAAAGTTAGAAAAATTGGATATCTTTAGAAAATAAAGGACACTGAGGCATGTAGCAAGCCAGATGCTGAAATGGTTTGCTATAATCCAAACATTATTCATGGCATGCATCATATTTGAAGTCAAAGGTAAATCAGCATATGAAAAGGAGATGACTAAACATATAAGAAATATACTGAGCTGAAAAATTCTGGAGATGGCCAAAGCACTGAGGATTTGATTAACTAATGACATTTTCTTTCTCTTAACCCAGTCCATACAGTGCACCAGGGCCATGAACACATTTCCTATAATTCCAATTATTAATTCAATGATTAAAATGATTGAAAGTATGCTGTGGGAAATAACAAATGTTGTTTTTAATAAAACTTGCGTTTTATATATTAGTTATAAAGTTTTGTTAACATGTCCATTTGAAATATAATTTTTAAAAATACTGTTTAGACAATTTTTGACAATTTCTGATTTGATAATCATGACATGCTTTTCTTTCTTAACTCTCCCATAAACACTAAAAGAGGAGCAAACATATAGGTTTGACAGTGACAGAGTCTAAATCTCTTTCCATGAAAATGTGTCTTCTCACACAGCTCAAGAGTGCCAGACCAGAATTTCTTTGCTCACACACAGCTCTTGTAGATTTTCTGGATAATGATAAAGGAAAGGTTGCAAACTCACATGCTTGAGTGAAAAGGAAACATTATTTTCATCACTTACCTACATTTGTGTCAATCTATGTATTTTGTTATGACTGTGTTCTGTGCAAGACACATTTAGAAATTCTAAAACCTATGAAAAACAACAAAATATTAACAGATATGAGACTTTTTTTTTTAGCTGTAAGGCTTTAATTACTGCAAATTTCAGAGACCTTGCCATATGATGTTCTTAACTTTCACATTTTGATCTGTTTGACAATGTCATAAAGACTTTTAATCTTCCCATGTTAAGTAGTAAATATAATATTTCCTTATTATCTCACAGGCATAAATATGTATGCACAATGCTTACAGATAATAACATGTTTATTGAAGGTTAAGTCTTTTTTTAAATTTTTCTATAATGTATGCACATTGGTCAATATTTATTGTATAGATAGATCATGCTTGATATTATACATGTTGGTCAGGTCATGCTTTTGGTATGCTTTCATGTTACCTGATGTAATAGATCTTCTCTATTCCTGAAATTCAGTTGGAAAATTCTTCGTGTGCTTTGACCAGTCAAGATGATGGTGAGCTAATACACAAAGCAAGACAATTTCTTGCTCCTGGCTTATCCTTTGACTGGGAAAACAGATTCTTCCATTAGCAAGAAACACCATCAGACTGTATCAAATTCCATCAACTGCCTCCAGTACCTGCATTGTAAATTTTACTGATTGCCTCCAAAGTAGATGAAGGATGTCATAGATACTGGGAAAGGTGAAGATTGAGCAATTGGATAATTCAGTATCTAAAGAGAAATGATGGATTTCATGAACAAAATTTAGAAATGGTTTCCAAATATAGAGTTGATTGAAGCAAGCATCATGAATTGATTTAGAATCTTTGATAGTAGTACATTCAGTCCCTGAAGGAATACTGAGCAAAGAAGGTAAATCATTTAACGACTCCAAATTAGGGGCTAGAGAGATGGCTCAGTGGTGAAGAGCACTGAAGGCTCTTCCAGAGGTCCTGAGCAACCACATAGTCACTCAAAACAATCTATAATGGGATCTGATGTACTCTTTTGGGTGTGTTTCTGAAGACAGTTACAGTATAATCATATAAATAAAAGTAAATAAGTATTTTAAAAAAGACTCTGAATTATTTACCATTTGCATGGTAATAAACATCCATGTCAATAGCATGTTGGTAACAGGCTTGTGTGGCACATATCAAGGAAAAATCCAAGAATGGAAAAACACACCTACCTTCAGTGTAGAGGAAGGATGTTTCCTGTGGCTTGCCTCCTTTCAGGTAGCAAAATGAGCTCAAGTATGAAGAGAAACAAACAGAAACAGGACAAGGGGTGGAGCACTGTGGAATGGATACTGAAACAGAGACTTTATGGGCTTTCAGGAAAGCCTCAAGACCTGGATTTCCAACAAGAATTAAACTCACCTGAAAGGAACTCTTGTTAAAAACTTTTATGCACTTGAAATCATCGTAATTTCCACCTGACCAACAACAGATCCTGGCAAGAGAGTATTTTTAAACAAGAATGACATGCAGCATTATTCTTACATTTCATCTACAAAATAAGATTAAAAGTCAGATAATTTTTTCAAAATCCAAAATACTCTGCATTGGACATTATACACTCTATTTGTCAATCATCTGTCAATATACCAGAACTTTCTTTAAAAGTAAGTGCCTCAGAGCAATGTACTCTCACTTGTTCCAAAGCCAGTGTTAATATATCTCTTATTTATAATGAGTTATATATCATTTAAATTTTTATTTATGAGCACTTAATGGATTGATTACACAAAATTCAAATTTTCCCAAAATTTAATCAACTACAATTTTATTTATTTTTCCATGCAAAAAAACAAGTAAACTGGCAACAGTAATTTGATGTATATATTTCAATGAATATTTATTTTATGATATTAAAAGACTCTGAGAAGCTGAGACAATTGCAAAAGAGTACAACTGAATTGCCTGTAAATAAACCCTTCAACTTGTTGACCGATGTGCCCTGCAGCTAATGTAATGCACTCCAAATTTCCAGCTCTTATGACTCATGCTAGGGTGAGTTTTTAGTGATGTATCTGTATTTGAATTCTTTAAGTTCCTATCAGTTACCCTTCATATATTTTTCCAATAGTCACCCAATAAAACTCATTAGGTCCCCAAGTTTAACATTACGACTTTGATCTGTCAACACTTCCAAATATGAGGGAGTAGATGCTCATTCATGTCCCCGAAGGAGAATTTTCAAAACAGTGTATTTAAATTCAATCTGAAAGTGGTTGGACACTCCCTAGAGTTTATGGCAAACATAATATGGAATTGTTAGGTTTGTGGAAAAAATGTGGACAAAAAGTTAGATAGGTATGAAAGTGGATGGATCTGGGAAGACTTGGGGAGAGGAGTAAAAAGTAATACAATATATGAAATTTTCAAGAACTAATGAAATAGTTTTAAAACATGGTACATGAGTGATAGCAGGTTACTTAGGCAAGTCTCAGATGATCACAATCCTCCCGAAAATTTTAATTTTTCAATTGTGACCTAGGTACTGGGTTTCAAAATTTTACTAGCTGACATGAGAAACCCAAAAATATGCATGGATTTGCAAAAAATACAGCAGGACAATGTAAGATAATTTGCTTCTTCTGCATGCTATTAAGTTAGACTATTAGCTTTAAGTGAAACATCAACCTTGGAAGATGAAGGAATCAAAGCAAATTCATGAATAGGGGCAAATTTGTTCTCTTTTAGGAATAATAAGCCACCATTGGAGACTGGATGGCTCTGCTATTGTATGAGAAATAGAGAGAGGGACACCCTCAACCAGCCATTGAACTGAGCACTGGGTCCCCAATGGAGGAGCTAGAGAAAGGACCCAAGGAGCTGAAGAGGTTTACAGTACCATAGCAGGAACAACAATATAAGTCATCCAGTACTCCCAGAACTCCCAGGGACAAAAGCATCAACCTAAAGGTAAACATGGAGTTACCCATGGCTCCAGACACATAGACAGCAGAGGATGGCATTGTTGTACACCAAAAGGAGGAGAGGCCCTTTGTCTTGGAAAGGCTTGATGTGGCAGTGTAGAGGAATACCAGGACAGGGAAGCGGGAGAGGGTTGATTGGGGAACGGGGAGAGGAGATAGATGGCTTATGGGATTTTTGCCAGGTGAGGGCCAGGAAAGGTTACAACATTTGAAATTTAAGCAAAAAAAAAAATATCTAATGAAAATAAAAAGCCACCATTGAAATCATGGTATGTCACAGTGCTGTACATTCTTATTTGAGGTTAATCAAATAATTAAGGAAAAGAAATTTAACACATGGCTAGTAACCAAATGATAATAAAATTTCATGTTATATGGTAGATCCCAATTGCATGAGCATGAAAGGCAACAAAAATCTTCATGTACTCTGTTTCTTTGCTTTTAGCTTCTGTTTGACAAAAACAAGGGGAGTATTTTTATATATAATGTCAAAAAGTCCTGAAAGTAAACATCTGTGTGGTAGTTTTTCTATCTCAGTGAGTGTAGAAGACGATCTGGAATGATAGTGCCTCTTGTTATTTATTTATTTGTGTAACCCATGCACTGACTTTGAATGTGAGCTTGACTTAGTTCACTTCTAACAATGAGAACAGACTACACTATGGGATCTCACTCCAGGCAGTGCTTGTTTTATTGGGTTCCTGGAGGAGGAAAGGTCTCAAATCATCAAATTCATCTAAATTTCCGTTTCTCTGAATATGATCATTTTTCTACTCAGAACCTTTGAAATGGTATGGGGCTATGTGACTATGTGGAGCTTCTCTGGCCAAAACTCAGCGAAGATCTAAATCCTGACAATGGCCAAGTGAACATCAAAGTTGGTTAGCTTCCACTTTTTTCCAAAAGTAATCACAGGGAGATTTTAAGTTTATAAAAATAAAAAAATAGAGGCAGTTGTAATTAAATTAAGCTTTCCTCAATCTAGTTGCATAAAGCTACCTTTTTTGGGGAGTGGTTTGTTATAAAGCCATTAAGTAATAAATACTTCAGAAAAGAGAGGCTCATATTCTTGTCAGTCAATCTTAAATTATATATATAACAGAAACAAAACCAATTGTTTTTATTATGGAAATTATGCAAGTGTTTTATTTATGGCCTTGACATTCTCTGTAGGTGGCTCTACATTTGATCAATGTCAGAAACATGCTTAGTAAGAAATGAATATAGGCAAACTAATCCTCTGTCATGAGTTGGACCCCACATTCTAGAGGACAACACTATATATATACATACATATACATATACATATGTACATATGTACATACATATGTATATGTACATATATACATATATACATATTTACATATATACATATATACATATTTATGTATATATAGATATTTGCTGTATATATATACATATATACATATATATATATTTACTGCAATCTTAATAACTTTGTTGTCCTGAAGTCTGCACAAAATTAGGACAGCTGATTTAAGAGCAAACCAGAAAGCCACCACAGTAATTCTCATAAACTCTGGACAGGAGGGTAAATTATTTCCATTTAGTTCTATAAAATTAGAGATCAATTTATAGTTCCTGAAATTCAAGTTCTCCAACCTGGCTTTAGAGTCTACCTCATTTCAATTCCATGACACAGAGATGATATTGCAGCAAATTTAAATAATTGAATTGATTCTTATTTGAAAATCCAGTTTTAAAGATCTCTTCAATCTCCAAATTAAATATGTATCATGGTACATTGGATGTAGGTTTTAGCTTTACAGACAGAATATAGCTGAGGAGAACAAGGTTCATAAAGCCAAATGAAAACCCAAAGAGATCGAATAGTAATTATTTCCAATAATATCTTTGCAAAGTTAGAAGTTAAGGATAATTTTTTAAAAATAATATTAATGAAATGTGAACAGTCTTGAGGATTTCTGATTCATTCCCTCTCTCTTTCTTTCTCTTTCTCTCCATCCTCCATCCTTTCTCTTCCATCTGTTCTCATGGTCATTTAAACAACTCTGGTTGTATGGAATGATGTGGATTACAACATGAATAACTCCTCTTATTCAGTCTATTGAACCTAGTACAAGAAGACCTGAGTGCAATCCTGTGGCAAGTTGGCAGACTTATGGTCTTGCTGTCCCCTTTAGACTGAAGTCGTTCCACTGAGAGAGATGAGAGGAGCTGAATATACCAGGAGAGTAAGAATTTACAAGGTTAGGGATGCACAAGGCACAAATCATTATCCAAGAACTTTTAAGCAACAACAACCACTGGGGAGAGGAGAACTATTTACTTCTGAGCTGCCTGCAAGTCATACATCTTTCCTAAGCGCTATTTATTGCTGGGATAGAGTCCTTATATATGCAGCTATCATGAGGCATCCATGTCACTGTAAGTAACATCATACCCATCCTTTCATAAACAGCTCGAATAAACTCAATGGTTCAATAAGCTGAACATGGGTGAAATCATTTCTTTGGTTTGTCATTAGTGGGATGAATGTCTTCCCTGGGATAAATCACAGTACATTGTTCTATACATGTTGTTTGCTAATCACATACACATTGTGAAATAGCATTTTCATGGTAGGTAGAATAAACTCTATCTACTTATGTATGACCTGTGAAGCTATCAAATTCATAAGTGCAAAATTTTGTTTACCTTTATAATTACATCTTTATGTAAATTCATTATTCTTTGACAATTACAATGCTTCTATTAATTTCATAATCATTATTCCTCTCTCATTTTCATCTCATAGAGGAGAATATAAAAAACTCCACCAGTTTATGATACATAAAGAAAAACCAAAATGAAGTAAAGAGGAATATGCAAAATATATGAAAAATACATATTCTATTTAATTTGTAGTAAATTCCAACTTGCTCTAACAGAACAATCTCCACCAAAGTTACTATCTATAATTTCTAGATGCAATTAAATTATTATCTACATAAAAGATCTCTAAAAGTGACAGTGTGTTCATATCTTTTCACATATTTTAGAAAGCATAGAAGATAATTTAACAGGATATAGAGACTCTGATACTGAACTGTGTCTGTAATTCCCTAAGGCCAATAACATTTAAGTATCAGGAAATAGTTACATCATGACACGTGGAAATAATAACCATATAGGCTCTTATACCACAATAAACTCATGTTATTAATTATAGTTTAACATTCCATTTCACCATGATATTGCCAAAAGTTTCATTCATTTTTTAGCATTAATCTTAAATCTGGGTACAAGCATCAGTTGAAGATAATATCATACAGAGATAATCACTGTTATGTATTTATTATTGTTGAGGTTTATGCTGAGTCTTCTAAGTAACCTTAAGTGAAATGGAGGTCACTGTCCAGCTAAGTTTGCCTTTAATTTTAGTTTTTAATTAACTCTGCATTTAAAGTGATGGGATACAGCCATGTGCTATCACACCTGACAACTACTGAAGATTTTTCAAAATCATTACTTTGTTTACTTGGCCAAACAAAATCATATTTGTATATTTTGTGTTTTGTGGGGGGATAATAATACTCCATAAGTGTAAACCTGGAAAAGAAGCCTTAAAATTTTAGAATAGTAATTAAAAAAAAACTTAGAAGAGAAAGCATACCAAATGGAAGAATATAACCCTCCTCAGAACGGCTTATAAGAGATGTTAAATTTTGATTTTCTGTCTACAGCTCAAGACCTCCTCTGCCACAAGGCTCCATAACCAGGTGGCACAGGATATAGCTAAACTTCTAGTAGTGTAGACAGGCCTGTGAGTGCAGGTAGGCCAACCCCTGCTATTCAGTGGAACCTGCCCAAAACCCTCAGGACACAAGAATCCAGTGGCCGCCTGCAACAGGAATCTTCCTATTTCCCTCTGGGCCAAGAGCTGATCCTGGGCCACAGAGCTACATGTACAAATACTGCCACAGCCACAAGAGAGTTAGTCTCCCTGAAGTACCTACACACCTGCTTGCACAGGTAAGACTACCACTTCTCTTCAAATTCCTGGCCCATGTGTGACCTGCTCAGAGCCATCAAGACACAAGAACCAAAGATTAACTGGGGACGGGATACTTCTGGTTTCTGACTGCATACCTGAGCTGGTCCTATAACACAGCTCTCCATTCTTAAATTCCTCCCAGAGAGAGCTGTTCTCCCAGGAGTACTGTTAAACAGGCTTGCTGAATGGACAAGCCACAGTCAGAGACCAGCTAACATCAGAGATAACCAGATGGCAAAAGGCATATCTGAGAACTTTACCAACAGAAACCAAGGCTTCATGGCATCATATAAACCCAGTTCTTCCACAACAGCAAGTCCTGGATACCCCAACACACCAGAAAAGCAAGATTTGGATTTGAAATCACATCTCATGATGCTGATTGTATACTTCAAGAAGGACAAATAATTCCATTAAAGAAGCACAAGAGAATATACCACATCTTCTGTTGAGGAATGGATTCAGAAGGTGTGGTATATTTACATAATGGAATACTACTCTAAAATTAAAAACAATGAACTCATGAAATTCCTAGGCAAATGGTCAAAACTGGAAAATATCATCCTTAGTGAGGTAACCCAATCACAAAAGAAGACACATGGTATGTAGTCACTGATAAGGGGATATTAACCCAGAATCTCAGAATACCCTAGACACAATTCACATATCAATAGATTTCCAAGAAGATGGAAGGACCTGGTCCTGGAAAGATTGGATGTAGGGGAATGCCAGGACAGAGAAGCAAGAGGGGGTTGAATGGGGAAAAGAGGGAAGGAAAGGGCCCTATGGGACTTTCGGGGAGGGAGGAAACAGGAAAGGGGAAATGATTTGGAATGTAAATTTAAAACTTAGAAAATGAAAAATAAATAAATAATAAAAAAAAAGAAACACAAGAGAACAAGGGTAAACAGATAGAAGCCCTTAAAGAGGAAACATGAAAATCCCTTAAAGAATATCAGGAAAACAAAACAAAGAAGTGAAGGAAATGAACAAAACCATCCAGGATCTAAAAATAGAAATATAAACAATAAAGGAATCACAAGGAAAACAATCTGGAGATAGAAAACCTAGGAAAGAAATCAGGAGTCATAGATGCAACCATCAACAAAAGAATAAAAGATAGAAGAGAGAATCTCAGGTGCAGATGATGCCACAGAAAACATTGACAGGACAGTCAAAGAAAATGCAAAATGCAAAAAAACTTCTAATGCAAATATCCAAGAAATGCACCCAAGGAGAAGACCAAACCTAAGGAGTTTAAGTGTAGGCGAGAGAAACGATTTCTATCTTAAAGGATCAGAAAATTCCTTCACCAAAATTAAAGAAGAAAACTTCCTAAACCTAAAAAAATATAGATGCCTATGAACATACAAGAAACCTTCAGAACTCCAAATAGACAATACCAGAAAAGAAATTTCTCCTGTCACATAATAATCAAAATACCAAATGCACAAATCAAACAAAGAATATTAAAGCAGTAAGGGAAAAAGGTCAAGTAACCTAAAAATGCAGAACTATTACAATTACAGCTGACTTCTCACCAGAGACGATAAAGCTAGAAGGTCCTTGGCAGATTTCACACAGACCATAAGAGAAGACAAATGCCAGTCCAGATTACTATACCCAGGAAAACTCTCAATTACCATAGATGGAGAAACTAAGATAGTCCATGACAAAACCAAATTTACACAATATCTTTTTAGCAATTCCATTCCTGCAAAGTATAATAGATGGAAAACACCAACACAAGGAGGGAAATTACATCCTAGAAAAAGCAAGAAAGTAATCTTCTTTCAACTAACTCAAAAGAAGATAGCTACACAAACATAAAAATAACAACAAAAATAACAGGAAGCAACAATCACTATTCCTCAATAACTTAACATCAATCAAATAAATTCCCCAATAAAAAGACACAGACTGCTCCCCGCCCCCCTTCCTCTTTCCACCACCATCTTGCCCTTTTCTCTCTCAATATACCTCAAGAGGAACTGTTTGGCCTGGTGTGGTCTTTCTGGAGCTGCCTGACAGTTGCAATATTGGTGCTGAAACCTGGGAATTGCTAAGCAGGGGAGCTGCAGAGTCCAGGCGACTGTCACTGCCAGTGCAGCAACAGTGAAGCTACTGCTGCTGCTGCCACTGCTGCTAGAGAACACATGCCATGTGGATGGCTGCTGCTGCTGCCAAAGATAGGGAACAGATGCCATGTGTTCAGCTGCCACGGCCATTACTTCTAGCAGCCACATCTACACCATGTGGACTTCATCTGCTGGCACCCACTGTCACCCACCACAAGGATTTCCATTGCTGTACAGACCATCACTGCTGCCGCCACCACCGCTGTGACCCTCACAGACTTCTCCCACTTGAGCTGTGCCACAGCAGCCCATCACATGCTGCTGGCCTCTGGCCACACCGACCACACAGTTCTTCACTTCCTGCTATCAGACTACAGAAGTCTGCAGGAAATTATCAAACTCAGGGCTGAAATCAACCAAGTAGAAACAAAAAGAACTATACAAAGAATCAACAAAACCAGGACCTGGTCCTTTGAGAAAATCAACACAATAGATAAAACTCTAGCCAGACTAACCAGAGGGCACAGAGACAGTATCCAAATTAACAAAATCAGGAATGAAAACGGGGAAATAACCACAGAAACTGAGGAAATTCAAAAAATCATCAGATCCTGCTACAAGAAGATTGAAATAATCCCATGCTTCCTATTAGATCACTATGGATTAAAGCTGATTTTCAATAGCAACAAAAACAACAGAAAGCCCACATACACATGGAAGCTGAACAATGCTCTACTTAGTGATAACTTGGTCAAGGAAGAAATAAGGAAAGAAATCAAAGATTCTTAGAGTTTAATTAAAATGAAGGCACAACATACTCAAAATTATGGAACACAATGAAAAAGGTGCTAAGAGAAAAACGCCTAGCTCTGAAGGCCTCCAAAAAGAAACTGGAGAGAGCATACACAAACAGCTTCATAGTACACCTGAAAGCTCTAGAACAAAAAGAAACAAATACACCCAAGAGGAGTAGATGGCAGGAAATTATCAAACTCAGGGCTGAAATAAACCAAGTAGAGACAAAGAAAACTATACAAAGAATCAACAAAACCAGGATCTGGTTCTTTGAGAAAGTCAACAAAATACACAAACCCTTAGCTAGACTAACTAGAGGGCACAAAGACAATAACCAAACTAACAACATCAGAAATGAAAAAGGAGATATAACCTCATAAACTGAAGAAATTCAAAAAATTATGAGATCCTACTACAAAAGTCTATACTCAAAATAACTGGAAAATCTGGAAGAAATGGACAATTTGCTAGACAGCTACCAAATACCAAAATTAAATCAGGATCAAATAGACTATCAAAATGGTCCCATAACCCCTAAAGAAATACAAGTGGTCATTGCCAGTCTCCCAACCAAAATAAAGCACAAGACCAGATGGCTTTAGTGCAGAATTCTATCAGACCATCAAAGAAGACCTAATATCAATGTTCTTCAAACTAGTCCACAAAATAGAAACAGAAGTTACACTACCCAAATCCTTCTATGAAGCCGCAATTTCACTGATGCCAAAACCACACAAAGATCCAATAAAGAGAACTTTAGACCAATTTCCCTTGTGAATATCGATGCAAAACTATTCAGTAAAATTCTTGCCAACTGAATCTAAGAACACATAAAAATGATCACTCACCTTGAAAAAGTAGGCTTCATCCCAGGGATGCTGGGATGGTTCAATATACAGAAATCCATCAATGTAATCCACTACATAAACAAACTCAAAGAAAAAAAACCACATGGTCATTTCATTAGATGCTGGAAAGGATTTGACAAAATTCAGCATCCTATCATGTAAAAGGTCTTGGAAAGAACAGAAATTCAAGGCCCATACTTAAACATAGTAAAAGCAATATACAGTAATCCAGTAGCCAACATCAAACTAAATGGAGAGAAACTTTAAGCAATCCCAGTAAAATCAGGGACTAGACAATGCTGCTCTCTCTCTCCATATTTATTAGAAATAGTATTGATGTTCTAGCTAGAGCAATTAGACAACTAAAGGAGGTCAAAGGAATGCAAATTGGAAAGGAGCAATTCAAATTATCACTATTTGCAGATGATATGATAGTATACTTAAGCAACCCAAAAACCTCCACCCGAGAATTCCTATAGCTGATAACCAACTTCAGCAATATGGTTGGATATAAAATTAACTCAAACAAATCAGCAGCCTTCCTAAACTGAAAGGATAAGCAGGCTGAGAAAGAAATAAGGGAAATGACACCCTTCACAATAGCAACAAACAATATAAAGTATCCTGGTGTGACTCTAACCAAATAAATGAAAGATCTGTAGGATAGGAACTAAAAGTCTCTAGAGAAAGAAATCGAAGATGACCTCAGAAGATGGAAAAATCTTCCATGCTCATGGATTGGCATGATTAATATAGTAAAAATGGCCATCTTGCCAAAAGCAATATACAGATTCAATGCAATCCCCATCAAAATCCCAACTCAATTCTTTATAGAGTTAGAAAGAGCAATTCTCAACTTCACCTGGAATAACAAAAAATCCAGGATAGCTAATACTACACTTAGCAGTAAAAGAACTTCTGGGGGAATCAGTATCACTGACCTCAAGCAGTACTACAGAGCAATTGTGTTAAAAACTGCATGGTGTTGGTAGAGTGACAGGCAGGTAGATCAATCGAGTAGAATTGAAGACCCAGAAATGAATCCACACACCTAAAGTCACTTGCTCTTTGACAAAGGAGTTACAACCATTCAGTGGTAAAAAGATAGCCTCTACAACAAATGGTGGTGATGCAACGGGAGGTCCGCATTCAGAAGAATGCAAATGGATCCATTCTTATCTCCTTGTACTAAGCTCAACTTCAAGTGGATCAAGGACCTCCACATAAAGCCAGACACACTGAAACTAATAGAAAAGAAACGGTGGAAGAGCCTTGAGCACATGGGCACAGGGAAAATTTCCTGAACAGAACACTGATAACATGCTCTAAGATCAAGAATTGACAAATGGGACCTCATAAAATTGCAAAGTTTCTGTAAGGGAAAGGACACTGTCAAAATAACAAAAGGGCAACCAAAAAATTGGGTAAAGATCTTTACAAACCCTACATTCGACAGAGGGCTAATATCCAATATGTACAAAGAACTCAAGGAGGTAGACTCCAGAGAGCCATAACCGTATTAAAAAATGGGATACAGAGCTAAACAAAGAATTTTCACCTGAGGAATATTGAATGGCTGAGAAGCACCTAAAAAATGTTGAAAATCCTTAGTTATCAGGTAAATGCAAATAAAACAACCCTGAGATTTCACCTCAGAATGAAATCTCAAAATGGCTAAGATCAAAACTCAGGAGACAGCAGGTGCTGACGAGGATGTGGAGAAAGAGGAACACTCCTCCACTGCTGGTGGGATTGCAAGCTGGTACAACCACTCTGGAAATCAGTCTGGAGGTTCCTCAGAAAACTTGGCATAATACTACCAGAGGACACTGCTATACCAGTTTTGGGCATATACCCATAGGATTCTCCAGCATATAATAAGTACACACGCTTCACTATGTTCATAGCAGCCCTATTTTAATAATCAGGAGCTGGAAAGAACCCAGATGTTCCTCAACGAAGGAATGGATACAGAAAATGTGGTATATTTATACTATGGAATATTACTAAGCTATTAAAAACAATGAATTCATGAAATTCTTAGGCAAGTGTGTGGAACTGGAGAATGCATCTTGTGCGAGGTGACTCAATCACAAAAGAACACACATGGTATGCACTCAATGATAAGCGAATATTAGACCAGAAGCTCGGAATACCCAAGAAACAATTCACATATCAAATTATGCCCAAGAAGAAGGAGGGAGAGGCCCCTGGTCCTGGAAAAGCTCAATGCAGCAGTGTAGGGGAATACCAGGAAAGGGAAATGGGAAGGGGTTGATTGAGGAACAGGAGGAAAGAGGGCTTATGGGACTTTCTCAGGGAGGGGAGATCCAGAAAGGGGAAATCATTTGAAGTGTAAATAATGAATATCTCTAATATGAAAAATGTAAATTACATTGTTTTAATAATCACAGACGTATTTTAAAATGGATGATAGTGAAACTAATGTATATATATATGCTAATATATATATGTATATATATGTATATATCTCAACACAGAACCTTCATGACTCCAAAGATCTGGCAAAAATAATTACAAATTGAGCTCTTCATTTAATAAAATACCTTTATTTCCCACTTGTTTATAATACTATATTATATTATACATTACATCCTTAAAGTTTAATTCACGTATTTTTTATTATTTGGCTTTAATTATATGCTTTATTATAATTTGTTATGGATATTAAAACATGCATAGTCCATAAGCCAAAAGTTCCGTGATTGATGGCTGATAGAAATTTGTAAAATTTTGAAATATTTATGTTTTACTGGGTTAAAATGAGGTCCTTTTTGATATATATATTACGAAATAACATTGTTCATAGCTAGCTAAATTAGTAATAACTTTAATCAGTGATAATTGGAAAAAGAAATCAAATTCATTCAGTCAAATCAAAGGGTATTTAATGAAAAAATATAAAAGACATTTGTATTGGTTAATTTTGTCTAGAATATAGAACATGATTTATAGTTTTTTAGAGATATCATGTTTCTACATAACTTTGCCTACATTTTATCCTCCACAATACAGAGAGACAGGCCTGTCTCAGCTTCATGTCACCTATTATCAGAATATATGAATGGAATGATGGAAAAGCTACATATATTACCTGACAAAATACAATAAAAAGATCATTCATCACTAATTCATATTTCCAAATTTGTACTAAGACAGAGAGCATAAAAATGGTATATAGCAGGAAAAATGCAATCACAGTTTGTATTGCCTTGAAGTGGGCCATGGTTCTGGCATCTGTGCGTACATGAACATGCTGTTGCATCCTCAGGTGATGTGTCCACAAGGAGAAGATGAGCAGGACAAAAGTTTTTAGGGACAAAGCATAGGGGAAAGACTGGAAAATAATGTGAAGGATTAACATCTGCCTATAACACTTTGCATAATAATAAGAGCTGAAGTTGAATGATATGTTTTTTTGATATTCGTTTTTACATATTTTAATTTTCAAATTCATTAGTAAAATATTTAAAATCAGGAGGACTAGTGACAACAGCATTATAAGTGAAACTACTTTTTCAACTCTCCACTTTAGATAAAGAAAAAGAGAGTTAGAAAAATTGGATATCTTTAGAAAATAAAGGACACTTAGGCATGTAGCAAGCCAGATGCTGAAATGTTTGATTATAATCCAAACATTACTTGTGGAATGCATCATATTTGAAGTCAAAGGTAAATCAGCATATGAAATGGAGATGACTAAACTTATAAGCAATAAAGTGAGTTGAAAAAATCTGGAGATTGCCAAAGCACTGAGGATTTGATTAACTAATGACATTTTCTTTCTATTAACCCAGTCCATACAGTGTACCAGGGCCAGGAACATATTTCCTAAAATTCCAATTACTAATTCCATGATTAAAACAATTGAAAGTGTGCTGTGAGAGATAACAAATGATTTTAAAAAATGCTGCATTTTTTGTATTAGTTATAAAGTTTTGCTCACATATCCATTTGAAATATAATTTTTAAAAATGATGTTTAGACAATTTTTGAAAATTTATTTGATTCTCATAACATGCCTTTTTTTCTTAACTTTCTCATGCTCAATGAAAGAGGAGCAAACATACAGGTTTGACAGCGATAGAGTCTAAATCTTTTTCCATAAAAATTTGTCTTCTTACACAGCTCAGGAGTGCCAGACCAGAACTTCTTTGCTCACACACAGCTCCTGTAGTATTTTCTGGATAATGATAAAGGAAAAGATGGAAACTTGCAGGCTTGCCTGAAAAGGAAACCAATTATTTTCATCAATTACCTATATTTGTATCAAACTATGTATTTTGTTATGACTGTGTTCTGTGAAAGATACTTTTAGAAATTCTCAAACCTATGAAAAACAATGAAACATTAACAGATATGGGACTTTCTTAGCTGTTAGGTTTTAATTACTGCAAATTTCAGAGACCTTGCCATATGATGTTCTTAACTCTCACATTTTGATCTGTTTGACAATGTCATGAAGATCTTTAATCTTCACATGTTAAGTAGCAAATGTAATATTGCCTTATCTCACATGCATAAATAGACATGTACAATGCTTACACATAATAACATTTATTGAGACTTAAATCTTTTTTAAATTTTTCTATAATGTATGCACATGGGTCAAAATTTATTGTACAAATAGGTTATGCTTAGTATTGTACAAGTTGGTCAGGTCATGCTTATGATATGCTTTCATGTTACCTGATATAATAGATCTTCTCTGTTCCCGAAATTCAGTTGGAAATTTCTTCTTGTGCTCTGACCAATCAAGATGAGGGTTAGCTAATACACAAAGCAAGATAATTCCTTATTCCTGGCTTATCCTTTGACTGGGATAACAGATTTTTCCTTTAGCAAGAAGCACCATCAGACTGTATCCAATTCCATCAACTGCCTCCAGTACCTGCATTGTAATGATTGTCACCAAAGAAGCTGAAGGATGTCACAGATGCTGGGAAAGGTGATGATTGAGCAATTTGATACACTGAAAATTCAGTATCTAAAGAGAAATAAGGGACTTCATGAACATTATTTAGAAATGGTTTCCAAATATAGTGTTGTTGGCAGTAAACAGCATGAAGTGATTTTGAATCCTTGATAATAGTACATTCAATCACTGAAGGAATACTGAGCAAAGAAGGTAAATCATTTAATGACTCAAAATTAGGGGCTAGAGAGATTGCTCAGTGGTGAAGAGCACTGACTGCTCTTCCAGAGGTCCTGAATTCAATTCCTAGCAACTACATAGTAGTTTACAACTATCTGTAATGGGATCTGATGCACTCTTCTGGGTGTGTGTCTGAAAACAGCTACAGTGTACTCATATAAATAAAAATAAATAAATACTTTAAAAAGACTCCGAATTATTTACCATTTGCATGGTAATACACATCCATGTCAATAGCATGTTGGTAACAGGCTTGTGTGGCACATATCAAGGAAACATCCAAGAATGGAAAAACACACCTACCTTCAATGTAGAGGAAGTTAGTTTCCTGTGGGTTGCCTCCTTCCAGGTAGCAAAATGAGCTCAAGTATGAAGAGAAACAAACAGAAATAGGACAAGGGGTGGAGCACTGTGGAATGGATACTGATACAGAGATTTTATGGGCTTTCAGGAAAGCCTAAGGACTTGGATTTCCAGGAAGAATTAAATGCACCTGCAAGGAACACTTCTTAATAACTTTTATGCTGACTTGGAATCATCGTAATTTTCACCTGACCAACAAGCGATCCTGGCCAGAGGGTCTTTCTAAACAAGAATGACAGGCATCATTATCCTTACATTTCATCTACAAAATAACATTAAAAGTCAGATAATTTTTTTCAAAATCCAAAATACTCTGCATTGCAAATTATACTTTACTGTTTGTAAATCAACTGTCAATATACCAGAATTTTCTTTAAAATAAGTGCCTCAGAGCAATGTACTCTCACTTGTTCCAAAACCAGTGTTAATACATCTCTCTTATCTATAATGAATTATATTGTGCCCTGCAGCTAAAGCAATGCACTCCAAGTTTCCAGCTCTTATGACTCCTGCTAGGGTGAGATTTTAGTGATGTATTTAGATTTGTATTTGAGACACTTAAGTTCCTATCTGTTACCCTTCATACATATTTCCAGTAGTAACCGAATAAAACTCATTAGGTCCCCAAGTTTAACTTTAGGACTTCGATCTGTCACCAGTTCCAAATATGGGAGTGTAGATACTTGTTTATGTACCCACAGGAGTAATTTCACAACACAGTATTTAAATCCATTCTGAAAGTGGTTGGACATTCCTAAGAGTTTATGGGCAAAACAATATGTAATTGTTAGATATATAGGAAAATGATGACACAAAGTTAGATAGGTATGAAAATGGGTGGATCTGGGAAGACTTGGAGAGAGGAGTAAACACTATCAAAATATATGAAATTCTCAAGAACTGATAAAATAGTTTTAAACATGGTACCTGAGTGATAGCAGGTTTTTAGGCAAATCTCAGGTGATCACAACCCTGCTGAAAATTTTAATTTTTCAATTGTGACCTAGGCACTGGGTTTCAAAATTTTACTAGCTGACATGAGAAACCCAAAAATATGCATGGATTTGCAAAAAATACAGCAGGACAATACAAGATAACTTGCTTCTTCTGCATGCTATTGAGACTATTAACTTTAAGTGAAACATCAACCTTGGAAGATGAAGAAATCAAAATATGAAATTCATAAATAGGGGCAAATTTGTTCTCTTTTAGGAATAATAATCCACCATTGGAGGCAGATATAGCTGTCACCTGGGAGGCTCTGCTACTGTATGAGAAATACAGAGGAGGACACCCTCAAGCAGCCATTGAACTGAGCACTGAGTCCCCAATGGAGGAGCTTGAGAAAGGACCTAAGGAGCTGAAGGGGTTTGCAGTGCCATAGGAGGAACAACAATATGAGTAACCCAGTATTCCCAGAGCTCCCAGAGACAAAACCATCAACCAAAGAGTACACATGGCCTTACCAATGGCTCCAGATACATAGACAGCAGATGATGGACTTGTTAGACACCAAAAGGAGGAGAGGCAGTTGGTTCCAGAAAGGCTTGATGTGACAGTGTAGTGGATTATCAGGACAGGGAAGCAGAAGAGGGCTGATTGGGGAGAGGGGGAGAGGAGATGTCTTACAGGATTTTCAGGTGGGTAGGACCAGGAAATATGAAAACATTTAAAATGCAAATAAAAATATATCTAATAAAAAAGTCACTATTGAAATCATGGTATGTCACAGTGCTGTACTTTCTTGTTTGAGTTTTGTCAAATAATTAAGAAAAAAAACTTTAACACATGACTAGTAACCTAATGATGATAAAATTTCATGTTATACAGTAAATCGCAATTTCATGTGCATGACAGGCAACATGTTTCATACAAAAATCTTCATGTACTCTGTTTCTTTACTTTTAGCATCTGTTTGACAAAAACAAGGGGAATATTTTTATAAATAATGTCAAAAAGACCTGAAAGTCAACATCTGAATGATAGTTTTTCTATCTCAGTGAGTATAGAAGACGATCTGGAATGATAGTGCCTCTTGCTTTCCACTTATTTGTGTAACCCATGCACTGACTTTGAATGTGAGCTTGACTTAGTTCACTTCTAACAATGAGAACAGACTACACTATGGGATCTCACTTCAGACAGTGCTTGTTTTATTGGGTTCCTGGAGGAGGAAAGGTCTCAAATCATCAAATTTATCTACATTTCCGTTTCTCTAAATATGATCATTTTTCTTCTCAGACCCTTTGAAATGGTATGGGCTATGTGACAAGGTGTAGCTTCTCTGGCCAAAACTCAGTGAAGATCTGAATCCTGACAATGCCCAAGTGAACATCAAAGTTGGTTAGCTTCCACTTTTTTCCCAAAGTAATAACAGGGAGATTTTAAGTTTATAAAACTAAAAATGAATAGAGGCAGTTGTAATTAAATTAAGCTTTACCTCAATCTTCTGGCTTAAAGCTACCCTTTTCGGGGAGTGGTTTGTTATAAAGCCAAAAATAATAAATACTTCAGAAGAGAGAGCTCATAATGTATTCTTGTCCGTAAATCTTAAATTAGAGATATAACAAAAACAAAACCAATTGTTTTTATTATGGAAACTATGCAAATATTTTATATATGGCCTTGACACTCTCTGCAAGTAGGTCTACATTGTATCAATGTCAGAAACAGTGATGTCCTTTTGTGATATGTATATTAAGAAATAACCCTGTTCACTACTAGCTAAAATAGTAATAGCTTTAATTAGTGATAATTGCAAACAGAAATCAAATTCATACAGCCAAGTCATAGGGTATTTAATGTAACAATAAAAAATACAAGACATTTGTATTGGTTATGTTTGTCAAGAATATAGAACATAATCTATAGTGTTTTAGAGAGCTAAAGTTTCTACATAATTTGGCCTACTTTTCAGCCTCCACAATACAGAGAGACAGGTCTGTCTCAGCTTCATGTCACCTAGCATCAGAATATATGAATGGAATGATGGAAAAGCTACAAATACCACCTGACAAAATACAATAAAAAGATCATTCATCACTAATTCATATTTCCAAATTTGTACTAAGACAGACAGGATAAAAATGGTATATAGCAGGAAAAATGCAATCACAGTTTGTACTGCCTTGAAGTGGGCCATGGTTCTGGTATCTCTGCATCCTTGAACATGCTGCTGCATCCTCTTTTGATGAGTCCACAAGGACAAGATGAGCAGGAGTAAAGTTGACAGGGACAGAACAAAAGGAACAGACAGGAAAATAACATGAAGGCTTAACACCTGCCTGTGACACTTTGCATAGTAATGAGAGCTGAAGCTGCATGACATGTTTCTTTGATATTCATTTATACATATGTTAATTTCCAAGTTCATTAGTAAAATATTTAAAATCAGGAGGACCAGTGACACCACCATTATAAGTGAAACTACTTTTTCAACTCTCCACTTTAGATAAAGAAAAAGAAAGTTAGAAAAATTGGATATCTTGAGAAAATAAAGGACACTGAGGCATGTAGCAAGCCAGATGCTGAAATGGTTTGCTATAATCCAAACATTACTCGTGGCATGCATCATATTTGAAGTCAAAGGTAAATCAGCATATGAAAAGGAGATGACTAAACTTATAAGCAATAAACTGAGATGAAAAATTCTGGAGATTGCCAAAGCACTGGTGATTTGATTAACTAATGACATTTTCTTTTTCTTAACCCAATCCATACAGTGCACCAGGGCCATGAACCCATTTCCTATAATTCCAATTATTAATTCCATGATTAAAATGACTTTAAGTGTGCTGTGGGAGATAAAAAATATTTTCTTGAAAAAATGTTGCATTTTATATATTAGTTATAAAGTTTTGCTCACATGTCCATTTGAAATATAATTTTTAAATTTCTGTTTATACAATTTTTGACAATTTCTTATTTGATTCTCATAACATAACTTTTTTCTTAACTTTTCCATGCTCACTAAAGGAGGAGCAAACACACAGGTTTGACAGTGACAGAATCCAAATCTCTTTCCATGAAGATGTTTCTTCTCACACAGCTCAGGAGTGCCAGACCAGAACTTCTTTGCTCACACACAGCTCCTGTAGTATTTTCTGGACAATGATAAAGGAAAAGTTGGAAACTCACATGCTTGTGTGAAAGTGAAACCAATTATTTTCATCACTTACCTATATTTGTGTATTTGTGTCAATCTATATATTTTATTACTGTGTTCTTTGCCAGACACTTTTAGAAATTCTCATACATGTGAAAAACATAAAAATATTAACAGATATGGGACTTTCTTAGTTGTAAGGCTTTATAAGTACTGCAAATTTCAGAGACCTTGCCATATGATATCCTTTACTCTCACATTTGGGTGTTTCACAGTGTTATGAAGATCTTCAATCTTCCAATATTAAATAGTAAAAATAGTGTCTTATTATCTCACACACATAAATACTTATGTACTTATTTATTGAGAGTCAAATATTTTTAGAATTTTTTATAATGTATGCACATTGGTCAATATTTATTATACAGATAGATCATGCTTAGTATGGTACGAGTTGGTCATGTCATGCTTTTGATGTGCTGTGCATGTTATCTGATGTAATAGGGCTTCTCTATCCCTGAATTTAAGATGGAAAACTCTTCCTGTGCTTTGTCCAGTCAAGATGAGGGTTACCTAATCCACATAGCAGGACAACTTCTTATTCCTGGCCTCTCCTTTGACTGTGACAACAGATTCTTCAATTAGCAAGAAACATCATCAGACTGTATCCTACTCCAACCACCTACCTCCAGTACCTGCATTGTAAATATAACTGATTGTCACCAAAGCAGATGAAGGATGTCACAGATGCTGGGAAAGATGAAGTATGAGTAATTTGTTATATTGATAATTCTGTATCTAAAGAGATCTAAAGGACTTAATGAACTAAACTTAGAAATGGTTTCCAAATAAAGTGTTGATGGCAGCAAACAACATTAAGTGATTTAGAATTTTTGATAATAGCACATTCAGTTCCTGAAGGAATACTGAGCAAATAAGGTAAACAATTTGAAGACTCAGACTTACCCACTATTTGTGTGGTAAGTCCAGTCCATGTAAATAGCATGTTGGTAACAGGCTGGTGTGGCACATATCAAGGAAATATCTAAGAATGGAAAAACACACATACCGTCAGTGTAGAGGCAGGATGTTTCTTGTTGCTTGCCTCCTTCCAGATAGCAAAATGAACTCAAGTATGAAGGGAAACAAGTAGAAAAATGAGAAGGGGTGGAGCTGTGTGGAGTGGGTACTGATAGTGAGACTTCATGGGCTTTCAGTAAAGCCCCAGAACTTGGATATCCAGCAAGAATTACACTCGCTTGCATGGAGATCTTCCTGATAACTTTCCTCCTGACTTGGAATCATCATTGTTTCCACCTGACCAACAACAGATTCTGGGGAATGAGTCTTTCTATATAAACCATCAATGGCATGCAGCATTGTACTTGATCTACAAAGTAAAATTAACAGTCAGCCTGAATTTTTCAAAACACAAAATACAGTGCATTGGAAATGATACACTTTACTGTTCATCAATCATTTGTCAAAAGAAAAAAAAAACCCAGAACTTTCTTTAAATTTAAAGGCCTCAGAGTAAACTGTCCTCATCCATTCCAAGTTCAGTTTTAACAATTGAAGTCTTATATTTAGATATTTTTTCATTTTATATTATTTTTATTTATTACATTTGATATACTGATTACAACAAATTCAAATATTCCCAAAGAGATTTAATCAAGTACAATTTTGTTTATTGCTCCATGCCAAAGTAAGTATCTCCATAGTGATATTTGGAGATATATATTTCTATTAGTATTTACTTCTTGATATTAAAAGGGTACCAGACATCTGAGGAAGTTGCAAGAGGCTTATTTAGCCTAACCAAGGCACCTGGAAAGTGAACCCTTCAACTTGCAAGATGCCTGCACTTCAGGTTATGCAATGCACTCCAAGTTTATAGTTCTCATTTGCTGTCACCAATGCCTGAGTGAGCTTTTAGTGATGTAACTGTCTTTGAGTCACTCATGTTCCTATCGGTAACCCTTCATACATATTCCAATTAGTAATCACAATAAAACTCATTAGGTTACCACAGTTCTACTTTGGTTAGTAGATGCTTGTTCATGGTATCCCCTCCAGGAGTACTGTTATATAACAGGACTTAAATCCTGTCTGAAAGTGGTTGGTTACTCCCAAGAGTTTATGGAAAACACACAATTGACTTGATATGTTTAAGGAAAAATGATAACACAAAGTTAGATAGGTTAGAAAGGAGATGTGTCTGGGTTGACTTGGGGTAGAGGGATACATAATATCAAAATATAATATGTGAAATTCTCAAAAAATAATAAAATATTTTAAAACCATGGAACATCAGTGATAGTAGGTTAAATCAGTAAAGCTTCAATGATCCTCCTGCAAATTCAGATTTTTCTATTGTGACCTAGGTTTTGGGTTTTAAAATTTTACTAGCTGACATAAAGTACCCAAAACTTATTTATGAGTTGGCAAAAGTACAGGAGTAAAATGCAAGACAGTATGTTTCTTCTACATGCTAGTAATGGGATTTTATTAAAATTTTTAAATTTTTAAAGCTTTTAAAATTTTTAAATTTTTAAAGCTTTCAAGGAAGCTTTAACCTTGAAAGATGAAGAAAGTGAAACATTAAATTCATTAATTGGGCAAATTTGTTCTCTTTTAGGAATAACAAACCAGCATTATAAAAGTTGTATGTCACATTGCTGTACTTTTCTGTTCGATGTTAGTCAAATAATTAAAGAAAACGTGACTAGTAACCAAATGATGATAGAATTTCATGTTAGACATTAGATCCCAACTGCATGAGCATGACAGACAACACCTTTCAAACAAGCATCTGCATGCATTCTTTCTTTGTTCTTAGCTTCTACTTAACCAAAACCAGGGGAATGTTTTTATATATATAATGATAAAAAAATCTGAAAGTTAATGTCTGAATGGTAGTTTTTCCTCTCTCAGTGAATGTAGTAGAGGATCTGGAATAAGAGTGCCTTTTGGTTTCTATGTATTGTGTAAGCCATACCATGCCCTTGAGTGTGAGCTTGACTTAATTCACTTCTAATAAAGAGAACAGGACTATTGTATAAGGTTCTGCTAGATTCGGGAGATTCCTGTAGCCTGAAAGGTGTTAATTCTTTAAGTTTATATAATTTTCGGTTTCTCCAAATACAATCAGATTTCTATTCAGACCCTTTAAAGAGAAATGGGCTATAGGACAAGACTTGGGTTCTTTGGTTAATATCCAGTAAAGATCTGAAGACTGTCCAAGTAAACTTCAATGTCAGTTAACCTCTACATTTTCCCCAAAATCTCTGCAGAGAGTTGGAAAGCTTCTAAAAATAAATGGAGGCCGTTGTATTTAGTTAAGCTGTACCTCAATCTTGTTGCTTAAAGCTACCCTGATGGAGGAGTGGTTTGTTTTGATAATAGATAATAAATATATCAGAAGAGATGCATCATGATGTGTGCTTATCATTCAATGTCTACTAATAAATAAAAAAAGAGAAACAAAATCAATCTTCTTTTTTATAGAAACTCCATGTAAGTAATTTGGTTATATCATTGACAGTCTCTGTAAGTCTCGTACTGTCAATCAATGCCAGAAACATGCTTAGCAAGAAAAGAAAATAGATAAACTCCCTTCTCATGAGTTGGAACCCACAGGCTAGAGGGAAACCCTATGTATAATTTTTGAGTGAGTCTTGGTGACAATATTGCCTTCAAGAAGTCAGGACACAATTTGAACAGCTGACTTAAGAGAAAGTCACCTCAATAATTTTCATAACATCAACATAGGCTAAAGTGTCCTCATGTAGTTCTCTAAAATCAGAAATCAATTCCTGTTTCCCGAAGTTGTATGACTCAGTCTGGATATTCAGTTCCATGTAGTTCATCATTATCCTCTAATTAAAATTAAAACCTGGAGAATCATGAACTAGTGGTGGCACAAACCTTGACCCCAACATTCAGGAAGTAGTGGCAGGGGGTCTCTGAGGTCAAGGCCAGCCTGGACTATAGAGTACTTCTAGGAAAACCAAAGCTATACAGAGAAGTTGTCTAGAAAAAGAAAAAGGAAACAGAAACAAAAACAAAACCTAAAAATAAAACAAAAAAACCTCAAAGCAAAACAACAGCAACAAAAAACAACCAAACAACAACAACAACAATGACAACTGCCATATAACAAATGATTGATACGTCTAATGTTAGGCACCAAATCTACATTGGGAATCTATTAAATCATAGTGGCTTTTCACTAATAGGCAGAAACACACTCATTGTATTTCCATGACTTATGTTTTCTCCCTGGAGAGATGCAAGAGCTGGGAAAGAAAAGAATCCTTGATACAACTCTATCTCTCTATATTCTATATTTGACTTCAAGATTGCGAGTCATATCTCTAGAAACAGGTATGAGAAGAATCCAAGTTGTAAACCTGGCCTTAGATTCTACCTCATTTCAGTTCCATGATGCAGAGACAATATTGCAATACATTTAAATAGTTGAATTGGTTTTAGTTGCAAATCTAGTTTTGAATGTCTTTTCGATTTGCAAAAGTAAATATATATTCTGCTGCTCTGGGAATGGGTATTAGCTTATAGACAGAATATAGTTAAGGAAAACAAGGTTTCATAAACACAAATGAAAAAGCAAAGAACAAAAAGTGATCATTTCAAATAATGTAAAAGCTTAGGGAATTTTTTTTTCTTTTAAAATGATATTTACTTAAACTTGAGTGTTGGGGGTATTTCTGACTCATTCCTTCTGTCTGTGTTTATGTCTGTCTCTGTCTTTATCTCTGAATGCATGTATCTCTAACTCTGTCTCTCTGTCTCTATCTGTCTCTGTCTGTCTCTGTCTGTCTGTCTGTCTGTCTGTCTGTCTCTCTCTCTCTCTCTCTCTCTCACACACACACACACGCATGCACACACACACACACACACACACACACACACACACACACACACACACACACACACACACACACCTTTCTCCTTCCTGTCTGAGTAGCCTTTCACGACACTGGAGTTACTTTGCGGTTACACAGATTTATAGTTATCTCTGCTTTTCAAGTGTTGAGATACAGTCCTGCATTATTACATTTGGCAGCTATTGAAGATATTTTAAAATTCTTATTTCATTTACTTGACCAAACACATTTATATTTGTATATTTTATGAGGGAATAGTATTACTCCACCAGTAGTAAACCATAATAAGAAACTTTAAAATTTTAGATTAGTAATACTAAACCTTATCAAAGAAAACATGCCAAGTAAAGAACATAAACACACTCTGCAAAGCAAGTGCATCTGATTTGTATATTGGGAAGATAATTATTCTAATAATTTTATTTCTTATATAAAAATGTTCTCCAGCAGCATTTTCTATGCAAATGTCATCTTCATAGTATGATTACCATAGCATTCTCTAAAGTCAATTAAATCATAATAAACTGAAAAAATAAAACTCATAACTTAAACTTCTTCAACATTTAATAATTTTAAAAATAAAATCATAAAAATAAATTACATAAAAACTGAATATATATAAAGTGTAAACTTCACAGTAACCAAATGACCTTCTTCTGACAAATATTTGGGAAACTGTTGGCACTGAGGAGTTGGTTCAGTGATTGCAAGCATTTGCTGATCTTGAAAAGGACTCTGGTTTGATTCTTAGCACCCATATGGAGGTTTTCAAATCCTTACATGCACCAGCCACACATGTGACACATGGACATACATGCAGGCAAAGCACTCATACACAGAAAAGTATACAATAAATTTACAAAATGTAAAAGAAATACTTAGAAAACTATTGACTATTTGAATGCAAAGATATTTATTTGTATTTTTATTAATCATTTTAATGGTTTACATTTCAAATGATCTCTCCTTTCCCAGTTACCCATCCACAACCCCACCATCTCATTTTTTCTCTCCCCCCCATTTGCCTCTATGGGGGTGCAACTTCACCTATTCACCCACTCTGGCCTTGCCTCTCTAGTATGCTGTGCTGGGGCATCAATCCGCCCTTCACTCCCATTGATGCCAGATAAGGCCATCTTCTGCTACATATGTATCTGGAGTTCTGGCTTCCTGAATTTGTTGAGTGTTGTTGATTGTTAGTTTAGTTTTTGGGAGCTCTGAGTAGTCCAGAGAGTAGATATTAGTCTTTTTATGTTATTGCAATCCTCTTCAGCTCCTTCAGTTCCCCCCCTAGCTCTACCTTTGTGGTCCCTGGGCTCAGTATGATGGTTGGCTATGAGTGTCTTCTTCTGTATCAGTCAGGTGCTGGTAGAACCTTTCAGGGAACAGTCATATCAGGCTCCTGTAAGCAACTGATTTTTGTCATCAGCAATAGTGTATGGTTTTGGTGTCTGTAGATGGGATGGATTCCTAAATAGGGCGGTCTCTGGATGGCTTTTCCTTCAGTCTCTGTTACATTTTTTGTCACTGTCTTTCCTTTGGACAGGAACATTTCTGGGTTATAAATTTTGAGATGCGTGGGTGGCCCCATCCCTCAACAGGGGGGTTGTGCCTTTCTACAAGAAATGTTTTCTGCAGGTTCTGTCTCCCTCACCATTGGCTTCTGGGAGCCTCTCTCTTTCCTGGAGTCTGGAAATTATACTCATGATAATATATACACACACACATAATGGACCAAATGGCTGAAGTACAATAAATGGCTGCTTTAAATGACATAATATCCTTTAAAGTAGTCTTCAATTTAGGATAGTAAAAGACAATGATTATTCTATCTATAAGAGATGCCTAAGAGATATGGGTACATGTATGTTTGAGAACGTGCAAACACTGCCCACAAGCACCTGTCAGGTTTGCAAGAAAAAAATATGCATAGGCGTTTGCATCAGTCATCAGACTTTCTGAAATATTTGCTTTCTTCATGTCTTGTGCAAGAACTTGGACAATTTTCTTAGTTCATTTTGGGATGTTTATTTATACACAACTCTGGCAATTACCAATGAATCCACATTGGTAATAATTGTCTCTATATAAAACCAAGATAGAGCACATGATCTACAAACTCACTGCATATTGTGTGCACTGAGTTTTAAAAATTTTAATAGCAAATCAGTTCAAAGGATAAAAACAAATTATGGGGGAGCTTAAGCAGGAGAAAACTCTTTTAATTGTAAAACTATATATTTGTTTATTTTTATGCTTGCAAATGAGAATGTATCTTCACTCTAACCTCTGAAATACAGTAGATCTGAGAAGGCTGTATAAATAAAAATCCTTTTGAACTCTTTTGTAAATATTCTTGTTTTCATAATACCTGTATCAAATTCATCCACCAGCACACAAGGTTGCTTTCCAACTAGAAAATGGCCATGGGGTTTCCACAAAATATGATCTTCACTGACCATAAATAAAGACCACATGAATCAGTGTTTTCATGAAATCACAACCAGTGACCTAAGAGCTCCATTTCATTTTTCCTCTTTTCAAAACTGTTTGCTCAGACATGATGAGTTTCTTGGTAAGCACTGCTGCCATTTCAATGCTGGCAGAAATTGTTCTTGGAACCTTTGCCAATGTCTTCATCGTTCTGGTAAACTGCACTGACTGTATCAAGAGAAGAAAAATCTCCTTAGCTGATCGAATTCTCACTGCTCTGGCCGTATTCAGGATTGGCTTGCTTTGGATAATATTAATGAATTGTTACTCAACTTTGTTTCATCTAGTTTTGTCTTTACAAGCAAGATTTAGTATTTGTATTGGCTGGATAGTAACCAACCATTTTAATACATGGCTTGCAACTATACTCAGCATACTTTATTTGTTGAAGATAGGCAATTTCTCTAATCTTATTTTTCTTGCCCTGAAGGAAAAAATTAAGACTGTCCTTTTAGCTGTATTTTTGGTGAGTTTGGTGCTTTTATTTCCAAATCTTATGATGGTAACCATATGTGAGACAATCCAAGCGAATCAACACCAAGGCAACTTGACTGGGAAGACCAAAGTGACTTATTTCATGAACCTTACAGCTATGATGACTTTCACTATAGACGGTTTTGTTCCCTTCATCACATCTATGATCTGTTTACTTCTCTTAATCTATTCCCTGTGTAAACACCTTAGGACAATGAGGCTTTATGGAAAAGGATCCCAGGACCCTAGTACTTCAGCCCACATTAAAGCTTTGCAAGCTGTGATCTCCTTTCTGCTGTTATTTTCCATGTTTATTCTGTCTCTAATCATATCAGGTTACAATTATAGAAAATCTCTAGAGGAACCAGTCCACCTGATTTGCCAGATTATTGGAACCTTGTATCCTTCAAGCCATTCTTATATCTTGCTTTGGGGAAACAAGAGAATCAAACAGGCCTTTGTGTTGGCAATGGTACAGGTGAGAGCTAGACTCTGGGTGAAAGAACAGAAACCTTGAAGTCCTTCAGCTAATTTCAGCGATGTGGAGTGAATAGTAACAGAGACTGTAGCACTTTATGTTTTCTATTGCTTTCAAAACTGGACTGTGTGTGAATTGTCTTTAAAGAAATTTCTAGAAAGAATTATATCTCAGCCTATTAAATTAGAGATTATTTGTGTTCATGGACATGTACAAAATATACAAGAAAACCTGTCTATAGAATTCTCTTAATATTATTTTTGTAAAATCTGTGTAATTATTTAAACTATACTTAACATTTTTCAGAATTATGAAGCCAGACATTACTAACATAAGTGTTTACTTATCTTCTACATAATAAGTTTATGAGCTATTTTAGGCATTATGTTAAACTGTTAGATTATTTCAAGAAATCAATGCTTTTCCTATTCTTTGTGTCACATATACATATTTAGTATATATTTATTCAATTTGATTCAACCCTAAATATGCGTATATACAATCACAATTAAATGGAGTCAGTAGATTGTGTGTGTGTGTGTGTGTGCGTGTGTGTGTGATAATTACTAAAAAATGTCTTAAATTTAAAATGGAGTAGGAAGAAGAGTTAGTAAAGCAGAAGACTAGTTAAATTATATAAATACAGTACTCATTTTTATATTTCTTTCTTACAACTAAACTTTCTTCAATGATATATCAGTATCTTTGATCTCATTCCACACATTATAGAAGAGGCCACCAGATCCTTGAGAAACCATAACCACAATATTTTGTATAAAAGACTATTTTTCAATAAAAGCAACAATATAAAAGATGCTGCTAAGGGAACTGAGTGATAAATGCCATCTACTGTGTATTGTTTTTTTGAGAGCTTCTAGATAGTAGTGTTAAATCTAACAATGTCAAAACTAGCAATGCCATGCTATTATCACAAAGCAATGGAGAATGTGATAAATCAGAAAATCTTTTTCACTTACACATTCAGTATTAGGAACATAACTAAAATAAACAAAAAAAATCTTTCTTGTTATAGACATGAGTCACTGCTCCAGTGAGCATCTGATATCAAAAGTTTTCACACTTCAGTTGAGACACATACACTTTTTTTGGTCCTCACACAATCTAATCAATTCAAATAGCCTACTGAAAGTTCTCCAGAGGTAGACTACTGCCTTTTGTCATATACTCTCTGTTGTTAAATAACTACAAATTTTCAATAACACCACATGACTATATCTTGAATTTTTTAGCATATAATATCAAGGTGTCCTACATGCCCTTCATGTCTGAGATGTGTTTCTCCAAATTAATAATTACTAATATAATTTTAAGAATTTTTATAAGGTCATCATTAAGATAAATTAGTTGTGTATAGCCAACAATTGAGAAGTAGTACTCAGAGGAGAGTAATTCTGGAGATGGCCAGAAAACTGTGGAGTTGATTCCCCCAAAAGAGCTTTCTTTTCTCGACCCAGTCCATGCAGTTCACAAACCCTATGAATCCATTTCCCAAACTTCTAATAATGAAAGTGAAAACGACTCTGTAGGATGTCACTTAATCTCCTTAGGACAATGTCTCAACATCAATCATTCCTGATGAATATTACATAATGTGTTCATCTAAATATGAATTATATCTGATTCATGAAAACTCAATGATGTTTGCCATTATGAAAATGAACACAAGCAGTATAAAGCTGAACCTTCTTCACAATGTGCACTTCATACATAGGAGTTATGTATGACCTTCTGATCATGGAGGAAGGAAACATTGAATTCTACTGTACTAAAATGCAAAGAAATCTTAGTTCATTTGCACTTTTCTCTTGCCTAAATAATCTCTTTAATTTTCAGATAAAGCATTATTAAATAAATTCTGTATATGAGATAATACAATTGTTTTTTTCTAATATTGCCTTTTCTTATTTTAGACATTTTTAAAACTTGGAAACTAGGTCTATAATGTCAGCTGTGTATATGTCCCTCAAAACCATCTTTATAAGCTATGTCAACTAGTGATCTTGTATTATTTCTCAAAATCTCAATAATATAATTTATGTTTTAGATCTCAATATGTATGAAGACATGTATGATAACACATTAACACATGCAAATGCATACACCTGCACTTACCTATAAATGTTACTTTTGTTTGTCCCAAACTTCCCTATTTTGTTCTTATTGATGCAAGCTAGTCAGTTTCTTATTTGACATACATTATGAATATACTTTATACTTAATGTTATGTTGCTGTTTAAAATGCATGGAGGCTCCTATTATAGAAAAATAAATGTTAAATGCTTAGTAAATTTGATTTATTTCATCTGTACACATGAGAGAAGGAAAAAGAAAGTGAAATGGATGTGTTTATCCATACTATAAATATCCTTGTTACTCTGCCTCCACCCTGTCAGAAGATAACTTCTTCCATGAACATCAAGATATTCAATTTTTCCTCTCTTAACTTGCCAGAAACTTCTGCTTTAGGACAATCATTGTGGATAGTTAGGTAGGTGAACCATAGTATGAAACTCAGTAAATATGGCAAAGGAACAGCCATACTAGGGATCTTCCTGCAATAAAAGGAAAACAATAACAGTTATCAAAGAAGGCCTAAATGGTTGCTTCAGAAATGGTAGGCACTGCAAAGGAAGACATAGAGTAGTCCAGGAAAATTGCTATTTCACTCTCAGTTACCTGAAGTAATTCTGACCAAAGGAAATAAACGCAATGTATCTTGAAACATACTCCACAGCCCATTTTACAGAAAAACATACAGGAGTTTGTTAGGAGATAGTTTTAAGAGTGAGCAAAGGTTGAAAGCACAGCACAAATTACAGATTTAAGTACCCCTACAAGCATATTACACCAAGTAGAAAAGAAGACCTCAGGGAGAGGTTGCAAATCATAGAAATCAGAAGCTTCCCAAAGTTAAATTTATATCATTTAACATAAGATAACAAAGTTATGTCAGTCTAGCAACATCTGTATTGTTATCTTAAATAAAAGCATGTAGACATTTGGGTCACTGTTACTAAGACTCAACAGAAATACAAGCAAAAATACTATTGTTTTCGTTTGCTGTTTAACACTATTTCTTTAAAGAAAAAATATCTTTCAATAGTTTAAATAATGTAATGTGTTTTCTAATGGGGGACCCATAGATTAAAAATAGCAAGGTAGATTTACATTATCAGGCTGAATAAAACCGGGGGTGGGGGAGGTCATACAGGTATATTTTATAAAGAGCTGAAGAAATCAGCAACACTGTCAGAATGATTGTTTGCAGACCGATTAAAGGGATTTTAGTTTTGTCCAATAATGTATGCTTCTTTACAATATTAGTTATGACCAAAGTTGAATTTTGGAGCAAGAATAAAAAGCAGGAAAGGACTATATCAGAAAACCCCTTAAGTTTGCTCCACTGCTGCTCCTAGATGGGGCAGGATGAGACTGATCATGGGCAAGAAGGATTCTGATGATGCTGTCATGGTTAGGCACAGGGAAGTGGTGAGACTAAAGCCTCATGGAGCGGCCTCAGATGTAAGTAGCTAAAGTTGCTTTGAAGTGTAGGAAATGCTGTGGAGGAAAGGAGAGGGGTTTTCATCTCTAAATGTGATCACTAAAAAGAAAGCTTACCATGAAAAAAACTCCAAAATCCCTCATCTATATGTTGATAAACCAACTCAGAGATCTAGAACTCAGGGTAAGTTTGGAAATTTATGTGTTGGTAAATAATGATGATTGCAGAAATTTTTAGAATATTTCCAAAAGATCCATAATTATCACCTCCAAACAGAAGTGAGAGCATATAGCGCCATACTGTCTAGCCCTTTCACAAATGTGACTTGGGTAATATTATCATTGGACCTAGAGGTCTTGTTGATCAGTGTGGAGTAAGATTTTCTGAATCACAGGTGTTCTTTACAGCTGCCAATGCTATCAACTCTGACATGGACTTAATGGGTTTCTTCCCCTTTACTGTTCCTGAGTGTATAATGGAAAGTCCCACACTTGGCAGTTGGAACACTGTTGCAGGGTTTCCATACATGTCATATTTTAACCAGGATATAGAGGAAACCTATGAAAGTGTTTCATTCTAGTGAAAAACAAATAAATTATGTATATTTTCGGAGAAATAGACTTGACTTCTACCAGAACAAAGCCTTGAAATTTAAAGAGAATAATAGAATGATACTCTTTTATTCTCCATTCTACTCCACAGATCTGCCTATCTGTGCATATTACAGGAAGTGGATTCTTCTCTTTCTCCTTCTTCTCCTCCTTCTCCTCGTCCTCCTTCTCCTCCTCCTCCTACTCCTTCTTCTTCTCCTTCTCTAACACCTTCTTGTTCTCCTCTTCCTCTTCTTTTCTCCCCCTCTCTTTGTTCTCATATTCTTTGTCTTCTTCCTCTTCTCTATCCTCCTACTCTTCTCTTCTTCTTCAGTATCTTCTTCTTTGTCTACTTTCTTTTCCTCCTTCTCCTGCCCCACATCTTCTTTTCTCACTCTTTGTGAAATCTAGTACCATTTGCTCATGATTTCCTTAGCTATTAAAGGTATTTTATAGTTAGATATAAGTTTTAAAATTTCCATTTTAGTTTTGGGGAAAAATGTCATTGGGATTCTGATCACAATTATCTGTGGATAGCTCTTGGAAAGATGTCCATTACCTCAAAGCTAATTTTCTTTATCCATGGTCAAGGTGTAGTTGATCCTTTGTGGTTTTCTTTAGTTCCCTTTTTCAGTGTTTTTAAATAATTTCCATAGTAGACTTCATTTATTGAATAATTTTATTAATAAGTGTTTTAGTTTTGAGACAAAACTGTATTGCTGATGCTCTAGGTGAGTGTGGTTTTGGTTATGAAAAATTAGATTTTTTTTGTAAGATACTTTGCATCCTGCTGGTATAACTCATTTGTTTATCACATGAGAGTCTCCTGAGAAGGTATTCAGAGTCTTCTTCATGTAGGATCTGACTTGCAAATCATGATATTTAACTTCTTCCTTTTATACGTCCTTCTCTTTCTTTATCTTGTCCTATTGCTTTGGTTAGTAATTTACCTAATAAGCAGATGAGAGATGGTGTCCCATTTCTCTCCTGATTGCTGTAGAAATGCAGTGAGTTTTCTCATTTGTTAAGAATTTACCTACTTTTTTTATCTGTCTGTTGTTATTGTAAAGAGCTTTTAAGTGTTCAAATCCTTTTTCTACATTATTAAATGATGTAATATTTTCCTCTGATTATATTTGCACTTATACCCAGTAAACATGACAAAAGAGTGAATGCTGAATATGCATCACTGAATTTCAAAATCTTCACTCCTAAAGATTTTTTCTCAGAACGTATTTTGAACATATTCTTGCCTCTTCCCCACTTCTCCCACATATTCCCAATCTTCTTACCCACCAGAATTTATGTTATATTTTGTCTCACAAAACAAAAGACAAACTGGAAACCACAAAACAGACAAACTAAAAAGAAAAGAAAAGAAATAAGAAAAATGCTGAAATAAAATAAAACAAAAATTGAACAGCAAAAAACAGGGAGTAGTTTGCTAACTTCTGTGTGAGGGGCCTGTTCAGGAATATGGTGATATTCATAGAGGTATTCCTTTGGAGAAAACTGATTTTCTCTTTTCCAGCAGGTTTTATCTGCAAAGAGCTTTGTGGTTGGATTGGGACATTATGCCCACTTGGTATTCTCAATGTATCACTGACATTGACTTACTTTTATGAAAATCTGATATTTCTTTATCTTACTAAAATAGAGGCTTGTGATGACTTAGAGATTTTTAACAGCAGCAACTACATGCAATAGAGGAGGAAATCAATCTCTCTTTAGATTGCATTAGTTGAAAGGATGTAGGAAGCAAAAGCAGTATTTTCTTTTTCTTCCTTGACCATTATATGTTGCATTTTAATCACAGTTGAATATTAGCATACTTATTTTTCCTAAGTAAACTGATTGAACTTTGGTCTTCTGACCCAAGCAGAACATCCCATTACTTATTCAAACACATGGAAAATACTTTCAGGGAAATATCTTGACACAGATGCAATGTAAAGGATGCTCAGAATGACATCAGGGAAAATGGTAAGCATGACACTTTTGAATATAAGCCATTACTTTCCTGACCTAAACTTCTACCAACTTCTTTTTTTAGGTACGTATTTAAACTAATTTTCTTGTAAATTCTGTGATTAATGTGAAAAAGCAGAGGACTACAATAAAGTATCAAATAAATTTACAAGTATAGCTGTGAAATGCATTGTTACTCCTAAAGCATCTCAAAAACCATTTTTTCCTTTATTTCTTGATATGACCACAGACTGTAGCCTTTACTAGCAGACATTGGAGGGGAGCCTCAACTCATAGTTGTTAGAATGAAAAGGAAGGCCAATTTTATTTCATGGTTTTATGGTCATTTACCTTCTAACACTACCCATGACTTGTGTATTCCACTGTAGATGTTACTCAGTAAATTTTAAACCCTAGTAATTTAAAAATGTTCAATTTACAAAGGGAAATTAGTTATTTTGAGAGAAAGAAACTATCTCTATGTAATTTAACTCTGTGTGTAAAACATGTTCCTAAAGAAAAATTGATGGACAGGCCCATTAGTTGTGGTACAAATCTTTGATCCCAGCACTTGGGAGGCAGGGACAGCCAAATCTCTGTGTTATAGTACAGCCTTGTCTACAAAGTGAGTTCCCAGACAGCCAGAGATACATAAACGAACACTGGCTTGAAAAATAAAAACAAACAAACAAAAATTGATTGACAGAAAATAATTTAAAGGCAGTTCTGTGGGTTTTTTCCTTTCACAAAGCTTTTCATTTCTCTGAAGAACTAGTAAACACTGAGTACTTCAAGTTAATACCTACACCATTGTTCATAAGCCAATAAGGCAGATGAACAGACTCTTTTTCACCTCCTCTCATACATTTTGCTTACCTTCTGATTCAATTATAAGTAAAATAAAACTAACATATGAGTTAGTTATTATAAATATATTATATTATATATAATATTTGTTATAAGGTAATGAACAATAATTTAAGGTATGATTTATTATACCCTGTAATTTTCTAAATGGAAAAAGGATAATGAAGGTTTTGTCTAAATGAGAGCTCTTTGTTAGACTCATTGAGTGCATCACTCATCAATGTCTTTCACACAAAAGCTTCCTACCTCAAACAATACTTGCATGGTTTTTTTTCTGGTGATAATTTAGGAATTTAGTAGATATTACAGAACTCATTCTTATTTTCCCTGAACTAGCACTGGAAACAGGATCTAAACTGAAGCATCTGCCTTAAAGATTGATTCTGTCTCTTCAATAGCAAAATTTATGTTTCTATTTGTTCAGATGTGCTTTTAGTGATTTTTTATTGGATATATTTTTATTTACATTTCAATGCTATCCCCTTTCCCAGTTTTCCCCCTTCCTGATAGCCCCATCCCATTCTCCCTTCCCCTACTTCTATGAGGGTGTTTCTCCATCCACCCGCTCCTACCTTCCCAGCCCTGATTACCCTACATTAGGGCATCTATCAAGCATTCATAGGACCAAGAACCTCTCCTCCCATTGATGCCTGACAAGACAATCCTCTGCTACATATGCAGCTGGAGCCATGTGTGCTCCTTGGTTGATGGCTTAGTCCCTGGGAGCTCTGTGAGGGGGGGGGGGTCTGGTTGGTTGATAGAGCCTTACAAATACAGAGGCAGATGTTTTACTGATCTTTATTATGGTTTAATAAGTATGAAAAATTAATTTCCTAGGCTACTTATAATTTTTCTTGTTAAAATGACAGAGTGCTTGAAAATTTCATGTTCTAAATAGTCATTAATGGTAAAAAAAACTATTTTAATATTATTTTGAAGATTCTTGATGAACATTCACAAATATTTTATAATCAAATTGTGGATGACATTGTGTTACTAATGATACAAAAGCACTATGAACAAGAAACATAATTCCTCTTATTCATTTCCTTTTAAATGTTCCCTTTTGTGTTACTATAGTTTTTCTACAAAGCTCTTCTTGTACATATAATTGTCTGAAAGATTCCATGTTTCACCATTAAGTACACTGTTCTTATATTTTCTTAGTGTCTTTTATTGTTCACATGTTGTATAAAACTTATATTAGCACAAGGAAAATTTTAACCCAACATTAAAAACTATTAAACATCAGAATTAACAAGAAAACAAAATTTACAGAAATTTGACCGGAAAACACATAGCATGAAGAATTATTTGGCATAACAGAATATTGAGAGCTAGACTGACCCAAAGCTTCCTCTGAGGACCTGATGTATGGAGAAGAAACCTACCTCCTTCTCTAAAGCCAAGTATATGCTTGTCAGAGATATTAACAGCCTGTGACCATAGCCTTGGTGTAGCTGTAGTTTAGGATCTGGAAAACTAAACTGTTTTCACCACAAGGGATATTGTTTGTTACACAGCTGCTGTGTGCTTGGTATCTGACACCTTTTAAATAGTCTGTGTTTGCATTGTGCAACACTGCTTGATTGGATTTCTGCTGATTTGTCCTATTGTATGATAGCATTTTGCTGACCTTGTCCCATTTTCATATTCTGGTTATACTCTATATAAGATTCTGTGCTTCTCAATAAACTTGCTTGGAATAAAACATAATTTGTTCAAGACTTCCTAACTCAAGATTTCTTGTACCTTTTATTGTTGCATCCATTGTCTGTCCTTCACTCTTAGGACCCTGTCCCCAAAGAATGACCTGATCATCAAGGTCAATAGAGGGTAAGAAGTGAGATGAGAATTAGAAGGCAGCACAGATGACCAAAGAACAAAGATGCAATAGACACAAAATAGACAAGCAAACAAAGAAGCAGAAACCTACAAACACAAACACCCCCCCCCACACACACACACAAATTCCAGATTCCAATTTAGGAACAAAACACCATTGAAGACCAAACAAAAGTGTCCACTCAGCTGATCCACCACAAACTGCTGGAAATCCACAGTGTTGATCTGGTGGTAAATACTCCTCTACGAATAGAGTCAGCTGCTTACAGACTGATTTCATGGCATAAATGAAAACCATATCAAACTATATGAGGAGCTGATTTTAAAAGCAAATGACAGATGAGTGCCATGGTCCAACGCAATCCTAGGAACCTAAGTAGAGAAGATGGCCATATTAGCCACCAAGCACACTATATCTGATATTTGTAATTTCACTGAAATGAAAAATATGTTTATACACATTTATGTTTTTTGTTTTATCCTTATATTTCAAATATTATCCATGTCCTTCTTGTTTTTATCTTTATGGTGTTGCTTCGGATCCTTTGGTTTTACTCTTACACTTTCCTCTATTAGTTTTCTTTGTCAGTTAGATTTCTTTTTAATGATTACAATTGTTCCCTATCTATAAATTGAAGGAACTACAAATAAAAATAAACACAGGACATAATTTCAATGCTAGTGGTATATTTGGAATTTTCCCAAGGTTGTTCCTTGAGAGCTGCAGAATAACTACTAAAGTTTTCCTGGTATTCAGGTTTATGTGCTGTTACATGTAGCAGATGATTTGAAGTGTAAGGGAGAATGGGCATACATGATGAAAAGCATAAGGCATCCATGTGCATACAGTGATTATAAAACAAGAGCACAAGCTTGGGAATCAGATTGCCCATGACAACAATTCATTCCTTTTCAATGGTTTAATCATAGTACATTGAATGACTTTTTAAATCTCTTTTAATTTTTCTTCCAGTATAAAATGACATGGGGTCAATAAGAAAATTTATGAAGACCTGGACCTATTGACTTGTAAATGAAGAAATTAAGGAATTATAGTTCTTCTATAGTTCTACGATTAACATGTCATTCATTCTCCATGTTTAAATTAAAAATCCTTTTCATTCGTTTTTATCCATTTACTGCTTAATACATTAAAATTCATGAATTTTATATTTTGCATAAGTTCCAAGCATCAAATTGAGTAATATTTTCATTACTGCCCATCTTTTGTTTGTATGTTTATTTGGGGACTTATTTTAATGTGGGACTCCCCCTGCACTATGAATATAAAATAGTTGCCTCAGAAATGGATCAATTGATGTTGCATGTGCCATGTAATCATGAGGACCCTACGTCAGATTCCAGGAATCTCTGAAAAAGCTAGATCAGGTAGCATGTGTCCTTATTTTCTATATTCCAGTAGTAAAACAGGAGGCAGAATGATGAGAAGCCATATAAATTCATAACCTGGATAGCCTGGTAAAGCCGGTTGTGAACAAAGAGCTTTATATAAGGTAGAAGACAAAGACTAACAAGCAAGGTTGTAAGCTGACTTCAATGAGTGAGGCATGACATGTGTGCACCCACAGTCAAACAATGTAACTGGGCACACATACAAAAATTAAAAATTAATTCTTGTGTTTTGAAAGATACAATAAGGAAAATGAAATGGTAAGTCAGAAGCTGAAAGAAAACATTTACTAAAATATATCTGATTGGCTGGAGATTTACTAAAATATATGCGATAGACTCAGTGATTAAGAGCACTGACTGCTCTTCCAGAGGTTCTGAGTTCAATTCCCACCAACCGCATGGTGGCTCACAACCATCTATAATGGGATCTGATGCCCTCTTCTGGTATGTGTGAAGACAGCTACAGTGTACTTTGATATAACAATAAATAAATAAGAAAAAATATATCTGATATAAAAGATTTCTCAGACCTTACCATAGCAGTTCAAGTTAGATAATTAATACAAAATAATAAAACTAATTAAATAATACATAGATTTATAAAATGTGAAATTTTAAACCCAGAATAAGAAAATGATACTGACACAATTATTAATAGCAGTATTGTTTATAATGGCCAAGAATTGGAAACCTGTGCATTAAAGTTCAAATTATTTTGTTAAAAACAATAAATATATCAATTAGTACTCAGGGATTCTACTCACTAGTACTATACAGGAACAAGAACAAAAATGACACAAACAAGACAAAAAAGAATAAACTATTCAACAAAACTAAACAAAACAAGCTGTAGTGCAGAGTTTGAGACGCTTTAGATGTCATCATTTTCTAAAGAACTATGAACCAAAGAAGTCTCCTTAGTTAATAAAAGAAGACAAATAGTTGAATGATCATAGGGCTGGTAACATGGTGCACGTCAAAGGATACTTTTGTTAGGATCTCCTAGGTGAATAAGTACATAGCCAAATTTTAACTAAAATGTATTTTAAAAAAGTATATTTTGTTACATATTATACTTACTCTTTACTTAAATTCCCATGGAGTAAAATATGTGGTTATATACATGTAAAATATATTTAAAAAGAATTGCTCAAAAAATAATAAAATAAAAAGAATCTCTCCCGTCTGAAGGAGGTACAGGGACAGAGTGGAGCTGAGATTGACAAAAAGGTCATCCAGAGATTGCCCCACCTAGGGACCCATTCCATCTGCAGACACCAAAGGCAGACACTTGTTGATGCCAAAAGGTGCTTGCTTACAGGAGCCTGGTGTGCTGTCCTCTGAGTGGCCTTACCAATACAAATGTGGATGCTTGCAGTCAACAATTGGACTGAGCACAGGGGCCTCAATGGAGGAATTAAGGGAAGGACTGGAGGACCTGAAGTGGTTTGCAACCCCACAGGAAGAACAACAATATCTACCAACCAAGCCCCCCAGAGGTTCCAGGGATGGAACCATCACCCAAAGAATATTCATCGAGGGACTCTTGACTCTAGCTGCATTTCTATCAGAGGATTGCCTTGTCTGGGATCAATGGGACACGAGGCCCTAGGCCCTGTAATGCATAGGAGAGTGCTTGGGCAGTGAGGCAGGAGTAGGTGGGTGGTTGGATGAACTCCCTTATGGAGGTAGGGGTGGGGTATGGTGGGAGGGGTGATGGGATGGGGGGTTTAAGGAGGTGAAGCCAGGAAACTGGATAGCACTTGAAGTGTAGGTGAATGAAATGGCCCATAAAAAAACTGTAAAAAAAGTAAAAGAAAAAAAAATAATGGAGGAACTAAAGATGAGGCACACAGGTGAAAAAGTGCAAACTAATAAAAATGATACTTCTTTTCAAAAAAATATCCAAAAAAACAAAAAAAAAAAAAGAAAGGAAAAAAAAGAAATGTCATGGTTATATTGTAGTGAACTAAATTAGTCTTTTTAAGTTAATTAAAAATTAATTTTAATTTAATTATTATCCACAAACTATCATTATTAGTAATTTTATTATTTTATTTACAGTCCAGCCATATCCTCTCCCAGTGCCCCCTCCCAAAGTTTGGTTGTACCCTGGGTACTTTTGGTTAATATCCACTTATCAATGAGTACATATCACTTTTGGGTCTGGGTTATGACAATTAGAATGATATTTTCTAGTTTCATCCATTTGCCTGCAAAACTCATAATGACCTCATTTTTAATAGCTGAATAGTATTCCATTGTGTAAACGAACCACATTTTCTGTATCCACTCTTCAGTAGAGGGACATCTGGGTTGTTTCCAGGTTCTAGCTATAATGAACAAGGCCGCTACGAACAAAGTGGAGTATGTGTCCTTATGATATGGTGGAACATCTTTTGGTTATAAGCCCAGGAGTGATATGGCTGGGTCTTCAGGTAGAGCTCTTTCCTGTTTACTGAGGAACTGCCAGATTGATTTGTAGAGTGGTTGTACCAGTTTGCAATCCCACCAGCCATGGAGGAGAGTTGCTGTTTCTCCACATCCTCACCAGCGTGTGCTATCACTTGAGTTTTTGAGCTTAGCCATTCTGATTGGTGTAAGGTGGAATTTCAGGTTCATTTTGATTTGCATTTCCCTTATGAGTAAGTACTTTGAACATTTCTTTAAGTGCTTCTTGGCCATTTGAGATTCCTCTGTTGAAAATTCTCTGTTTAGCTATGTACCCCATTTTTAAATTGAGTTATTTTGTTTCTTGGAGGTTATTTTTCAAACTTCTTGATATATTTTGGATAATATCCCTCTTTCAAATGTAGGATTAGTGAAGTTTTTCCCAATCTGTAAGTTGCTTAATTATCCTATTCATGGTATCCTTTGCCTTTACAGAAGCTTTTCATTTTCATGAGGTCCCATACATAAACTGTTGATCTTAGATCCTCATGGAGTAATATGCATACTTATATACATGTAAAGTATCATTAAAAAGAAAAGTCGTGGTTATATTGCAGTTAACTATATTACCCTTTTTAATTTAATAAAAATTTTAATTTTAATTTAATTACTATTCACAAACTACCATTATCAGTATTTTATTTAAAAAAATCATTATTTAATTATTTAAATTTTAAAGAACTGCTCCAGATTTCCTTAATTCATCCAGTAAGCACAGGTTCATGTTACCCTCAAATAATTAATTACTTCAAATTCCCAAACACTTGGTTTAAAACTGGCCATTGAGAGCCTAAATTCAGAGGTTTGTAGTTAATAATTAAGTGGTAATGCAAGCTTACTTTTGTTAAAATTACTTCCTGATACTCTAAAAAGACAATTGAATCTATTAATGATTTCTTTCACGATTTCAAAATGTCAGTATTACACATAAAAATGATCATCATCATGACTATTTAAATGACTTTTGAAAAGTAGATTTCAATAATATCTTTTGTTCTTAAAGGGTTTCATATTTTGTGTAAAGAAGCTGTTTTTTTCCCTCTGTTTTAAAAAATGTATTCTCTCATAAATGCTTCTCAATCACAGCCTCCCTTCTTTCTACTCCTCCTAATTTTCCCTTCTCCCCACATAAATCCTTCCCCAAATATACTGCTCCATTCCATCCCTTCAGAAAACACCAAATCTCCCAAGATATCAGCAGAATATGAGGTAACAAGATGCAACAAGAAAAGGCAGAAACCCTTATATCAAGGCTGCGTAAAACAACCCAAAATGAGGAAAAGGGTCCCAAGAGTGGGCTTAAGAGTAGGGACTTCCTTACCACATTGTTAGGAGTTCAACAAAACTCCTAAGCTAAACAACTACAACATATATGCAGAGGACCTAATGTAGACACTTGGAGGCTCTGTGATTGCCACTTCAGTCTCCATTAACCCCTATGAGTGCTGCTTACTTGATTCTGTGGTCTGTGTTCTCCTAGTGTTCTGGACGACTCTGGCTCTCACAATCCTTCCTCCCACTCTTATGTGGAGTCCCCCAAGATGCACTTAACATTCAGCTGTAGACCTCTGTATCTGCTCCCATCAGGTGCTGGGAAGAAGTCCCTGTGAGGATGATTGGGATAGGAACTGGTATATGAGTCTATCAGAATATCATTAGGAAATATTTGATCATTAACATGTTTTTTTTTCCAGTAATATTTGGTTTACCATAGGTTTCTGGACCATCAAGATTCTGGCTCCTGGCCATTCAGGCAGAGTTGGGCATGGGGTCCATATTGTGAATTGGGACTCAAGTAAGACTAGCCATTGCTTAGTCAACCCCACACTCTCTGAACCACCATTGTCCCAGCATATCTTGCAGTCAGTATAGCTTATAGGTAAAATTTTTGTGCTTGGGTTGGTTTTCCAGACACACTACTGTATGTAAACTTTGCCTGGTTATAGAAGATAGTTCATTGAGGCTTCCCCTATATGACTTCCGTGATACAATAAGTCAAGGAAGGAATCCTTGAACTACTACTTCATAGATTTGTTTGCAACACAGAATATACAACAGCTCTTTATTTTGTTGCCATATGTAGTTGTGATATTCTCTACTTTCAGCCTACATTCCAAAATCCTCAGTGTCCAAAGAGAAGTCAGCTTTAATTTAGAATTTCTTAGAATCAGGATAAATGAGTGGGCTGAAGGATACATGAGTTCAATTATCATACCAATAGTGTCAGTCAGTTCACTGTGATGTTTATGAGCAAATCATGATGTAAGAAGAGACAGGAAATGCATCTTATAGAGCAAGAGGAAGGAGACCATAATACTCAAGGCATTCCTGTGGGCCTTGGTTCTAGGGTCTCCGTGTCCTCCAGAACTGAGCTGCATCTTCTGAGATGTTTTCCCAAAGAGAAGATTAGCAGGAGAGAAGAAATCAGGGCCACTGAAAATGGTATTACAGAGAACATAGTCATTTTGAAAAAGATTAACACCATCAACATTGAAAAGTCAGTTCCTATAGAATTCATACTTGTGTTTCCTCCATATTTATAGAACCTCTCTTTGAGAGTCCTGTGCATCAGATTTCCAAGCAAGAACACGAAGCTTCCCAGCAACATCCCCCACACTCAGTTGTTTAAGTCTCCATTTCAAATAGAGGAAGATCTGTCTGGAGCAGTCAGCTATTCTGAGTAAATAAAAGATGCTGAGAGCTGTGGCAAGCCAGAGGCTGAAGTGACTAGAAAGGATCGAGCTACAGTAAAGAATTTAGAATTCTATTCCCGTTAAAAATGAAGATGGATCACATGCAATTTTAAACCAAGCACATGTTTCCCAGATGAGAATGATTATTAAAATTGCCAATGTAAGAGAATTGTATCTATTAAGGAAAGCTTTTGTTTAATCACACACTCCAAGAAGTTTGACAACACTATAAATCCATTGCTCAGGTTCCCAAAAATGAACTCCGCATATATTAGTATAGTGGCAAAGTTGTGAAGGATTGGTTCCATGTTCATAGAAAGCTTGACATATAACAGCACTGCCTGTCACTGGGTGACCAGGTGTCCCATGAGTTGTCCACTGTGCAGTTAAATTCTTCCTTCTTTTTGTCCTGTTCCTTTTGAAATCTCTGAAAATACAGCAAGCTGAACATTTCCTGTTTGGCATTTAATCTACATATTTTCTTAAGTATAATTTTCCTGCAATTCTCTGGTGAGTCTTAGTTAGCAAGTGTTTGCCCTTATCATAGCCTAAATATTAATCATATGATTTAAAAAATAAGGGAAGCTCACAATGCAGATATGCTAATCAAGATATGACTTTTCCACTGATTTTCATGTTCTGCCTGTATCAGTTTAAGAAAATTTGGTTGAGTCAGTTTGCATTGTAAGGGTATAGGTTACAAAGTTATAAAAATGAAACTAGCAGAAGACTTCTGCTTTACAGCTTTGCCACTAAGGACTTAGAAAATATGCAAAGAATGGTTTGTGTTGTATCACAAGACTTCTGTTTTTCCCAGAACTCAGGCTCCATATTTTCCACATTTGGAGATGGCAACCAAAGAAAGAACGAGGTATTCATATGAAAAGTCAGGTCCTCTAGCTCTGCCTTTCCCTTTGTCCCTCTCTTCTCCATTCTCTCTCTTTGAGAGTTAGAAAAAACTGTGAAAATATATTGGTTTAAGGAAAGTGGCTAAGTTAATATTCATGTCAACAATATACAACACTATTTTCATTTTGACTATTGTAAATGTATAATTATGTTGCTATATGAGAAAATATTTTCTTTAATAAATATATAATTCATGATGTTAAAAGGTCTATATCTTGTTAGTAATATACATTTGATCAAGTGATTTTCAGAACAATAAGATATTTGCCATCAATATACTGGTAACTATTTTTGCTATCCATTTTCCATATTCTTAGTAATATATAACAGGGAACTTGAAATCCAGGCACAAAAGAGATAATTATTTGGAGTTGGGAAGGTAAAAGGGACATTCTTGGTATTAGGGTCCAAGAATTGCTGAAGGAATTCAAATAGTATGCAAAAGCAAAAAGCATTATTTATTCTGCAGAAACTACCAGTATGCAGAGGTTACCACTCATAAAAATGGTGACCACTTGAGCAACCTGAAGTCCTTTTTAAGCAGGGCTACTGGAATTTTCCAGAAGGGTTAGGCAACCTCTAATATAAAAAGATTCTTATGGCTCCCAGGACTGTGTGGTTCTGGCTCCTCTTCCTCTCTTATAGGTTCCATCTTATCTCTTCCTCTCCTTCCCTTCTTCTCTGTCCCTCTGTACTCTCTGTACTCATCTCTAAAATTCTCAGCCCGCCTTCCTTTTTTTATTAATTTTTTTAAATTATTTTCTATATTTTTTATTTACATTCCAAATGATTTCCCCTTTCCCATTTCCTCCCTCCCCAAAAGTCCCATAAGCCCCCTTCCCTCCCTCTGTTCCCCATTCAACCCCCTCTCACTTCTCTGTCCTGGTATTCCCCTACAGTCAGTCTTTCCAGGACCAGGGGTCTCTCCTTCCATCTTCTTGGAAATCTACTGATATGTGAATTGCGTCTTGGGTATTCCGAGATTCTGGGTTAATATCCCCTTATCAGTGACTGCATACCATGTGTGTTCTTTTGTGATTGGGTTACCTCACTAAGGATGATATTTTCCAGTTTTGACCATTTGCCTAAGAATTTCATGAATTCATTGTTTTTAATTTTAAAGTAGTATTCCATTGTGTAAATACTACAGTGATCTTCATGATGCAAGAACCTGAAGGCGGGAATAAAACATCCTTGAACTGTGGGCTGAAATAAAACTTTTCTTCCCTAAGTTGCTTTCTCTATGGCATTTTGCTCCTGCAGCAAGAAAGGAACCAATACAGCTCAATAAGTAAATTCTACTATTTTGACTATAGCCCATATATTACTAAAACTTATATACTTGCTAGGTATAGACTATATGCTCTAAAATAAACTGTATTTCTAGCAACCAAAACCAAGATTACACAGTATAAATTTGTGAGCAGGTACCTGTTTCCCAGAACCTCCATCAGACAGGTTTGTCTTCATCCCATCATCACTGACTCCTTTTTAGGGGGTATTTGTCTTCAGGCAGGATGGTGATAGAGAAACTTTGTTACTCTGTGTATAAACTCTTGGGAAATAATTTTTCATACATGACACAAATGATTCTACAACATTACCAGCATGAGCTTCATAAAAGGGGATCTTGAAAGTTTTGAATTTGTTGACAATATTTTAAAAACTGGGTCCCATTATGTATCCCTGATTGTCCTGGAAATGACCATGTAAACTGGACTGTCCTTGAACTCACAACGATTCCCATTCCTCCTGAGTGCTGAGTTTGAAGGAGTTGTGTGATTAAAAGCATGTGCTGACACTTCTCCTTTGATTTAATTGAAATTAAATGTTAAAATAACTGTTATATGAGCCTTAGTCAATGAGATAGTTTGACTAATAAAAAACTGTTACTCTATGTCAAGGAGGAAAAAGTTATTGAAATACTTCCTCATAGATTTGTTTGTTATCTAAAACACAGTAGGCTGTTTGACTGCCTTATATAGTTGGTGTATTCTGTCCTTTCAGCCTACACCCCAGCTGCCTCAGTACCCAAAGAGAAGTCTGCTTTAATTTAGAATTTCCCAGAATCAGGATATATGAGTGCGATGAAGGATACAGCAGTGAAGTTATCATACAAATAATGTGAACCAGTTCACTTTGATTCTTCTGAGCAAACCATGATATAAGAAGAGACAGGAAATATGTAGCATAGAGCAAGAAGAAGGAGACCAAATTTCTCAAGACATTTCTGTGGGCTGTAGCACTAGAGTCTCTATCTCCTCTAGAACTGAGCTGCATCTTCTGGAGATGTTTCCATAAAGAGAAGATTAGCAAAAGAACAGAAATTAAGGCCAATGAAAATGGTATTATGGAGAATATAGTTGTGTTAAATAACATCAGCTCTAACAAAATTGCAAACTCAGTTTCCATATAATTCACACTTGCATTTCCTCCATATTGATAGAACCTCTCTTGAAGAGTGGTGGTTATTTGTATCATATTTGCAACCAAGAACATCAAACTTCCCAGCAGCATATGAACTATCAGCTGTTTTAGTCTCCATTTCAAGTAGAGAAAGATCTGCCAGGAGCAGTTAGCTCTTCTAAATAAATAGATGACACTGAGAGTTGTAGTAAGCCAGAGTCTGAAGTGACTAGATAGTATAAAGCTGAACACAATTCCTTTTAATTCTTCAATGATAATAGATAAAATTAATTGATCTTTAATCCACATAATTAGTGTTTCCCAGATGATACTAATCTGGAAATTGTCAGTATAATGAGTATTAGATCAGTTGTGGAGAGCTCCTTTTTATTGAACCAGTCAATGCAGTTCTTCAGCACTATTAAACCATTGCTCAAATTTCCCAAAACAAACTCTGTACATAGTATGATGGTGGAGATACTGTGCAGGAAATGTACCATATTCAAACAAAGAAAGTCCAAATTCTTTATCACTACTCCTCTTGTACTGATTGAATGTCTGGCATATGGTCCACTGTGTAGCTAAATATTTCTCCTCTTTGTCCTCCTCCTTTGGCAAAGTCTAATTATAAGGAAAGTCAAACATTTCCCACTTTGCATTAAATCTGCTTACGATCTTCTTATATTGTTTTCTTCAGTCCTCTGTTGAGTTGTAGATAATGTTTTTATGTGATCACCATGGGGTGAAATATTCAGCAGATGATTTAGAAACAAAGGACAACCCATATTTGTTGGTATGAAAATCAAGAAATTCCTTCCTACTGTTTTGCATCTCTGACCTTTTTGAGATTTAGGAAATTTGATTATGCCTTCTAGATTTCTGAGTTACAAATATGACAAAAACCTTCCCCAATGAATATGAAGTTTTAAATGTTTTGTGTGTGTGTGTGTGTGTGTGTGTGCTCAGTCAAGAGTCTTGCCATTGAAAACTTAAATGTCATACAGAGTCAGGTATGTGTTTTTCATAAAACATCAGGTTCCCCTGAGTTCAGCATCTATCTTTTCCACACTGAGACTGCAAGCTGGATTCAAAGAAAGAAAGACAGATTCATTGTGCATAGTCAACTTCTTCCTGCTCAGAAGAAAATAAGAAAGCAGAATTCGAAAATTGACAGACTTAAGAATATTAATGTAAAATTAATGTTAATAAAGTTAACCTTGACCAATATCTTGATCATTGTATCTTCTGATAAAAGTAGATTGGCAATTATACTTTGAAAAGCTTTGCATTTTATTAATCACTCAAACTTTGTCAGATGTTGCCAAAACACTTGGACATTTACAATTAATTTAACTCTTTAACTTTTCTAATTTTCAAATTTGATTTATAACTTAAAGGATTTATATTGTTTCCAATATTATGGGACAGAGTCCCTTTTCTACATTCTCAATTTTATATGTCAAGAAAGTTCAAATCAGATACAGAAGGCAATATTGGAGTTTGAGAGATAAAAGACTAGCTCCAACTTGTTGAGCATGCAATCTTCAGATCTCAGCATCAATGGGGATCAAAGAGACATCAGAAAACAATTTAGACAGTGAAAGAATAACTGTAACCTACAGAAGATTCTTGAAGATATTTGCAACTAATGGGTACTAACATTTCAGAAAACAAGACTTTTCATAATCCAAATTAGACTAAACAAATATTTGTGGGATTTAAACTGTCCCAATACCTAAAAATCCCACATTGAGCCTCCTACAAGTATTTGTTTCTTTCTTTATATTTTACTGAGACATCTCTCTTTTGTTTTACTTGTTCTCACTACATTTGTGAGAGAGTTTCTAGATGTTGTCCACCAAACCTTAGATTGCCTTACGTAAAGTCCAACCAAGGTAGTTATCTATTTATGTAGTCTTGTTTTCTGGGATAGAAAGCAGAAACAGTAGTACTCCATGAACAAGCTGTCTGAACTGTGAATCCTTTTAAATTTGTAGGTATGAATCTCATTAAGGGGACAATTTTTCTTACTGCTAGTTAATCTTATATTCAACTGTGTCATTTTTCCCCTTTTGTTCAGAGTGGTTTGCTTTAGATTGTGAAGCAATATTTCTTTTTTAAATCAGGATCTTTCCTTAAAGGAGCTTACATTTGTATGGTTATTGGAGGCACATAACATAACCATCAGGAAGATGGTTATAACCTCACCCTCTAGTGGCATTTTAAAGGCTGGATCAACCACCACAACATATCAGCCAGAAGATGCTGACATAATTAATATTTGTATTTCACTGAATGGTGTCTGGAAAACAGAGAGATAACTTACCATCTTTCTTTCCAACCCACATTTTGTCTCATGGTAGTTTTACATTTGCTCTGAAAGAATAAAATACTCAGAAAAATATGTAGTGTACTAATGACACCCAGAATGTGCCTATATAGGTCACCTAAGCAATAGCAGAGGTTTTGCATATGAGGAAATACTGTTGACGCTACAGATAATGGTATAATGAGTAATAAGAGTTAAAGAATGAGAGTCTCTTATAGTGTGAGCTACACATTGTTTTGGGCCCTGGAAGAATTCTGTAAAAGAAAACTTTAGGAAGATAAACTAGACCAAATGAAAGTAGATGCCTATTTACACAGAAACAAAATCAATTTCAGGGGTGGGAATATCAAAATATTTTCTCAATAGCTGAAGGACAATACAGAAGCAAATGGCTCCAATAGGGTTGTATAAGGAGTTCGAATGTTTCCATCACTTTCCTTTCCGTTGATTGAGGATGTATGATCAATATTTTGTTTCTCCCACTCTTAAGATTTACATAATATTACAGAAAGTTCTCGGATATTTCCTATAGTTTTGTGTTATAATTGTTTACAGAGAATAATTTGTTCTCACTGATGAACTAATCAATGAAATGTCAATAAATATATTAAGATATTTATGACTATGTATCTGTATGAGATTATAAATATAAAAATTAAAGAATAAGATGTGAAAGGGAGCAAAGGTATATGGGAGTGGTTGGAGAGGAAAAGTAAAGGAGAGCAATATAATTATATTTTAATTTTCAAATGTCAGTAGTGCCATTTCTATAATTACCCCTCTAGACAATGAATCTCAAATTACCTCTCATTAACAATATATCTCACAGCAAAATAGGATGTTTCTGTAGGTTACTAATAGACTCTTTTATAAAATAAAGGTCTCGTAATTGTTACACTTTATTTTTTTTTCTTGATATACCCTAAGTTATTTCAAATCTTAACAATATTCTTGCACTGAACAGAACCTGCTATGTTGGGATAGATTTTTTTGTCTATGATGTTCAACAATTTATAGCATTTCTTCATTCACTATGCCAATATCAAATCATGATGATATATATTTGTTTATTAAAAATAGTGACAATTTTTTAAGGCAGGAGTTTTGATTCAGCCTACATATTATAACTCTTACTATGTTGTCTAGATGTTTCTCTAAATTTGTTTGTCTCAGGCTCTTGAATTTTGACATTATAGGCATGTAGCAACTGGTATAGCCACATTTAATAATTTTTTGTCCATTGGGAATTAACATTAAAAGTCTATTAGTCTCTGAGTAAGACCATTAAAATAAATGGTTCTACTCCACAAAATTCTGTCTTGGGAGGTCATAATCTAAGGTAAAGCCTACAATTGTTATTTTGATAAATGGTCATCCTGTTATATTGCCATTGTGTGTTTAATTTTATATCTATAAGTGTGGGTCAACCTCAACCTCGGTTAGAGAAGTTTCTTTATGCAATATCTTTCCTGAACTTTCCAATGCTAAGAGAATATTGCTAAAGAGAAGGCAGAAAGAAATTTAGAACTTTAGGCTTTGGAAAACTGCTCTGTAATCCTGTCTTCTGGACATGACATAAGTGTTACACTAATACATACGAATGCACATGTGTATTCTCAAGTATAACGTAGTCCATACAATGTTACTTTATATATGTTTATCGGACTGACTACTTGGTACTGGTTAAAATTTGGTGTGCTGCACCAACATTCTCTAGCTCTTACAATCTGTCTGCTTTTATGCAATGTTTCCTGAGCCATATGTTTGGTAGTGTACTTGTAAATATATCCCATGGGACATCAGACATAAAAACAGTTTATGTACCTAAAATGTGATGCAAACAAGAATCCTACCCACCTCAAAAGTGTACTTTCACACTAACCCAAGGCTGAGAAAATTCTGTTAGAGATCATACTTTTATGAATCACAAAAATGAACTGCCAGAAATAAACTGAAATCTATTGTATAGATCTTTCTTTTTTTATTTTTATTAAATATTTGCTTTATTTACATTTCAAATGATATCCCCTTTTCTCATTACCCCTCCAAAAACCCCTGTCTCCTCCTCCTCCCCTTGCTTACCAACTCCCCCTCCATTACTTTCCTGACCTGCCACTTCCCTACACTGGGGCATCAAGCCTTCATAGGACCAATGGCCTCTCCTTTCATTGATGTCTGAAATGGCCATTCTCTGCTACATATATAGCTGGAGCCATGGGTCCATCCATATGTACAATTTGGTTGGTGGTTTAGTCCCTGGGAGCTCTGGGGGTACTGGTTGGTACATATTATTGTTTCTCCTGTAAGGCTGCAAACCTCTTCAGCTTCTTGGGTCCTTTTTCTAGCTCCTCCATTGGATACCCTATGCTCAGTCTTCTAGATAGCTGTGAGTCATGGTATTTTGATCCATTATCCAAGAAGGATCAAAGTATCCACACTTTGGTCTTCCTTTTTCTTAAGTTTCATTTAGTCTGTGAATTGTATCTTGGGTATGCCAAGCTTTTGTCAATATCCACTTATCAGCAAGTGCATACCTTGTGTGTTCTTTTGTGATGGGGTTACCTCACTCAGGATGATATTTTATAGCTCCATCTATTTGCCTAAGGATTTCATGAATTCATTGTTATTAATAGCTGAGTAGTACTTCATTGTGTTAGTGTACCACATTTTCTGTATCCATTTCTCTGTTGAGGGACATCTGGGTTCTTTCTAGCTTCTGGATATTATCAATAAGGCCGTTGTGAACATAGTGGAGCATGTGTCCTTATTACATGTTGGAGCATTTCCTTTAGGTGTTTCTCAGCTGTCCAGTATTCCTTAGTTGAGAATTCTTTGTTTAGCTCTGTATCCCCTTTTTTAATAGGGTTATTTGGTTCTCTGGAGTCTAACTTCCTTGAATTCTTTGTATATATTGGATATTAGCCTTCTATTGGATATAGGATTGGTAAATATATTTTCCCTATCTGTTGGTTGCCATTTTGTTCTATTAACAGTGTCCTTTGCCTTACAGAAGCTTGCAAATTCATGAGGTCTCATTTGTCAGTTCTTAATCTTAGAGCATAAGCTATTGGTGTTCCATTCAGCAAATTTTCCCCTGTGCCCATGTCCCCTAGGTTCTTCCCCACTTTCTCTTCTATTAGATTCAGTGTATCTGGTTTTATGTGGAGGTCCTTGACCCACTTGACTGGAGCTTAGTACAAAGAGATAAGAATGTATCAATTTGTATCCTTCTACATGTTGACTGCCAGTTGACCCAGCACCATTTGTTGAAAATGCTGTCTTTTTTACCACTGGGTGATTTTAGCTCATTTGTCAAAGATCAAGTTACCATAGGTGTGTGGGTTCATTTCTGGGTCTTCAATTCTATTCCATTGATGTACCTGCTTGTCTCTGTACCAATACCATGCAGTTTTTATCACTTTTGCCCTGTAGTATAGCTCAAGGTCAAGGATTGTGTTTCCACCAGAAGTTCTTTTATTGTCGATCTTTCTTGGAACTGTTTACCAAAAGATGACTTGCAAGAGATAATGTGTGTAAATCCATGTGAGTATTTAAGACACTAGGAGCCTAGTGATATGGTGCAGTATGCTCCTCAAAAGACTGGTTGAGCTAAACTGCCATGAACTCTGTCAAAGCACTAACATCTCTCATTGATTCTATTTTCAGCTGAAAATACATCCTTATGTATTTTTGGGTGGATTTTGTATTTCTTATATTAACATATTTTCTCCTCTTGGTTTTCAAATTTTGTATAGAATCCTTTATTTTTTTTTAATCTCAACCCCATCAACCTACAAATGTGTTTGTGAGTGTGTGTGTGTGTGTGTGTGTGTGTGTGCACGCATCTATGCATGTGCGTTTGTATGTAAATAGGGGGGTCTATGTCTTTAGCTCCTTTTATTTTTTTTTTGGTTGTAGTGAGTTGCATCTGAGTATCTGTGGCCTCTATGCCTGCTGATTCAAGTAACTGCAGGCTGAAGCTAATAGGAAAAAGTACAGTTTTTCCCCCTGCTAAATAAACATTATAATATTTTCTGTGTTAAGGTTTTCTATACAGCTCAGTGTAATGATTATTTGCATAATATCAAAAAATAGATTATCTTTATATTTTATAAATATCCAGAAATTTAACCTATGTGGGAGTTTATGCAGTCACTAACTACGTATGAACTCAATCCATGTCAATGAATCCATGTCAATTCTGATATGTACAGAGATGAATCTAGTCCTTACATGTCATGAATATGACGACTATGACCATGATGAAACAATCAGAATCTTGGACTATTTCAAGTATTTTGCTCTCCAGATATGAGTCCTTGAAAAAGATTTGCAATTTCTTTTGCATTTTAATTCTTTAAGCATCAAACATATGTATACTTCCTGGGATTAAACAAGGTAATATTTGCAAGTCAGTAATGTTAGCTCTCTTCATATGTCTTAATTAGGCTTTTATTATGGTAAAGTGACAACATGAGCATGGTAACTACTGTAATGGAAAACATTTCATTGAAGCTGGCTTACAGTTTCATAAATTTATTCCATTATCATCATGGCAGGAAGCATTACTGTGTCTAGATAGAAATGGTGCTGGAGAAGGAGCATTGATCTGCAGTTATCAGAAATTAAACTATCTGTCACTAGGCCTGATTTTGAGTTGCTGAGATGTCAAAGCCCACCCTTTAGTAGCACACTCCCTCTAACAAATACACACCTACTCCAATCAGACCACACCTCCTAATAGTGCCACTTCCTATGTACCAATGAGACCTTTTATTCAAACTACAACAATGTATAAGAATACTATGTAAAGATGTCCTTGTCACTTCTTTTTATATTGTATTTTAATTAAAATGTAAGTACAGATAATTTGCCCCTCTCATTTGAACAACTCCACTTATGTTTCCCATTTTTAAAATACATGTTATCTTTAAAATTCATTATTGTCTACACATATATATGCACAAATAAATACATAAATGCAACTTATTGAATCCATTGAGTATGTTTTTATGCATGCTTTTAGTGTTGACCACTTTCTGTTAGATAACCAATTAGAGAGCTCATACTTGTGAAAGATTAATGTTTTTCCTTCATCAGTTGCTTATACATCTTTATCTAGTCATGGGACCCCACAAGAATTCTCCCATGCATGTTGGCATGTTACTAATATTTCTTAATTAATTAAATTTTTCATAATATTTTCTGTCCTTTATTTCTACTCATCAAGTTAAACATTTACCAATTGGTCACAAAAAGACTTACTGAATTCATCTCTATATAAGTTACTATAGAATAGATGACATGATTGTTTGTTCAATCTACCATTCTAAATGTTTGCATTTAATTGGTCAAAGAAAAGGGAAATACATAGCCAAATTAAGAATAACAAAATACATTCAATGGTGTATTTTTTTATAATAACTTTATTTTTGGTGCCCAAGGCAAGAAAATATGTACACTTTTGGGAATATCAAACACATGTCAAATACATGAAATACAACTCAGTGATTCAATATGGATGAATTTTAAGAATACTATGCAGAATGAGAGAATATACTTCCTTATCTACCACATGTCCTATAAAAGTATCATTCTACAAAAGTAAAATCTCTATGACAGAAATCACATGTATTTTTGCAGTAATGATGGATACATGAGGACTGTTGACAAAGGGTACCTGGGTGTTTTGGAGAGGCGAATCTTTCTATGTCCTGTCAGTAGTGATAGACACATGGATTCACAAATGCTAAATACCATCATAATTACTTAGCATTTTGCATGTTTAAGCAACTTGGTTTTATAAGTTTATATAAGCAAAATGTGTTATAAATAAATTAAGAAATAAAACAAACATGTTTCTTTATGTGTTACTTTATTTTATATACAAAAGACCTCCCTCTCCCAAAAGAAATTAAAAACCAAAGCATATCTGGTAGTTCAAATACAGCTTTTTGCTCAGCTTCTAATTATAAAGCAATTACCATACATTGTCACATGTCAATCATCTAGCACCTAATGTCTTAAAACTTTAGAACATTTAATGTGGGGACAAATTTATATTTTGTTTCATTAATTTTCATCACATTTTTAAGATATCAAATTGATCTTTAGTAATGGGTGTGGTAATTTCATGTCAGCACAGGTGCCTTGAGAGACCAAAATATAGTGTTTGGTCCCTTACATATCAAGTGGCAGGTGGTTGGAAGCCACCTGATCTGGGTATTAGGAAAATGACTCTTAGGGTCCACTGAAAGCTATAAGTAGTCTTTACTCAGCCACTTTCCAACATTACCCAAGTAGACTGAGGTAGAGATATCTATTGGTCTCTCAGTTGACAGCTTCATCCACATCTGTTTAAGCCTTATAACATTACATTCTCATCCTCACATAATATATGGTGTTCTGTTCATGAAGATATCATGTTATGAAAAACACATTGCCCTGCTCTATATACATTTAACCTTAAGTGTTTAATGGATTTATGCTAGAATTGTCATCAGTTCTTATTAAAATTTCTCAAAATGTACATAAAATAGATATTCACTGTATGATTTTTCAGTGACTGAAGGAAGGAAGGAAAGAAAAGAAGGAAGAAAGGGAGGGATCAAGGGAGGGAGGGAGGAAGGAACAATATTAAGGGAACAAGAAAAGTGACTACAAACGATAACCCTTTACTTTTGAAGCATTTCTTTATGGGAACAAGGAATGAATAACTAATTCATTTCTAGAAACTTGTATGTTAATTTCCTAATGAAGATTTAACACTTCAAATACAAGACACATGATGATTTTTTTTCTGGTGTTTCAACTCATGAGCATAACTAAACTAACTACAATTCTTTTTACTTAATTTTTATTTCTAGTTTCACAGTCAGAGTTAGTATCAAGTTCTGTTAATCTTATGGCCTGCCCTGTAGGCTTCTCTAAATTTCTATTATTAGTTGTTTCTATACCCAGTTATTTCCCACCTCACAGTCACATGATGCAATAATTAAGGCTGTACACTTTCTTAGAGATATACTCAAGAAAAATAACATAATCAGCCAGTATTTCATATTTTGCACATTAAACTTCAATGTTTTAATACATTTCTAATGTTTTTGTACATTCTTGATGACTGCATTACTACAAGTGTACCTCTGAATACCCACAGATGTACCTCACACTTATGTATTCCAATAAAATTTTAATTTGAAATAAAGAATATAGTAGGATAATTAGGTTCCTTTCTCCTTGCAATACTGAGAAATTTAGAAATAATTTTTGGAATATTCACTTGTATTCATGCATTTCAACTATCAGATGTCCAACACTCATATTTGTTCTTTATTTATAATTTAAAATGTTTTGACATTTTAACATTAAAATGTATGTTCATCTGAATATACACAAATGTCTCTTCATAATATTTATGTCTCATATGAATACATATATACCATGGTATTTTCATTCTAAATTTTCAGCAAGCCACCCCCACAGACCCATCCCAACCCCCAGCCCCACCCCACCCCACTAGACCTCACTACTCCTTGGGACCTCAAGTCTCTCAATGGTTAGGTTAGTCTTCTCTCACTGAAACCAGACCAGGCAGTCCTCTGCTGAATATGTGTTGGAGGCCTCATACCAGCTAGTGTATGCTGCCTAGTTGGTGACTTAAGTGTCTGAGAGATCTCAGAGATCCAGGTTTGTTGAGATGGCTGGTCTTCCTATGAGGTTGCCCTCTTCCTCAACTTCTTTCAGCCTTTACCTAATTCAACAACAGTGGTCCCAGACTTCAGATGTATCAGAGCCCTGGAAGGTTAAGAGACTCTCAGAACTCACAGGGAGGGACCTCAGATGAACTGCCCAACAGTGTGGAGAGGGAACTTGTTGAGTCTGCCTCCAGTAGAAAGGCCGGGCATCAAGTGGAGGAATAGGGTTGCCATTCGATGGTCAAAAACTCTGACCCAGAATTGTTCCTATCTAAAAGAACTGTAGGAAATAAAATGGAGAAGAGACTTAGGGAAAGGATGTCTAGTGAGTGGCCCAACTTGTGATCCATCTCAAGGGGAGGCTCCAAAGACTGACACTATTACTGATGCTATGATGGGTTAACAGACAGGAGCCTATCATGGATGTTCTCTGAGAAGCACAACAAGTAACTTACTAGTACAAATAGAGATGGATAATAGATTTCAAAGGAGATCTCACTCATGTATGATATTTTTTTTGCCATGTTTTCAGTCCTGAGGCTGGGATAACCAATACATTTACTTTTAAGAATTGAGCCCCCATGGAAATCTGACATAATTTTTTTTTGTTTCATAAAAAATTAGCAAGTATCTAAAATCTCTGAGAAGTGGGGCATAGAGAAGAAGGATGTAAATCAGATTATCACTCAGTAAACTAAACCAGTTCCTTCAAATTATATTTACAGGTCACTCCCTAAAACAGAATCAAAGCCTGATATTATAATAATATAGACTCTGCCCGTCTTCCTGTGTCATGAGTTAATTGCTTCTGAGAAAGCAAGCAGGCATTTAAACTTGGAGTATATTGCAAGAGGTTGTAAAACAATTAACTAAAGGTCATAAAGATGGAACTATGGATTTACTGTAGGTACAAGGCAGAAGGTAAAATATTACCTGGGTTTATCTATACAAAATTTCACTAATACCTTAGTCACAAAAATGATGGTTTTTAATTCTCCATGAACTGCAGAGCTGGTGATAGATAATGAATGTTTAGCCAGATAATTACCCTTAATGGATATGCATGTAAATATTCTCTGTTGTAAACTTCTTTTTTTTTTAAATTTTATTTTCTAAGTTTTTTTTTTATATACATTCAAAATCATTTCCCCTTTCCTGTTTCCTCCCTCCCCGAAAGTCCCATAAGCCCTCTTCCCTCCCTCTTTTCCCCATTCACCCCCCTCTCGATTCTCTGTCCTGGCATTCCCCTACATCCAGTCTTTCCAGAACCAGGGGTCTCTCCTTCCATCTTCTTAGAAATCTATTGATATGCGAATTGTGTCTAGGGTATTCCGAGATTCTGGGTTAATACCCCCTTATCAGTGACTGCATACCATGTGTGTTCTTTTGTGATTGGGTTACCTCACTAAGGATGATATTTTCAAGTTCTGACCATTTGCCTAGGAATTTCATGAATTCATTGTTTTTAATTGCAGAGTAGTATTCCATTGTGTAAATATACCACATCTTCTGAATCCATTCTTCCGTTGAGGGACATCTGGGTTCTTTCCAGCTTCTGGCTATTATACATAAGGCTGCTATGAACATAGTGGAGCATGTGTCCTTATTGCATGCAGGTAAAACCTCTGGGAATATGCCCAGGAGTGGTATAGCTGGAACCTCCGGGAGTTGTTGTAAACTTCTTATTCACTTTATTATTTGAGTTTATGTGTAAAATTGTGATGACCATTTTACCATGTGATCATGTATTCTGAAAAATCTATAAGTTCTGAGGATAAAGAGAGACTCAAATCTCCTTTTTCTTATAGAACTGAGGAATTTTTTAGAGAATTAACCTTTCAGAAGAACTGTTATAGAAAACTTTTTAGAGAGAACTTAAAAATAATTATTAAAATCACTTTTCAAACTGTCCCTCTTTAATTCTACTGATGTCAACTAGCAGGCTGGAAGTTACAGCCTAGCAATTCCTCTGGAGATGGATCAAAAGCTCCTTTACTTAATCCCCTATTATAAAATAACAGGGGGGTTATAAAATAACAGAGGGTTCAGTAAAGGAGTATTTTATTACTGCCCTATCCACCCCTACTAATTCCCATACAAATTAGATATTACTTTTTCCATATTGTGTTCAGTTTATGTTCCTCAACTAGTCTTGGGTTAGAGACTTACTGTTATACATTCAGCCTATTAGGGATCACATCATAAAAGGGGACGGATTCTGCTTCCAATATCTATTAAATATCAATAGTTCTTTAGCTAATGGTAGGATCACACATCTACCTTCCCATCTCTGTGCTGGCATTTTACATGACTGGAACTCACAAAAGCTGGTGCATGTTGTCACAATTGCTGTTGAGTTCATGAACCTTACTCTCACCCAGTGGTAAACCCTGAAATATACAACAGTGACTAGTCTGACAAGATATTCCCATTGGTGCAATAATGGCACAAATGCTATAGGAAAAACCAACTGCTTTCTGCTTGGATCAAAGTCATGCTCCATGAGATGATTCATTAAAGGAAGCAGCAACTTGTAGATAAGTCTGTCATAGGCATAGTGGAAAACTGGATAGATTTTTTTTTCCATTTTTACAGGATTCCTATAAAGTTACAGATAATCTTGCTCAACCTTGATGGGTCATTTGATGGGACAATCCGTTGGACAACATCAGGGAGGGAGGGAATATAAGCTGGAAATGTGAGCTGTATGCTGAAATCATTTCTGTCCCAGTAAATGATCAATTATAATGATCTTCCTCTGGAAGCCTCCTCAGCCACCTGCATGTGAGAGAGGCTCTCCTTTTCTCTCAAAGGTTAGATTTCTCTATCTCTTTGTTTCCTGTTCCTTTGACCTGCCTCAGAATATAACACTAAAACTTGGGAAGGGAATTTAAAGTCCCTTGGTGACCTGAGCCCTCTCAGAGATGATCCTTTCATTGCTCTTATCATTCACTGACCCCAAGTCTAAGTGTACCCAGAAGAGACACATTTTTCCCAAGGCAGTCATTTCTTATTATTTTCTGTCTTGACCCTTCCCTTTTTTGTCTCTTTCACATAGTCTAACTTCAAGCTGAAAGGCTACTCTCCATTCAACAAGTCAACACATCCAACATAGCCAAACATTAGGACAATATAACTCATGGGACCTAACTCAGAGGTACCCCATTTAGGTCTGGTGGGCTTCACGAGATAGGCACCCCTCTGTATCATTTTGAGACTCATTTGAGTAAAGGTTTCAGGGTATTTCCACTTGACCTGTGGTTTCTTGACTTCTGGAAGTGTAGAATTTGGGGTGGGAGTACTTACCCTAATTCCTATTCTGGCTTGTTCAATACAAAATCCATCGAATGCCTCCAAGTGACTGAAGTTGACTCCTGTTTTACCATATTCTACACTTACCATGGATTTTAAATTGTCCACTCCAAAAGCACATACCCTTAGCCTGGTTTCTCAAGTTAAAATAAACTCCGTTTGGGAGATCTCAGACAAGCCCTATTTGTTCAGTTCTTGGTATAAATCTGACCTGGATGAACTTTGAACAAATGATCACTGCTTATTCAAATTTGAAACTTGCAATTTTAATACGTAAATTAATTTAAATGACTTCCTGAAATGGAATGATAGTGTGGCCCAAGGCTCCTCCAATGTATAATTTATAGCTCATCTCAACCTTTTCTATTCCCTGCAATTCATATGTTTGTAACCATGTTCAAAGTCTGATGCTGTTACCAGGTCTCCAAGCCTTCTTGCTTGTATCTTTGCAGTTCTTAACTGAAATAGGATAGAACTCATGCCTTATGCTTTGAGCCTGTCTTTGTTTCTGCCCCTCCAAGCCGGACATGTCTTTATAAATGGAAAACAAAAACACCAGTTATGCTTTTAGATTGGCCGCCCCATCTGCAGACACACACAAACTTGCTAAGGATATGTAAATCACTGTGTTAGTTTTAAAAGTGACTCAAATTCTTTTGCATCGATAATATCAGCAAGCTATTTTACTCTAGGAAAAAACTGTTTCTGCAAATGAAATTGGATTTGCTTACTCTAGCCCAAAGCATATTTGTCTAAAATTTTCTTCCAAAACCTACATTGCAATTTTGATACAGGGAAAAGGAGAACAACAGAACAGTTCAGTGAAAAGATATTATGTGCTTAAAAAATGCTAATGGGCACACTATTCCAATAGAGGTTAAACTCAGCTGTCTCATATCCTTATGTTTTGTAGCTTCCCTACCATATTGCTTAATAAGGCCGCATAGTGTACACTTACTATGGCAGTACTCATAAACTTCATAGTCCTACTCAGTCCTATATTTATAATCATCCTCTTCCTCTCCTTCTCTCTCTCTCTCTCTCTCTCTCTCTCTCTCTCTCTCTCTCTCTCTCTCTCTTCTCTCTCTTTCTCTCTCTCTGTATCTCTTTATACTAAGGAAACACTAGGCCTCAAAGATGGTTTGGACAAGGATGGATTTTTGCATGATTTTGTTCTAAGAGTGAAAAATAATGGATAAAGACTAAGCCATGAACAAATTTTAAAGAAAAGAAAGCTTAGCAAAAACATGTGTTTGACAATCAAGTTTTATAAATTTCTAGGGTTATAATAGTCTTTTTATACTAACAGAGACTAATAGAAAAGATGTATGTTTAATCACTTATCTTCAAAACTTTGTTTGCAAAGTTCTCCAAAAGCTTTAGCTATTTGGATAAACTACATTATATAAAAACTGTGTAATTCGCAAAAGTACACTATAAAAGAATAAGAAAATGAAGTTTCCAATATCTATCTGGACTATATTTGTAGTTTAAAGTTTATTTTGATACTAAGGAATCTCCAACTCAAATATTTTGGTTTTTGAGGCTCAAAGTTTTGAGGCTCAGAGATAAAAATGATACTAATCTTATAAAAGTTTCTCAATATAATTAAGACCTATCAGTTAATTGTCACCTTATAGGTGATTGAATTCTTCATTATGTTCAGAATTATGTCTGTAGTCATGCTATATAAATGTAATTCACTTATAGAGACAGACATGGAGATAGAGACAATTTATATCCTGGATTTTATAGTAATTTCTATATGTTCTTAAAGTTAAGCCTGAAGCAAGTAACTCAATGCAGGTTAAAAATAGTCTTAAGATTTGCTTAATGTAAAATAATATTCAAAATCAGATACAGTTTTTAAATACTGACTAAGTAAAAACTGAATTAAGTTAGAGTACAATTGCCTGACAGGATATTCCTAGGCCCAAATAGTTCCCTTGGGTGAAGTATAATCCTACTGGATTAAGTTGCATGCTAGCCTCATTACACAAGCATTCATGGGAAATTAGTTCTGCCAGAAGTCTGCTGCTTCTAACTCCAGCTCCTTAGTCATGACCAGCACTGACTGTGTAGGACAAGCTAGAATAAAGCCTCCTTATTTACAAGGTAGATCAATTACTTCTCATGACTCTCATGACCAGGGGTTGGGTTATATTGCCCACTTGCAGGATCTTAGAATACATCCATATTCTAAATGTCTCAAACAACAGAGATATAAGCAGAAACTACTTTGCCCTCAGTGTCTCCCCAATGGACCTATGAAGATGAACAGGTGACTTACTTACAGTTTGTATTGTTGCAATGAAACACCATGACCAAGAGCACATTGAGAAGCATAGGGTATATTCAGCTTATACTTCTGCCACAGACCACCCCAGCAAGGTATGGGGGTCCCTGGGATGAGGGTTCTCGAAGTCCAAGTTGGTAAGGATTCAGCGGTGACAAACAGAAACCATCAAAGAAATAGTTTGAATCTGCGTGTATTTTGCAACTCTCAAGCAGGGGATTTTATACATTAAACCAAACATGACACAACTCTTTGAAACCATATCCAGTGAAATAATAATGAATACCAATAAGAATCATTTGGCACAGTAAAATATAAAAATCATCAAATCATTACAACTCTGAACTACATGTTCATTGAATCACAAACAGAACAGGTAATGTCATCATCAAAAATGTAACAATTCTAAAAGAATATGTTGAATAGGGCAATCATCCAAGGCTAGTGACATATTCCCAAGAACAGGTTAATAAATCTTTATGTTCAGTGCTCTTAACTCCTGAGCAAACTTTCTAGTCCCTTTGAATAATTATTGCTTATCATCTAATACCTGATTTTTTATAAATCTTCAAAGCATAAATTTAAACTATTTTAATTTTTTCTAATTAAGGCTTTCTTTCCATATACCAAACCCACCTCCAATGACACACGTCGAGCCAAATGAAATTTTGTTGGGAAAGTTTTTATCTATCATAATAATTTTGTAAACTATTTGAAAAGTAAAGCATTGGTTTCCCTGGAGTTAAGGTCATGTTAGTGACCCAACTCAAGGGGTGGTTTCATACCCATTATTCTTGTTTAAGATAATTGTCTAGGCTACCAGGAACCTGTAGGTAAAGAAAGGAATTAAAAAGAACAAAAAAGAAAAATTGCCATGTGAACTATGGCTCAATATGTTTTCTCTGGCTGAGAGTTCCACAACCAGTTCCAGGAGAACTCCTCCTTTTGAAGTCTAATGCCTCAGTCTGTGGAACTTGTCACATAGATTCTACTGGGGTTGGTGTGGCATACTTCCACATTGCCATTCACTCCCAAAGGATGCTAAGAGAGGAACTCAAGTGTGGCAGGAACCAGGAACGAGGAATCAGGAGCTGAAGCAAAGGCCCTGGAGGAGTGCTGCTTACTGGTTTGCTTCCCATAACATTCTCAGTCTGCTTTCTTATAAAACCCAAGACTACCAACCCAGGGATGTTACAACCCACAATGGAGTGGACACTCCATCATCAATAACTAATTAAAAAAGCCAGATTTTATGGAAACATTTTCTCAATTAAATTTTCCTCTTTCAGATAACTCTGGTTTTTGTATGTAGTTGACTGACATAAGACTACCCTTAACAACATGAAATCCTTGTTCCTAACCCTAACACATGTTTATTCAATTTGCCTTGCTCTGTGCCCTGGCTTTCAGTTCTTTCTCTAAGCAAAACCAATTCTAGGGTCCATGCCTACTCCCAAGTATGAACTTCTGTATCCTTCCCATTCTGGTTTCTTTCTTTGATTACTTTTCTTCTTTTATCCATATGTTTACTTACTGAACTTCTTCCTATATCCAAATAAAATATTCCACATAGCCTCTCCTAGTGGCACACAAACTGAACTCAAATGTTATGTGATGAATAGGCAAAAATTTGCAAACCACTCAGGAGATCATGTCTTCATATGTCAACAGGTAAATATTCAGCTTTTATTCAAAATCAGATTGAAAGAATTCCCTCCTATGGAAATATTAAAAGATATATAGTTGTTATGAGATATTGGAGAATAAACATAATTTTCACAGACATTCCATTAAATTCATCCTTTAGTGAACTCTGCACCTATGTTTGCCATGATCATATAATGGAAAAGAAGCAAGAACTTTAGTCCATGTCTAAAATCTAGGTATCAATCAAAGGTTAGGTCAGAAGAGAAGTCATAAACAATGGTACTAGGCATGTATTTATTTTCTCCTACATTGAAGTAGGAGAAAACACTTTCCTACATTGACGTAGGAAAGTTTCCACTTTCCCCCCAAAAAACCTGACACCCATGAGACAAAGCAAACAAACAAAATAGTTTAACAATTTCCAGCATTATCCGTATCACAAAAATCATTCTTTAATCCCTCTCTTCTAAGTGGATAGAGGTACTATTGTTAAAATTAACTATCTTGGGCAAACACAGTTACTGATAATGTATCAGGACAGGCCAAATGTTTGTTTATTGCCTAAGTAACCAGCACCTATATAAAAAGCCAGGTGTGGCTGTATGTACCTATGACCTAGACACTGGGAGAAGACAGGCAAATCCTGAGAGATAGCTGGCCAGTTAGCATAGCCAAAAAAAAAAAAAAAAACCAAAGCAACAAAAAAAAAAAAAAAAAAAAAAAAAAAAAAAAAAAAAAAAAAGGTGCAGGAAAATACCCAAAATTAAAGGAAAAAAAAAAAAAAAAACAGAAAAAAGATAATACTCAGTTTCTTTCTCAGATCACTACATGCTCATTGCTGCACATTCACATGTGAACACACACACATACACACACCAATATTAAAACATAAAATAAGAAAATTTGATCTCTAGATGTATTTCACAATATATTAGTAAGAAAAGCTAATAAAGCATAAGTTTATTATAATAGAAGTAGATACCGTAATATATGGAATTGAATTTAAATACCAGAAACAAACAAAAACAAATGAAGCTAAATCCAACTTATTTGTGATAAAAGTACCAAAAGTATATTTAGACAAATTAATTTCTCTAACAAATAGTAATAGAAAACTGATATTCACAAATATCAAGCTAAAATTCTATACCTATCTATCACTCTGAAAATAAAAAGAAATGAAATAAAATGAAAGAATTAAAATGGTAATGTGGGACAAAAATTTTATAATAGTCATTTTTACTACTGCTATGACAAATTACCCAATAGTGAGAGAATCTTAAGAAAGGAGGATGTTGGTCCGGGTGGTTGGGACTGCCAGGCTCGGAGACAGACGGGCATAATATCACTTGGGTCTCGGGCGGCTTGTGTGTACGCTGCTCCCAGCAGCTGCAGTGACCAGCGAGCCAGCTCTGCTGCGAGACTTCCGCCTGGCAAAGGGATCCCCACACTGGGCGGGAGCCTAACAGCTTCCCTTCCGCGACTTCTGTTCCCATTCTGCACTGAAGAGACAGGTACCCAGGTTCCCCCCCAATATAACATCGCTTGGGACACGACCTGTTGGGGCTTCCATCTGGTCCCAAGAACGCGACAGTGCTGTGGTCGTCTGGGCGCCAGATTTGCTGTAGGCCATCTCCTCTGCAGGGTGGCCAGTGCCACCAAGAGGGTGCAGGGTGCACTCCGCCATCTTTGTTCCAGTGTCCGGGTGGTCGGGACTGCCAGGCTCGGAGACAGACGGGCATAATATCACTTGGGTCTCGGGCAGCTTGTGTGTATGCTACTCGCAGGAGCTGGGCAGGGCTGCAGTGACCAGCGCGCCAGCTCTGCTGTGGGACTTCTGCCTTGCCGAGGAATGCCCCCTTCCCCCAACTCTGGGAGAGATCACACACCCCTGCACAGGGCAGGAGCCTACCAGCCTCCCTTTGGCGACCTCCGCTCCGGGAATCCATTACGCTGAGCCTTTGGATGTGCAGGGACTCCCCATTATAACATCACTTGGGGCAAGGCACATCAGGGCTCCAAAGTCACTCAGGAGCAGGGCAGGCCCCGGAAATCGGTGCCAGGGGAATCTTGGTAAGCCAGGGGGGTCAGAAATAGCTTTACAGGCTCACAGGAGGTCCAACTAACAGCCAGTGACAGCAGGACCAACTAACATCAGAGGTAACCAGATGGCAAAAGGCAAACGTAGGAACATTACCAACAGAAATCAAAGTAATATGGCACCATCCGAACCCAACTCTCCAACAGCAGCAAGTCCTGGATACCCCACCACACTCGAAAGACAAGATCTGGATTTAAAATCACTTCTCATGATGCTATTAGAGGATCACAAGAAGGACACAAATAAATCAAATAAAGAATTACAGGAGACCATAAATCAACGGTTAGAAGCCCTTACAAAGGAAACACAAAAATCGCTTAGAGAAATGCAGGAGAGCATGGATCAAAAGATGGAGGCCCACAAGGAGACAACACAAAAATCGCTTAAAGAAATGAATCAACGGGTAGATGCACTTTCAAAGGAATCACAAAAACTGCATAAAGAAATGCAGAAGAATATGGGTCAACAGACGGATGCCCATAGGGAGGCAACACAAAAAGTGCTTAAAGAAATGAATCAACGGTTAGATGCCCTTACAAAGGAAACACGAGATCTGCTTAAAGAAATGCAGGAGATGATGGATCAACAGATGGAATCCCATGAGAAGGAAACACAAAAGTCGCTCAGAGAAATGCAGGAGAACTTGGGTCAACAGGCAGAAATCCTGAAAGAGGTAACGCAAAAATACCTTAAAGAAATACAGGAAAATACAAACAAACAAGTGAAGGATCTCAGCAAATCCATCCAAGATCTAAAAAAGGAAGTAGAAACAACTAAGAAATCACAAAGGGAGACAACTTTGGAGATAGAAATCCTTGGGAAGAAATCAGGAGTCATAGATGCAAACATCAACAATAGAATACAAGAGATGGAAGAAAGAATCTCAGGTGCTGAAGATACCATAGAAAGCATCGACTCAACAGTCAAAGAAAATGCAAAATGCAAAAAAACGTGTAACCCAAAACATCCAGGAAATCCAGGACACAATGAGAAGACCAAACCTAAGGATTATAGGTATAGATGAGAGTGAAGACTTGCAACTTAAAGGGCCAGTAAACATCTTCACCAAAATTATGGAGGAAAACTTCCCTAACCTAAAGAGAGAAAGATGCCGATGAACGTACAAGAAGCCTACAGAACTCCAAACAGACTGGACCAGAACAGAAATACCTCCCGTCACATAATAATCAAAACACCAAATGTACTAAACAAAGAAAGAACATTAAAAGCAGTAAGAGAAAAGGGCCAAGTAACATACAAAGGAAGACCTATCCGAATCACTTCAGACTTCTCACCAGAGACTATGAAAGCTAGAAGATCCTGGGCAGATCTCATGCAGACACTAAGAGAGCACAAATGCCAGCCTAGACTACTATACCCAGCAAAACTCTCAATCACCATAGATGGAGAGACCAAGATATTCCATGATAAAACCAAATTTTCACAATATCTTTCCACAAATCCAGCCCTGCAAAGGATAATAGGTGGAAACCGTCAATACAGGGAGAGAAACAACACCCTGTAAAAAATGAGATAGTAACCTTCTTGCTTCAAACCCAAAAGTAGATAACCACTCAAACATAAAGATAGCATCAAGAATGGCAGGTGGCAATAATCACTATGCCTTAATCTCTCTTAATATCAATGATCTCAATTCCCCAATAAAAAGACATAGTCTAGCAGACTGGATACATAAACAGGACCCTGCATTTTGCTGCATGCAGGAAACGCACCTTAGTGTCAAAGACAAACACTACCTCAGAGTAAAAGGCTGGAAAACAATTTTACAAGCAAATGGCCCCAAGAAACGAGCCAGAGTTGCCATCCAAATATCAGATAAAATTGATTTTCATCCTAAAGTCATCACAAAGACACAGAAGGACACTACATACTGATTAAAGGAAAAATCCACCAAGAAGAACTCTCACTTCTGAATATCTATGCTCCAAATGCAAGGGCACCCTCATTCGTAAAAGAAACTTTACTAAAGCTCAAAGCACACATTGAACCTCACGCAATAATAGTGGATGACTTCAACACCCCGCTCTCTGAAATGGATCGATCAGGAAAGCAGAAACTAAACAGAGACACAGTGAATCTAATTGAAGCCTTGGACCAAATGGAACTAACAGATATATATATAGAACATTTCATCCTATATCTAAAGAATACACCTTCTTCTCAGCACCTCATGGTACCTTCTCCAAAATCGACCATATAATTGGTCACAAATCAGACCTCAACTAATCCCATGCATCCTATCAGATCACTATGGAATAAGGGTGGTCTTCAATGGCAACAAAAACAAAAGAAAACCCACATACACATGGAGGCTGAACAATGGTCTACTCAATGATAACTTGGTTAAGGTGGAAATAAAGAAATCAAAGACTTTTTGAAATTTAATGAAAATGAAGGCACAACATACCCTAATTTATGGGACACAATGAAAGCAGTGCTAAGAGGAAAATTCATAGCCCTGAGTGCCGCCAAAAAGAAAGGGAAGACAGCATTCACTAACAGCTTAATGGCACACCTGAAAGCCCTGGAACAAAAAGAATCAAATACACAAAAAAGGAGTAGAAGGCAGGAAATCATCAAACTCAGGGCTAAAATCAATCAAGTAGAAACAAATAAAACCATACAAAGAATCAACAAAACGAGGAGTTGGTTCTTTGAGAAAATCAACAATATAGATAAGCCCTTAGCCAGACTAACCAGAGGGTACAGAGACAGTATCCAAATTAATAAAATCAGAAACGAAAAGGGAGAGATAACAACAGAAACTGAGGAAATTCAAAAAATCATCAGATCCTACTACAAAAACCTGTATTCAACACAACTAGAAGATCTCGAGGAAATGGACAATTTCCTTGACAGATATCAAATACCAAAATTAAATCAGGATCAAATAGACCATCTAAACCGCCCTATAACCCCTGAAGAAATAGAAGTTGTCATTGGAAGTCTTCCAACCAAAAAAAGCACAGATCCAGATGGTTTCAGTGCAGAATTCTATCAGACCTTCAAAGAAGACCTAACACCAATACTCTTCAAACTGTTCCACAAAATAGAAAAAAGAACACTACCCAACTCGTTCTATGAAGCCACAATTACACTAATACCAAAAGCACACAACGATCCGACAAAGAAAGTGAATCTCAGGCCAATCTCTCTTATGAATATAGATGCAAAAATACTCAATAAAATTCTTGCCAACCGAATCCAAGAACACATCAAAACGATCATTCACTACGATCAAATAGGCTTCATCCCAGGGATGCAGGGATGGTTCAATATAAGGAAATCCATCAATGTAATCGACTATATAAACAATCTCAAAGAAAAAAACCACATGGTCATCTCATTAGATGCTGAGAAAGCATTTGACAAAATTCAGCATCCTTTCATGCTATAGGTCTTGTAAAGATCAGGAATTCGAGGCCCATATCTAAACATATTAAAAGCAATTTACAGCAAACCGGTAGCCAGCATCAATCTAAATGGAGAGAAACTTGAAGCAATCGCACTAAAATCAGGAACTAGACAAGGCTGCCCTCTCTCTCCATATCTTTTCAATATAGTACTTGATGATCTAGATAGAGCAATTAGAGAACAAAAAGAGGTCAAAGGGATACAAACTGGAAAGGAAGAAGTCAAACTATCACTATTCGCAGACGATATGATAGCATACTTAAGCGACCAAAAAAACTCCACCAGAGAACTCCTACAGCTGATAAACGACTTCAGCAATGTGGCCAGATATAAAATCAACTCAAGCAAGTCAGTAGCCTTCCTATACTCAAAGGACAAGCAGGCTGAAAAAGAAGTAAGATAAATGATACCCTTCACGATAGCCACAAACCATATAAAGTATCTTGGTGTGACTCTAACCAAACAAGTGAAAGATCTGTATGACAAGAATTTCAAGTCTCTGAAGAAAGAAATTGAAGAAGACCTCAGAAGATGGAAAAATCTGCCATGCTCATGGATTGGCAGAATTAATATAGTAAAAATGACCATCTTGCCAAAAGTAATATAAAGTTTCAATGCAATCCCCATCAAAATCTCAACTCAATACTTCATAGAGTTAGAAAGAGGAATTCAAAAATTCATCTGGAATAACAGAAAACCCAGAAGAGCTAAAACTATTCTCAAGAGTAAAAGAACCTCTGAGGGAATCAGTATCCCGGACCTCAAGCTGTACTACAGAGCAATAGTGTTAAAAACCGCATGGTATTGGTACAGTGACAGGTATGTAGCTCAATGGAACAGAATTGAAGACCCAGAAATGAATCCACACTCCTATGGTCACTTGATCTTTGAGAAAGGAGCTAAAACCATCCAGTGGAAAAAAGATAGCCTTTTCAACAAATGGTGCTGGCTCAACTGGAGGTCAACATGTACAAGAATGCAAATTGACCCATTCTTATCTCCTTGCACTAAGCTCAATTCCAAGTGGATCAAAGACCTCCACATAAAACCAGACACACTGAAACTAATAGAAAGGAAACTAGGGAAGAACCTTGAACATATGGGCACAAGGGAGAATTTCTTGAACAGAACCCCAATAGCTTATGCTCTAAGATCAAGAATAGACAAATGGGACCTCATTAAATTACAAAGTTTTTGCAAGGCAAAAGACACTGTCAAAAAGACAAAGCAGCAACCAACTAACTGGGAAATGATCTTTACCAACCCTATATCTGACAGAGGGCTAATATCCAATATATACAAAGAACTCAAGAAGGTAAACTCCAGAGAGGCTTAACCCTATTAAAAAATGGGGTACAGAGCTAAACAAAGAGTTCTCACCTGAAGAGTATCTAATGGCTGAGAAGCACCTGAAGAGATGTTCATCATCCTTAGTCATTAGGGAAATGCAAATCAAAACAACCCTGAGATTCCATCTCACACCAGTCAGAATGGCTAATATCAAAAACACAGGAGACAGCAGTTGTTGGCTAGGATGTGGAGAAAGAGGAACACTCCTCCATTGCTGGTGGGATTGCAAGCTGGTAAAACCACTCTGGAAAGCAGTCTGGCGCTTCCTCAGAAAACTGGACATGACACTCCCGGAGGATCCGGATATACCACTCCTGGGCATATACCCAGAGGCTTTACCTGCATGCAATAAAGACACATGCTCCACTATGTTCATAGCAGCCTTATTTATAATAGCCAGAAGCTGGAAAGAACCCAGATGTCCCTCAACGGAGGAATGGATTCAGAAGATGTGGTATATTTACACAATAGAATACTACTCTGCAATTAAAAACAATGAATTCACGAAATTTCTAGGCAAATGGTCAGAACTTGAAAATATCATTCTTAGTGAGGTAACCCAATCACAAAAGAACACACCTGGTATGCAGTCACTGATAAGGGGGTATTAACCCAGAATCTTGGAATACCCTAGACACAATTCGCATATCAATAGATTTCCAAGAAGATGGAAGGAGAGACCCCTGGTCCTGGAAAGACTGGATGTAGGGGAATGCCAGGACAGAGAAACGAGAGGGGGGTGAATGGGGAAAAGAGGGAGGGAAGGGGGCTTATGGGACTTTCGGGGAGGGAGGAAACGTGAAAGGGGAAATGATTTTGAATGTATATAAAAAAAACTTAGAAAATAAAATTAAAAAAAAAGATAGAAGGATGTTATTTTCACATGTGGGCTGCGATTGCAGAGTGCAGCCACAGGTAAGGAATACTGGTGACTACTGTTGCTTTCTTTACTTCATTTCATGACCTCAGCCCATAGAAAGACTCCACTGATATTTGGGTGGGTCTTCTCATCTCAGACTCTTTAGAAAGATCATGACACTCACACCCAACAGTTGTTCTACTAGGTTGTCCTAAATCCCACCATGATTACCTCTGACACTACCAGAAGATTAAAAAGAGAAATATTTCAAGTTGTACACATGGTAAACAACTTTGATGATATAGGAGTCCAATTGCTCAGAGAATAATAATCCATATATAGGAATCTATCAGATCAAAAAGATCTCACACAAAAAAGGAATCAACCAACAGGCATCATAAAATATGGCAGAAAACTTTTTTTCAGATATACAGTAGACAATGGACTATAAGCCAGCGTACATACAAATAACTTTAATACAAAAGTAAAAAATAAATTAATAAATTGTTTTTATGGATTGATACAAATATATGAACATATTTCTATTTATTCCAATACATCCCCAAAGACAGATCAAATCTTGGTGAACCAAGTGAGTCTTATGTTTACTCAAGTAAACGTAGTTTACAGACAGTTATACCAATGAAAAATTATTAACATCATTTATGTTCTTGGGGTTGTCCAGAGTTTACTCTACTGCATTCACTGGCTCATGCACTAGCTTCTAAAACCTTTCCCCATTCATGAGAGAATGAAAATGGTTTGTGGATGTAATCACTTCTACTCTGAAATCAAGATAACAATAGTATGTCACATCTGTAGCTCAGAGTTTCATGACATACCACTGTTTCCTCCAGGTCTTAGATTCTTTTTCCCTTTTTTATGAGGTTTCATGGACATTTAAAGACATATATATGAAATGTATTCTTATTTAGAGTGGTCATGAATCTTTGCATTTCCTGACACACATTGCTAGAATTAGTTACCTTGAACAAGGCTAACAGAAATAATCATGAGTTTAACTCTATGAAATGCAATTTGACTGGCTCATAGGATCTATGTATTTCTTTAACTAGATACAATCAGTAGCATTTCACACATGGCCTATAGTCTCCCAAATTTATGTGTCATCATACATGGGTCATATTCTGTTAAGTGGAATGTCAAACCAATTGTAAAACAATAGTTTTCACGCAATAATATTCATGCTACTGTGGTACCAATGAGCATTTCTTGGCATTTGGAAAGCTCCAACTATAACAGATTGCTTCCATAATAAAGCAGGACCAGGAGTGACAATGTAGTGCCAGGGAAATGCTTATGATCCCCCCAAAACAGACAGAAAGTCAATCTGATGCAACTCACAGCAGGGTCTTTATTCTAGTTGAATTAGTTTGACACCCCCCCCTTGCAATGCCACCATGGTGCCACACAGGATGGTTTAGTGTTGGAGAGCTTTGAATGTCTATCAGGGTAAGGCTTTATAGTAAGGAGCAAGCAGAAAGTATTGAGCAAGCATCTAATTTGAAAGCTACTGTAGCCATTAACATAATTGGCTGGTGTTGGAATCTATTATATTTATGGAATATCATAAGTTCACAAATTTAATTTCTGTTCTCTTCTGGATTGGTAGTCATTAGACAGGGTGTAACCTGAGGGTGAAGTTTTGTTGGGGGAATAACCTGGAGATACAGGTCTTGTTGAGTGTGTAACCTTGAAAGGCTGGTCTTTAGGGGACTAGCCTAGAGACTGGAGCTAGGCTGCGGTTTTGTTGGGGGGGCAACTTGGAAACTCTTAGTTTACCTGAATTTAAACTTAGGTCAGGTTCTCTAAGATGGAGTCTGAACTTAAAAGATTTAGCATCTCAATAATTCTTCTGGAGCATCCTGAATAGTGCTCTCTGCCAGTCACAAGACCTAGTCATGAAACTTTCAGCTCAGATCTAGCTCAGGTTTACATCATCCTGAACCAAGAACAGTAAGTGTTTTTAGGAACAAGGCCATACCTTCTAGCTCTCAAATGCAAGCAACAGCAGCAGCAATATTTGGCATTGCATGGCAGGGCTCAGTGGCCTTTATAGAAAATAACAAATAAAGAGGTAGCCTACACTGAGTCTTTAAGTTTTGTTTAATAGCAAATGACTATTCAGAGAGACTTTTTCAATCCATGCAAGGTACCTTTACTTAAATTGTTTCTGGGCAGTGGTGGCACAGAGGCCAGTGGATTTCTGAGTTCAAAGCCACCTGGTCTATAGAGTGAGTTCCAGGACAGTCAGGGCAACACAGAGAAACCTGTCCTGAAAACAAAACAAAACAAAAGACTGGAAGTCAAGCAGTGTACTGACCAAGCTTGTTAGAAAATTTTGCCGGGTAGTGATGGCACATTCCTTTAATCCCAGGACTTGGAAGGCAGAGGCAGGCAGATTTATAAGTTCGAGGCCAGCCTTGTCTACAGGGTGAGTTCCAGGACAGCCAGGACTATACAGGGAAACCTTGTCTCAAATAAACCAAAAAATAAAAAAAAATAAATTATTTCACCATCATTTAACACTTATGGCCAGGGGCTGTTAAATAAGTCTAGCATTGTTGGATACTATATTTCCTAACTCAACCTGAAATTACCAAGAATCTCACTTTTCTGCTTTGCCCTGCACTTTATATAGACTTATTTCTCAAAACTATTCCTTGTGCACTGATACTGCTTTCAGAAATGGCAGTCAGAAATTAGCATTATAGAATGAGTATTTTTATAAAAGTTTGGTTGAGTAAGACATCTGGAGATGGACAACTCAAAAGCAAGGGCTTGAAAGTCTCAGGATTCACTAACTAAAGTGATACTGTGAAGTATAAGGAAAGAGAAGAAAATACAAAAGTGCCATATATAATGAGAAGATATCATCAGTAGAATCAATTATTCTGTCTCTAAAGAGATGTTGGATACAATGGTAGGGATGGAAGACACTATTTTATGAAGGTTTCTTTTTTTTCTATTTAACATGTATTCTTCATATCTTTTTGCCTCCACTTGATCCTTAGGTGTTTAGGCATTTGTTTCCTCATTGCCAAGAAGCTCCTGTTTTGACAGAGAAAGAGGTCTATCTTGATTATATTGTCTCTGATCTCCTAAATCCCATAGGCTCTGGAATAGTAATATGGCTAGTGTTGAATCTCCCCTGTGTATACCTGGATGTTAAAAGAGTCCTGGAATGAGTGAAAAATTAAAATTATCCCCAGGAAAAAATATACATACCCTCCCACCTCTATATCTACCCTTTGATGCTCATTGCCTCGGATGCTCCTGGGGACCATCAAAATGCTAGTCACACTTGTCACACCCACCAGATCAGATCTTACATTCAGCCTTTTAAAGCCAGGCATGCTCCTCACCTGCAGGCAACATTTCCCCTTATAGATGTTTTCAATCCCATAAACTTCCCTTCCTCTACAACATCTGGTTTTTACCTATCCATCTGCTAGTAAAGTAAACTGTCGTTCAAGCTTAAAGTAGCTTTTCTCAACCTGTGGTCACTACCGTTTTGGCAACCAAAGTCTCCAAATATTTTCATATTACGAACCATAATATTATCAAATTTCCACTTCTAAAGTATCAATGAAAATAATTTTATGCTTGGAAGTCACCACAGCATGAGGAAGTCTACTAAAGAGTCACAATATTAAGGAGTTTGAGAAGCTAGACAAAGGCTCACTTCTACCTTGTAAAAATCATGTCAACAATATGAGATTCAGGAAAGCTGTAGAAACCCCTGGCCATGTGAATTAGAAAATTAACTCTGCCTCTCTCAAACATACTTCCTTAAGTCTATTGAAGTATATTACAAATATCTCTAATTTTACTCCTTTCTTCATTCCCATGTAGTCTGTGAAATAGCAAGTTGATATTTTGATCTCATTCTCTGCTTTACCCAATTTACCTACCAAATCAAAGGATGATACACAATCATTACACATACATCTGCTGTCCATTTAAATTCATCTTATACAGAGTTGGGTTTGTTTCTGGACAGACAACAAGAACAGAAATGAAAGTGTTATAATCCACAGGAATGCCAAAATAGCTTCCTTACAATCTTGATCCATATGCAATACTTTCATAGATTACAACTTAGGTTCTGGTCCACTAGCCACTTTATGTGCTCTCTTCATATTACATAGTTGAATTATATTCATCAAAAAGGTATCTATTCTATAAGATATAAAAGGCAAAATACACAAATAGGAGTATACTTATGGACTTAAATTTTTTAATAGTAAATCAGTTTTATGGATACACATAAATTATGGGGTAACAAGCAGGAGGAAATTCTTTTAAACAATAAAAATATTTCTTTGTTTATTTGCATGCTTGAAAATGAAAATGTAACCTGTAACCAGTCTAGAATTGTAATGGAGGGATTGAGACAAAAACCAATTACACCATCTTTGACCCACAATTTGCCCTGCCTACAAGACGTGCAGGCGTAAAGATGGAGCATAAATCGAGAAAATTGCCCAACAAATGACTGGCCCGACTTGAGATCCGTACCATGATAGTGAACCTACCCCTGACAATATAGAGGATATTCTGTTATACTCGACACCCTGGCAAACTGTTGGAAGTTGATGCAGATACCCACAACACAACTGTTGTGTGTGTGTATCATATATACATACATATATATCACATTATTCAGCATTTGTAATATATATAATATATATAAATAATAGTTTTTTCAATATTCAAAATTTGTAAGTAATGTAGTATTATTAGACAGCACAACTTGTAGGAAAAGTTCCAAGCAATTTTGATTTTTTTAATGCTGTTTCCTCAAAATCAAGTAACAAGTTTACCTGCCCAGACAAGAGAAGAAGAGGCAAAATGTGCAAATGAACCCATCTTCATTTGCCTGGCAGTACACTGAAATTCAGTGTTCCTTAATCAGTTATAGATTGACATGTTATGCACATAGAACCTGGAAGAATTTCAGTCAAGCTGGAGGAAAAATGCAAAATTCTGATGATAAAACTATTAAGTAAATCACAGGTAAATCTTCATTTTTTTTCTATTTTAGTATGTTTTATAAATACAGAATATTTCTGAAGTTTAGAAAAACTCACTAAGAAATATTTACCAATGGAAATCGACTTGGAAGTCATTTAGAGAATGTGTGCTTTTCTATATAACATACTGACAATCACTTTCATTTTGGAATTCTTCATTGGAAATCTGGGGAATGGATTCATAGCTCTGGTACACTGCATGGACTCACTAAGGAGAAGAAAATTCCCTTCAGCAGATCATTTTTGTCACTGCTCTGGCCATCTCCAGACTCACACTGATATGGGTTCTATTTCTAGATTCACTTGTGTTTATACAATTCCCATTACTGATGACTAGAAATACATTAAGACTGACTCAGACTGCCTGGAATGTAAGCAATCATTTCAGCACATGGTTTGCTACCAGCCTCAGCATCTTTTATCTTTTCAAGATAGCCATTTTTTTCTAACTCTCTATTCCTCTACCTTAAGTGGAGACTCAAAAGGGTGGTTTTGGTGACACAGCTACTATCCATGATTCTTTTGTTTTTAAATATTTTTTTAGAAATCAAATATATTGACACCTGGATTTATGGAGCCAAAAGGAACGTATCTAATGATTTGAGTTCAAGCAAGTTTTCAGAGTTTTCCAGGCTTCTTTTAATTTCAAGTTTAGTGTTCACATTAGTACCCTTTGTTGTATCCTTGATAGCTTTCCTCCTCCTAATCTTCTCCCTTATAAAACATGTAAGGAAAAGGCAGTACTACCCCAAAAGATGCAAAGATGTCAGAACCATGGCCCACATTATAGCCCTGCAAACTGTGGCCACATTCCTCCTATTTTATGCTACATTTTTTCTGTCTCTAGTTGTGGAAGTTTCAACATTTGCAATGGATGAAAGTCTGACACTTTTTTTAATTTTATTTTATTTTCTAAGTTTTTTTTATTTATATTCAAAGAAGAAGGCATATATCTCTAAAGGATTATTGTACATTACAGAAAGACCTGAAAGCCTACAAAGAAAGCATGCAGAACAGCAAGACTGGAGTTCTTCATATTGAGTCTGCCCTCAAGAGGCAGAGAATAATAGGAAGTGTGGAAGGTCATTAAAACTTAAGACTTTCCTTCTTCTTTCAGCTCCACTGCCTAAGGTTTCACAACTTCAATAAGCAGTGCCACCAAGAGATGAAATATTTAAACAAAGTATATCAGTGTTATTTTACATTCAAACCACAACATCTTGTCTTGGTCTTTACAGGTTCTAGACCATCTCATGGTATAAAATGCATTTCATTCTAGATTTCAATATTCCCATAGTAATCAATCTCTTCAGAGATGTAAGTCCATCTCTTAGCTGTAATTCACTGTAGTATAAAAAATTATATCCTTATATAATATTATAATAGCACAAAGTAAATGTCCTCATTTTGAAAACAATGGTATAGCAATGAAAGGTCAGACCCAAGCAAGACTAAAACCTACCAGGGAAAATACTGAATTTTAAAGCTCCATGTCCAGGACCTTGGACTCATTTTAAAACCATCTAGTGTCAGAAGACATCTTGGAAAGGCTAAAGGCATGAAGGTGACTTTTCTGGACATGGCCAATAGTTTTTCATGACTATGATGGGTAAAGTCTGAATTACAGAGCCTTCAGAGATCTCATTTCTGGATTGACTTCCATATATTTTATATTTATTTTTATATTGGTATATGATTATTTATATTGATTCTTATATATTATTTGTATAATTATCCCTTTTGGGGGTTGATATGACTTCCCTGCCATTTGATTCCTGGGCATTTGCCCACTTCAGTGAGCAGATTTTCAGCAGGAAAATGAAGATGTACTCTCTTATAGTAATGCTATGTAGAGAAATTGAAACTTTCATAATTACTAATAATGATTTTATAGAATTCCTAAATTTATACAATTTATACAAGAAAGCTGCAATTAGAGTTCTGTAAACCTTCATGTGTCTATGGGTAAAGACACTAGAATAAGAAAGCTGGGATGGAACAAATTTATGATTAGGGAAAACCTTCCTTATGGGTTGGCTGTGAAACCATTATTTGATAACTACAGATCATAAGCTGTGAATGAACAATTTACTGTAGGTACAATAACAGAAAATAAATATTGGATGGATTTATCTATACAGAACTTCAAAACTAATGAGACACAAGGCAGATGATTTGTCTTTTGACCAAACAATGCTGACTTATAAAAAAAATTATTGCTTTAAACTTTTAATGAACTTATAGAGATAGAAGATAGATAATGAATGTTTAGTTAGGTGCTGATCTTAATGGAAACAAGTGTACATATTTCTTTTGTAAGCCCTTTGACAATATATGATTTGAATTTATGTCTTCACTTTGCTTTGTACGTTAAGATTATATAAATGCTTGATAAACCATTTGATCAATAATGAAAATTATAAGAACTAAGATTGACAATAAGGAGGGGCTGTTTTTTCAACAATAAAGAGGAAGAGGGTTTTCTCATTGTTTCACCAATAGAAAGATTTGGCGTTTTTCTTACGTAGGGCCTTTTTACTATTTTCAGCAATAAAAAGAAATTTTTTCTTTCTCTAAACAGTAAAGATTGGAGCTCATTTCTTTTCCAGAATGAGGAGGTTATTTCTTTTTTTTTATTTTTTATTAGATATATTCTTTATTTACATTTCTTTTTTTCTTTTTTTATTATTTCTTTTTTCCCCCCTAGGATTTTTCTTTTTTATTGAATATATTCTTCATTTACATTTCAAAAGTTATATCCCTTCCCGGTTTACCCCTCCCTGAATGCCCCCAACCCATCCTCCTACCTCATGCCTCCAAGAATATGCTCCTTCACCCAACCCACTCTCATGACCCCCACTCGATTTCCCCACACTGGGGCCTCTATTGAGCCTTCACAGGACCAAAGACCTCTCCTCCCTCTGATGCTCAACAAGGCAATCCTCTGCCAATATTTTGGCTGGAACCACATCTACACCTTGGTTGGTGGTTTAATCCCTGGGTACCCTGTGGCATCTGGTTGGCCAACATAGTCGTTTTTCCTATGGGGCTACAACCATGCCCCCTCCAGCTCCTCCAGCTTGCCTTCCAAATCCTCTATAGTGAAACCCACGCTCAGATCTATGGTTGGCTGCTAGTATTCACCTCTGTATCTGTAAGGCTCTGGCAGGGGCCCTCCAAAAGACAACTATAAATGGCTCCTTTCGGTACACACTTCTTGTTATCCATAGTAGTTTTGGGGTTTGGTGACTGTTTATAGAATGAATCCCCAGGTAGGACAGTCTTTGGTTGGCCTTTCCTTCAGTCTCTGCTCCACTCTTTGTCTCCATAGTTGTTCCTGTGATTATTTTGTTCCCTTTCTCAGAGGAACCAAATCATCCCCAATTTGGTCTACCTTCTTTGTGATCTTCCTGTGGTCTGTGAATTGTAACATGTTTATTTTGAGATTTTGGGCTAATATTCACTTATTAGTGAGTGTATACCATGTGTTATCTTTTGTGATTGGGTTACTTCACTCAGGATGATACTTTCTAGTTCCATCAATTTGCCTAAGAATTTAATGAATTCATTATTTTTAATAGCTGAATAGTACTCCATTGTGTATATACAACAATTTCTGTATCCATTCCTCTGTTGAAGGACATCTGGGTCCTTTCTAGCTTCTGGCTATTATAAATAAGGCTGCTATGAACATAGTGGAGCATATGTCCTTACTGCATGTTGGAGCATCTTCTGGGTATATGCCCAGGAGGGGTATAGCTGGATCCCCAGGTAGTACTATGTCCAGTTTTCTGATGAACGACCATACTGATTTCCAGAGTGGTTTTACTAGCTTGCAATCCCACCTGCAATGGAGAAGTGTTCCTCTTTCTCCACATCCTCTCCAGCATCTACTGTCCCCTGATCTTTTCATCTTAGCCATTCTGATGTGTGAGATGGAATCTTGGGGTTGTTTTAATTTGCATTTCCCTAATAACTAAGGATGCTGAACATTTCTTTAGGTACTTTTGAGCCATTTGAGTTCCCTCAGTTGAAAATTCCCTGTTTAGTTCTGTACCTCAATTTTTAATAGGGTTATTTGACACTCTGGACTCTTAACTTCTTGAGTTCTTTGTATACATTGAATATTAGCCATCTATCAGATGTAGGATTGTTAAAGATCTTTCCCCAATCTGTTGGTTGCCGTTTTGTCCTATGGGCAGTGTCCTTTCTTTTCCCTTACAGAAGCTTTGCAGTTTTATGAGGTCCCATTTGTCGATTCTAGTTCTTAGAGCATTAGTTATTGGTGCTGTTTTCAGGAAAATTTCCCCTGTGCCCATGTGTTAAAGGTTCTTCCCCACTTTCTCTTCTATAAGGTTCAGTGGATCTGGTTTTATGTGGAGGTCCTTGATTCACTTGGACTTGAGCTTTGTACAAGGAGATAAGAATGGGTTGATTTGTGGTCTTTTGCGTGCTGACCTCCAGTTTATTCAGCACCATTTGTTATAAGTGCTTTCTTTTTTCCACTAGATGTTTTTAGCTCCTTTGTCAAATATCAAGTTACTTTAAGTGTGTGGGTACATATCTGGGTCTTCAATTCTATTCTATTGATCTTCCTGCCTGGCTCCGTACCAATACCACACAGTTTTTATCACTATTGCTCTGTAGTAGAGCTTGAGGTCAGGGATGGTGATTCCCCCAGAAGATCTTTTGTTTTGGAGAATAGTTTTTGCTATCCTGGGTTTTTTTGTTATTTCAAATGAATTTGAAGATTGCTCTTTCTAGCTCTATGAAGTAGTGATATGGAATTTTGATTGGATTGCATTGTATCTGTAGATTGCTTTTGGCAAAATGGTCATTTTTATTCTATTAATCCTTCCAATCCATGAACATGGGAGATCCTTCCATCTTCTGAGGTCTTCTATGATCTCTTTCTTCAGAGGCTTGAAGTTCTTGTCATACAGATCTTTCACTTGCTTGGTTAGAGTCACACCAAAGTATGTAATATTATTTGTGACTGTTTTAAAGGGTGTCATTTCCTTAATTCCTTTCTCAGCTTGTTTATCCCTTGAGTAGAGGAAGTTTACTGATTTGTTTGAGTTAATTTTATATCCGGCCACTTTGCTTAAGTTGTTTATCAGCTTTAGGAGTTCTCTGGTGGAATTTTTGGGGTCGCTGAAGTATACGATCATATCCTCTGTACATAGTGATATTTTGACTTCTTCCCTTCCAATTTGTATAACTTTGACCTCCTTTTGCTGTCTTATTGCTCTGGCTAGGACTTTGAGTACTATAGTGAATAGATAGGGAGAGAATGGGCAACGTTGTCTGGTCCCCTATTTTAGTGGGATTGCTTCAAGTTTCTCTCCATTTAGTTTGATGTTAGCTACTGGTTTACAGTATATTGCTTTCACTATATTTAGGTATGGCCCCTGAATTCCTAATCTCTCTAAAACTTTTATCATGAAGGGATACTGAATTTTGTCAAAAGCCTTTTCAGCATCTAATGACATGTTCATGTGGCTTTTTCTTTGAGTTTGTTAATGTAGTGGATTACATTGATGGATTTCCATATACTGAACCATCCCTGCATCCCTGTAATTAAGCCTACTGGATCGTGGGGAATTATTGTTTTGATGCATTCTTGGATTCAGTTGGCCAGAATTGTGTTGAGAATTATTACGTCAATGTTCATAAGGGAAACTGGTCTGAAATTCTTTTTCCTTGTTTGGTCTTTGTTTGCTTTAGGTATAAGAGTTATTGTAGCTTCATAGAATTAATTGGGTAGTGTTCCTTGAGTTTCTATTTTGTTGGAATAGTTTGAAGAGTATTGGTATTAGTTCTTATTTGAAGAGCTGATAGAATTCCCCACTAAACCCATCTGGTCCTGGGCTTTTTTCTTTTTGTTGTTGTTGGAAGACTATTAACAACTGCTTCTATTTTTCAGGACCTATGGGATAATTTAAATGGTTTATCTGATCCTGTTTTAACATTGGCACCTGGAATGTATCTAGAAAATTGTCCATTTCCTCCAGATTTTCCAATTTTGTTGAGTATAAGCTCTTGTAGTAGGATCTGATTTTTTTTTTAATTTCCCCATTTTCTTTTATGTTTCCCTTTTCATTTCTGATTCTACTAATTTGGGCTGTGCCTCTGTGCCCTCTGGTTAGTCTGGCTAAGGGTTTCGCTATCTTGTTTATTTTCTAACGATCCAGCTACTGGTTTTGTTGATTCTTTGTATGGTTCTTTTTGTTTCTATTTGGTTGATTTCAGCCCTGAGTTTAATTATTTATTGCCATCTACTCCTCTTGAGTGCATTTGCTTCTTTTTGTTCTAGAGCTTTGAGGTGTGTTGTCAAAATGCTAGTGTAAGCCCTCTCCAATTTCTTTTTGGAGGCACTTAGAGCTATGAGTTTTCCTCTTAGCACTGCTTTCAATGTGTCCCATAAGTTTTGGTATGATGTGTCCTCATTTTCATTAAATTCTACAAAGTCTTTAATTTCTTTCTTTATTTCTTCCTTGACCAAGTTATCATTGATAAGAGCATTGTTCAAAGTCCATATGCATGTGTGTTTTCCAGGCCATGGTGATCTGATAGGGTGCATGGAATTATATCAATATTCCTGTATCTGTTGAGGCCTGTTGTGTGACGAATTATATGGCCAATTTTGGAGAAAGTACCATGAGGTGCTGAGAAGAAGGTATATTCTTTTGCTTGAAGATGGAATGTTCTATAAATATCTGTTAGGTCCATTTGGTCCATAACTTTAGTTTCTCTGTGTCTTTGCTTAGTTTCTGTTTCCATGATTTTTCCATTGTTGAGAGCGGGATGTTGAAGCCTTCCACTATAATTGTGTTGGGTGCAATGTGTGCTTTGAGTTTTAGTAAGGTTTCCTTCATGAATGTGGGTGCCCTTGGATTTGGAGCATAGATGTTCAGAATTGAGAAGTTATCTTGGTAGAATTTTCCTTTGATAAATATGAAGTTCCCTGACTTGTCTTTTTTGACAACTTTTGTTTGAACGTCGATTTTATCCAATATAAGTATGGCCACTCCATCTTGTTTCCTGGGACCATTTGCTTGGAAAATAGTTTTTCTACCTTTGACTCTGAGCTAATGAGTGTCTTTGTCACTGAGGTGGGTTTCTTGTATGCAGCAAAATGTTGGTTCCTGTTTATGTATACAGTCTGTTAGTCTATGTCTTTATATTGAGGAATTGAGTCCATTGATGTTAAAGAGATATTAAGGAATAGTGATTATTGCTTCCTGTTATTTTCATTGTTAAAGGGGGAATTATGTTTGTGTGAGTATCTTCTTCTGTGTTTGTTGAAAGAAGATTGCTTTATTGCTTTTTCTAGGGTGTTGCTTCCCAACATGTGTTAGTATTTTCCACCCATTATCCTTTGAAGAAAGTATAAACATTTAATGACAAAATTGAAGATTTACGTGGAAAATATTTCTGATAAAATTGAAAATATATATAGAAAAAATACTAAAATTAAAGGTTATCATGGAAAATAATACAGTTAAAATGGTAGACATAAAAACATTACTAAATTGAGAGAGGCATCACAAACATTTTCTGACAAAATTGAAGATTTACATGGAAAATATTTTGTTAGACTATGTTTTTTGTTGGGGAATTGAGTTCATTAATGTTTTAAGATATTAAGGAATAGTGATTGTTATTTCCTGGTTTTTGATGTTATATTTATGTTTGTGTGGTTACTTTTTTTTGGGTTTGTTGGAAAAGATTACTTTCTTACTTTTTCTAGGGTGTAGTTTCCCTCCTTGTGTTGGCGTTTTCCATCTATTATTCTTTGTAGGGCTGGATTTGTGGAGAGATATTGTATAAATTTGGTTTTATCATGGAATAACTTGTTTTCTCCATTTATGGTAATTGAGAGTTTTGCTGGGTATAGTAGTTTGGGATGGCATTTGTGTTCTCTTAGGGTCTGTATGAGATCTGCCCAGGATCTTCTAGCTTTCATCATCTCAGGTGAGAAGTCTGGTGTAATTCTGATAGGCCTGCCTTTATAGGTTACAACTTTTTCCCCTTACTGCTTTTAATACTTTTAATATTCTTTCTTTGCTTAGTGCATTCGGTGTTTTGATTATTATGTGCCAGGGGGACTTTCTGTTATGGTCCAGTCTGTTTGGAGTTCTATAGACTTCTTATATGTTTATGGATATCTCTTTCTTTAGGTTAGGGAAGCTTTCTTCAATAATTTTGTTGAAGATATTTACTGGCCCTTTAAGTTGGAAATCTTCACTATCTTCTATACCTATAATCCTTAGGTTTGGTCTTCTCATTGTGTCTTAGATTTCCTGGATGTTTTGGCTCAGGAGCTTTTTGCATTTTGCATTTACTTTGACTGTTGAGTCAATGTTTTCTAAGTTATCTTCAGCACCTGAGATTCTTTCTTCTATTTCTTGTATTCTGTTGTTGATGCTTGCGTCTATGACTCCTGAATTCTTTCCAAGATTTTCTATCTAGAGGTGTCTCACTTTGTGATTTCTTTATTGTTTCCACTCCCATTTTTAGATCCTTGATGGTTTAGGTCAGTTCCTTCACTTGTTTGTTTGTGTTTTCCTGTAATTCTTTAGGGGTTTTTGTGTTTCCTCCTTAAGGTGCTCTACATGTTGATCCATGTTTTCCTGTATTTCTTTAAGGGAGTTATTTATGTTCTTCTTGATGTCCTGTAACATCATTGTGAGATGAGACTTTAAGTCCAACTCATGCTTTTCCGATGTGTTGGGGTATCCGGGACTTGTTGTGGTGAGAGAACTGGGCTCCGATGCTGTCAAGTAATCTTGATTTCTATTGGTATGGTACTTGCACTTGACTTTTGCCATCTGGTTATCTCTGGTGTTACTTGGTCTTGCTGTCTCTGTATGGAGTTTGTCTCTCCTATGGGCCGGTAAGTCTGTGTCTGTACTCCTCGGAGACCAACTCTCTTCTGGCAGGGTCTGTGCACAGAGGGCTGTGGAATTGTCTGGTTCAACAAATGGTGGCCAGACAGGAAGACTCCTGTCCCAGCAGCTCCACTGATCAAATGCCCTGTGTGCTCCTAGCTGTTCCCCTCCAGAGAGAAGGTGGAGATCTCACCTCTGCACTCAGAACTGAAATCTCTGCAGGGAGATCACTCTCTCCGGGCAGGCTAAGCACAGAAGGCTTCGGAGCTGCCTGGTTCCTTGCTGCAGATGGCAGCTGAATGGGGCATCCCAGTTTCCTTTCTATTAATTTAAGTGTGTCTGGTTATGGGGAGGTCCTTGATCCACTTGGACTTGAGCTTAGTAGTAGGATATAAGAGTGGATCAATTTGTGTTCTTCTGCATGCTAGCCAACAGTTGAACCAGCACTATTTGTTGAAAAGGCTATCATTTTCCACTGGATGGTTTTAGCTCCTTTGTCAATGATCAAGTGACCAAAGGTGATGGGTTCATTTCTGGGTCTTCAATTCTATTCCATTGATCTACCTGCCTGTCACTGTAACAATACCATGCAGTTTTTAACATTATTGCTTTGTAGGTCTGGGATACTGATTTCCTCAGTTCTTTTACTGTTGAGAATAGTTTGTTATCCTGGGTTTTTGTTATTCCAGGTGAATTTGAGAATTGCTCTTTCTAACTCTATGAATAATTGAGTTGGGATTTTAATGGGAAATGCATTGAATCTATATATAGCTTTTGGCAAGATGGCCATTTTTACTATATTGATCCTCCCTGTCCATGAGCATGGGTGATCTTTCCACCTTTAAAGTCTTCTTTGATTTTTTCTTCAGAGACTTGAAGTTCTTGTCATACAGTTCATTCATTTGTTTGGTTAGAGTCACACCAAGTTACTCTATATTGTTTGTGACTATTGTTAAGGGTGTCATTTCCATAATTTCTTTCTCAGCCTGTTTATCCTTTGCATATAGGAAGGATACTGATTTTTTTTTAGTTAATTTTGTAACCTGCCCCTTTGCTGAAGTTGTTTATCAGCTGTAGGAGTTTTGTTTTAGAGTTTTTTGGGTCGCTTAAATATACTATCATATTATCTGCAAATAGTGATAACTTCTTCCTTTCCAATTTGTATCCCTTTGAATGCCTTTTGTTGTCTATTTGTCTATTTAGAATTTCAAGTACTCGGTTGAATACATATGGAGAGAGAGGGCAACCTTGTCTAGTCCCTGATTTTAGTGGGATTGCTTCAAATTTCTCTCCATTCACTTTGATGTTGGCTACTGGTTTGTTGTATATTGCTTTTACTATGTTTAGGTATGGGCCTTTTATTCCTGTCCTTTTTAAGTCTTTTCACCCAAAAGGATGAAGAATTTTCTCAAAAGCTTTTTCAGCATCTAATGAAATAACCATGTATTTTTTTTCCTTTGAGTTTGTTTATGTAATATATTACATTGATGGATTTCCATATATTGAACCATCCCCGCATTCCTGGGATGAAGCCTACTTGATCATGGTGAATGATCGTTTTGATGTGTTCTTGGATTTAGTTGGCAAGAATTTTATTGAGTATTTTTGCGTCGATATTTACTTATTTTTTTTTAATTTTTTTAATTTTATTTTCTAAGTTTTTTTTATAATGATTTTGAATGTATATTCAAAATCATTTCCCCTTTCCCGTTTCCTCCCTCCCCGAAAGTCCCATAAGCCCCCTTCCCTCCCTCTTTTCCCCATTCAACCCCCTCTCACTTCTCTGTCCTGGCGTTCCCCTACATCCAGTCTTTCCAGGACCAGGGGTCTCTCCTTCCATCTTCTTAGAAATCTAATGATATGTGAATTGTGTCTAGGGTATTCCAAGATTCTGGTTTAATATCCCCTTATCAATGACAGCATACTATGTGTGTTCTCTTTCTTTTTTTGGATCTATGTGTGTTTTTGATAGCATAATTGTGGCTTCATAGAACAAGTTGGGCAGTGTTCCTTCTGCTTCTATCTTGTGGAATACTTTGAATAGTATTGGTGTTAGATCTTCTTTGAAGGTATGGTAGTATTCTGCAATAAAACCATCTGAACCAGTGCTCTTTTGGGTTGGGAGACTTTCATTGACCACTTCAATTTATTTAGGGGTTATGGAAATGTTTAGATGGTCTATCTGATCCAGATTTAAATTTGGCATTTGGTATCTTTCTAGGAAATTGTCCATTTCATCGAGATTTTCCAGTTATGTTGAGTATAGGCTTTTGTAATAGAATCTTATGGGTTTTTGAATTTCTTCAGTTTCTGTTGTCATATCTCACTTTTCATTACTGATTTTGTTAATTTGGATACTGTTTCTGTGCTCTCTCATTAGTCTGGTTAAGGGTTTATCTATCTTGTTGATTTTATCAAAGAACCAGCTCCTGGTTTTGTTGATTCTTTGTATAGTTCTTTTTGTTTTTACTTGGTTTATGTCTTCCCTGAGTTTGATGATTTCCTGCCTTCTACTCTTCTTGGGTGTATTAGCCTCTTCATGTTCTACAGCTTTCAGGTGTGCTGTTAAGTTGCTACTGTATGATCTCTTCACTTTCTTTTTGGAGGCACTCACAGCTATGATTTTTCCCCTTAGCATTGCTTTCATGTAGCCCATAAATTTGGGTATGTTGTGTCTTCATTTTCACTAAATTCTAAAAAGTGTCTTTGATTTCTTTCCCTATATCTTCCTTGACCAAGGCATCATTGAGTAGAGCATTGTTTAGCTTCCATGTGTATGTGGCTTTCTGTTGTTTTTATTGCTATCGAAGACCACCCTCACTCCATAGTGATCTGATAGGAGGCATGGGACTAGTTCAATCTTCTTACATCTGTAGAAGTCTGTTTTGTGACCAATTATGTGGTTAATTTTGGAGAATGTACCATGAGGTGCTTAGAAGAAGGTATAATCTTTTTATTTAGGATGAAATTATCTATAGATATGTGTTAAATCCGTTTGCTCCAAAACTTCCGTTAGTTTCACTGTGTCTCCGTTTAGTTTTTGTTTCCCTGATCCATTCATTGAGGAAAGTGAGGTGTTGAAGTTATGCACAACTATTGTGTGAGATGCAATGTGTGTTTTGAGCTTTAGTAAGGTTTCTTATACAAATGAAGTTGCCTTTGTATTTGGTGCATAGATGTCCAGAATTGAGAGTTCTTCTTGGTAGTTTTTTCCTTTGGTGATTATGATGTGTCCTTCTGTGTCTTTTTTGATGACTTTTCGTTGAAAGTCTATTTTATTGGATATTAAAATGGCTACTCCAGCTTGTTTCCTGGAACCATTTGCTTGGAAATTTTTTTTCTAGCCTTTTACTCTGAGGTAGTGTTTGTCTTTGACACTGAGAAGCGTTTCCTGTATGAAACAAAATGTTGGGTCCTGTTTATGTATCCAGTCTGTTAGTCTATGTCTTTTTTTTTGGGGGGGGGGAATTGAATCCATTGATGTTAAGGAATAGTGATTGTTGATTCTTATTATTTTTGATGAAATTTTTATGTTTGTGTGGTTATCTTCTTTTGTTTTTGTTGAAAGATTAATTTCTTGCTTTTTCTAGTGAAAACTAAATCATCACAGTAGCAACAGTAATCGAAGTTCCTTGGAAATGTGTATAATACATCATATATTAACAGAAATATTCATTAAATTATACTGAATAAGCCACACAAAATAATAAATTCATATATATATGAATTTAATATATGTGTATTCTTAAACATAAGCAACAAAAATTGATAATACAGTCAAGAATTTCTGTCTAATACAATTCTAATGAAATTCTATAGTAAACTTTAGAATCCCTGAATATTTTAACTAAACCAAAAAATTTAAATATCATTAAGAAGGATGCTTTTTTAAACAAAAAAAACACCCCTGAGAAATATCCTTCTAAATGAACAGAGACTGTGTGCATGACTTCATGTAAAAGTCCTGCATAGACCCAAGGCAGACAGTTTTCCAATGCTGAGAGTGGAAGAAGACACAAGCCTCCATCTCTAACCCAGAAATTATCAACAACTGTAACTGCTAACAAGGAAAACTTGCTTTTTCCCAATGGAGTCATAGAAGGTATGCAAACCAGTATTAAGAGCAAGACCTGTATGCAGCAATAAATGTCAGGTACAAAACAAACTCAGTGTATTCTGGAAATACTTAGTTTAATAAAGCTTTGTTTGGACTTTGCTCACTTCTCTTTTGCTTTATCTATTAAGATTTCTGATTTGGTGTTTCTAGTGTGGGGGTGAGGGTGTGCACACCCATGTGCGCACACACATGTATATGTTTATAAACATGTGCACATATTCATACCTGTGTGGTTTTGTGCATTTAATTCTCATGCTTTTTCATTGCTTTTCTGTTTCTCTATGTACTGTGTTTCATTCTAGTTTATTTCGATGTTTGCTTATTGGCCTGTTTCTTCTCTAAAGAAAAAGAGAAGGGATAGAATTAAATTTATGAACAGATTGGGATAAAAACTGTGAGGAGACAGAATAGTAGAAAACTTATTGAAAACATATTATATGAAAAATTATTTTCAATTAAAAAGGAAATCAGTGTCTGAAAGATTGGTTTTCATAATTGATATGTGCCTTAAAATTTGGTTTTTTAATGGATTTTGTTTGTTGGTTGTTTTTTATTTTTGAGTAGTTTTTAATTTTATTTCAGAAATTATAAGATAACATTTATAATTATTTTTATTCAATATAATCTGATATCAGTTTCTTTCCGTCTTCTCTTTCCAGTCTCTATCTACCTCCCCTTCCATCTGGATCCAGACACTATCTTTCTCTTGATAAAAGCACACAGGAATCTAAAGGAATAATAATAAAGTGAATTAGCAGGGCAGTGGTGGTGCACCCCTTTAATCCCAGCACTTGGGAGGCAGAGGAAAGCAGATTTATGGGTACGAGGCCAGCATGATCTACAGAGTAAGTTCCAGGTTAGCCAGAGCTACACAAAACCAAACCAAACCAAACCAAACAAAACAAACAGAAAAAATCAAATAGGAATACGACAAAAAGAAAACAAAAGAAAAATGACAAAAGAAAAATTACAAAAAACACGTACACATATAGAGACCCATGTTTGCAAACACAGGAATTACACAAAAGCAGAAAACTGGAAGCCATAACATATACAAAAAAAATACCTGTATAGTTTTTAAAATATACCATTGCAGAATATTGAAAGAAAAAACTAAAGTTTTGAGTTCATTGTTCATTTTGTGTTGAGTATTTACTGCTGGTACAGGGGCTATTTTTTAAGAGTGGTTAGTTTCCCAAGTGAGACAACTTTAGGAAAAAAAACCTGATATTTCATTTGCAAGTGGTTGTTAATTGAAGATGGCGCCTGGTTTAGAAACAGAGACATATATCTACATTTCTTTTCAGTTCTAGAGCCCCATCTGGCTCATATCTGAATAGGCTCTGTGCATGCTGCCATAGTTTCTGTGAGGTTATACATGCATCTGGCCTCTTGTGTCTAGAAAGACTAGTTTTTATATTGTCCTCTACTATCTAATTCTTAAATTCTTCATGACTTCTCTTCTAGAGACTTCCCTGATCCCTGCATGGGGGGAGGGGATTTCATTGATACATGTAGAATAATATTTCATATTATAATCTTGTTGGTACTTTTAGAAACCAAAGAAAACATGGGTAAAGTAGCAATGAAAATATATGACTCTGATAAACATTTATAGGGAATAAAGTTACCATTATGTATTAGATATCAGCACCCACTTATAGAAAATATTAGATTTTTCCAAGGTTCATAGGGAAAATAAAAACTTTGAAAAGAATACTGTTTAAAATTTAGAAAAAAAAATCTTTCAACTTAAATTCTCCAATGTTTTTCCTAAAATAGATTCTAGCTGGCAAAAAAAGATACATGTAATCTTCACATGATTTAATGTCATCTATTGATTTAAGTATTTTTTGAAAGATGTAATATTTGGTGTTTAAATGAAACACTGGAAACAGACTGTCCTTTTTATAAAAAAATTATCTGAAAGACATAATAATGCCATAGACAGACAGACAGACAAACAGACAAGAACATGGTAGAAACTGAAGTGAGATCAGGCCCATATGACAGAGTAAAGTGTGAGAAGGAAATTGGATGATTTTCTTTTCTTCATGATACAACTCGCTGTTGCAAGGAGTAACCAGTAAATGCTCAGTTAAAGAATTTCATCTCTGACCTTTCTCTCGGTACTTCATTAATGGGAGTTTATGGGTTAAAATGCTTTTGAGAAACAATTTACATTAGTTTCTGGAATTAAAATTCAAACAAAGTGGAAGAACTTTATATGATGGTGTGGCCCTGGCTATCATTCTCTTTAAATGATTGTATTAGATTTAAGCATTTTACTAGCTGTCATGCAAACCTGATAAAAACCAAATCCTGTAGAATATAAGCAATTCAAAAACGTGCAAAATCTTGAAAGAGAATATGTCCTCATTTCCATATTAGCAAGCAAGAATTCCATTTATCGGAGACTTCCGCCTGGCAGAGGGACCCCCGCACTGGGCAGGAGCCTACCAGCTTCCCTTCCGTGACTTCTGTTCCCATACTGCACAGAAGAGACAGGTACCCAGGTTCCCCCCAATATAACATTGCTCAGGACACGACCTGTTGGGGCTTCCATCTGGTCCCAAGAAATGGACAGCACTGCGGTCCTCTGCAGGGTGGCCAGCGCCACCGAGAGTGTGCAGGGTGCACTCCGCCATCTTTGCTCCAGTGTCCAGGTGGTTGGTACTACCAGGCTCGGGGACAGACGGGCATAATATCGTTTGGGTCTCGGGCGGCTTGTGTGTACGCTGCTCGCAGGAGCTGGGAAGATCTGCAGTAACCAGCACGCCAGCTCTGCTGTGGGACTTCTGCCTTGCAGAGGGACGCCCCCTTCCCCCAGCTCTGGGAGAGATCACACACCCCTGCATAGGGCAAGAGCATACCAGCCTCCCTTTGGTGACCTCTGCTCCGGGAATCCATTATGCTGAGCCTTTGGATGTGCAGGGACTCCCCATTATAACATCACTTGGGGCAAAGCACATCAGGGCTCCAAAGTCACTCAGGAGCAGGGCAGGCCCCAGAAATCGGTGCCAGGGGAATCCTGGTAAGCCAGGGGGGCCAGAAGTAGCTTTGCAGGCTCACAGGAGGTCCAACCAACAGCCAGTGTCAGCAGGACCAACTAACATCAGAGGTAACCAGATGGCAAAAGGCAAACGTAGGAACGTTACCAACAGAAATCAAAGTAATATGGCACCATCCGAACCCAACTCTCCAACAGCAGCAAGTCCTGGATACACCACCACACCCGAAAGACAAGATCTGGATTTAAAATCACTTCTTATGATGCTATTAGAGGATCACAAGAAGGACACAAATAAATCAAATAAAGAATTACAGGGGACCATGAATCAACGGTTAGAAGCCCTTACAAAGGAAACACAAAAGTCGCTTAGAGAAATGCAGTAGAACATGGATCAAAAGATGGAGGTCCACAAGGAGACAACACAAAAATAGCTTAAAGAAATGAATCAATGGGTAGATGCACTTTCAAAGGAATCACAAAAACTGCATAAAGAAATGCAGAAGAATATGAGTCAACAGACGGATGCCCATAGGCAGGCAACACAAAAAGTGCTTAAAGAAATGAATCAACGGATAGATGCCCTTACAAAGGAAACACGAGATCTGCTTAAAGAAATGCAGGAGACGATGGATCAACAGATGGAATCCCATGAGAAGGAAACACAAAAATCGCTCAGAGAAATGCAGGAGAACTTGGGTAAACAGGCAGAAATCCTGAAAGAGGTAACACAAAAATACCTTAAAGAAATACAGGAAAATACAAACAAACAAGTGAAGGATCTCAGCAAATCCATCCAAGATCTAAAAAAGGAAGTAGAAACAACTAAGAAATCACAAAGGGAGACAACTTTGGAGATAGAAATCCTTGGGAAGAAATCAGGAGTCATAGATGCAAACATCAACAATAGAATACAAGAGATGGAAGAAAGAATTTCAGGTGCTGAAGAGACCATAGAAAAAGCATCGACTCAACAGTAAAAGAAAATGCAAAATGCAAAAAACGTGTAACCCAAAACATCCAGGAAATCCAGGACACAATGAGAAGACCAAACCTAAGGATTATAGGTATAGATGAGAGTGAAGACTTGCAACTTAAATGGCCAGTAAACATCTTTAACAAAATTATGGAGGAAAACTGCCTAACCTAAAGAGAGAGATGCAGAAGAACGTACAAGAAGCCTACAGAACTCCAAACAGACTGGACCAGAACAGAAATACCTCCCGTCACATAATAATCAAAATACCAAATGTACTAAACAAAGAAAGAATATTAAAAGCAGTAAGAGAAAAGGGCCAAGTAACATACAAAGGAAGACCTATCCGTATCATTTCAGACTTCTAACCAGAGACTATGAAAGCCAGAAGATCCTGGGCAGATCTCATGCAGACACTAAGAGAGCAAAAATGCCAGCCTAATCTACTATACCCAGCAAAACTCTCAATCACCATAGATGGAGAGACCAAGATATTCCATGATAAAACCAAATTTTCACAATATCTTTCCACAAATCCAGCCCTGCAAAGGATAATAGGTGGAAACTGCCAATACAGGGAGAGAAACAACACCCTGGAAAAAATGAGAGAGTAACCTTCTTGCTTCAAACTCAAAAGTAGATAACCACTCAAACATAAAGATAGCATCAAGAATGGCAGGTGGCAATAATCACTATGCCTTAATCTCTCTTAATATCAATGGTCTCAATTCCCCAATAAAAAGACATAGACTAGCAGACTGGATACATAAACAGGACCCTGCATTTTGCTGCATGCAGGAAACGCACCCCAGTGTCAAAAACAAACACTACCTCAGAGTAAAAGGCTGGAAAACAATTTTACAAGCAAATGGCCCCAAGAAACGAGCCGGAGTTGCCATCGTAATATCAGATAAAATTGATTTTCAACTTAAAAAGACACAGAAGGACACTACATACTGATTAAAGGAAAAATCCACCAAGAAGAACTCTCAATTCTGAATATCTATGCTCCAAATGCAAAGGCACCCTCATTCGTAAAAGAAACTCTACTAAAGCTCAAATCATACATTGAACCTCACACAATAATAGTGGGTGACTTCAATACCCCGCTCTCTGAAATGGATCATTCAGGAAAGCAGAAACTAAACAGGGACACAGTGAATCTAATTGAAGCCTTGGACCAAATGGAACTAACAGATATATATAGAACATTTCATCCTAGAGCTAAAGAATACAACTTCTACTCAGCACCTCATGGCACCTTCTCCAAAATCGACCATATAATTGGTCACAAATCAGACCTCAACAGATATAAGAAGATAGAACTAATCCCATGCCTCCTATCAGATCACTATGGAATAAGGGTGGTCTTCAATGCCAACAAAAACAAAAGAAAACCCACATACACATGAAGGCTGAACAATGCTCTACTCAGTGATCTCCTCCACTGCTGGTGGGATTGCAAGCTGGTAAAACCACTCTGGAAAGCAGTCTGGCGGTTCCTCAGAAAACTGGACATGACACTCCCGGAGGATCCGGCTATACCACTCCTGGGCATATACCCAGAGGCTTTACCTGCATGCAATAAGGACACATGCTCCACTATGTTCATAGCAGCCTTATTTATAATAGCCAGAAGCTGGACAGGACCCAGATGTCCCTCAACGGAGGAATGGATTCAGAAGATGTGGTATATTTACACAATGGAATACTACTCTGCAATTAAAAACAATGAATTCACGAAATTCCTAGGCAAATGGTCAGAACTTGAAAATATCATCCTTAGTGAGGTAACCCAATCACAAAAGAACACAGTAGGTATGCAGTCACTGATAAGGGGGTATTAACCCAGAATCTGGGAATACCCTAGACCCAATTCACATATCAATAGATTTCTAAGAAGATGGAAGGAGAGACCCCTGGTCCTGGAAAGACTGGATGTAGGGGAACGCCAGGACAGAGAAACGAGAGTGGGGTGAATGGGGAAAAGAGGGAGGGAAGGGGGCTTATGGGACTTTCGGGGAGGGAGGAAATGGGAAAGGGGAAATGATTTTGAATGTATATAAAAAAAACTTAAAAAATAAAATTTAAAAAAAAGAATTCCATTTATCTCTGAATAATTTCTTCCTATTAAAAGTCAATACACTCTCTATTATGACTTACTTTTTACTATTCAGGGAATGATCATATTTGCTTCATAGAAAATACCACAAGACTCCTCCTTTAGTGCTGTATACCATTTCTGATTGACATTGGTCACAGTAAGTACATTACAGTGAGAAATCCAGTGTAAATTAACTCATCTAAAAATCAGACACTGGTAAAAATTTCAGCCAAAAAATATGCCACAACCAGGGAATTTGGCTTGAAAAGTTTTCTTTCTTTCTAAATTAACTCATAACTGTAAACCTAGTAGTGCACAAATTACTTCTTGAATTTTGACATTGATTCATGAAATTAGTGAACTACATTTAGTAGCAAGAACAAACTGACCCTTCATCAGATTTATTCACTTGCGTTCTCCAGATTTTTCTCATGATATGTATGCATTTATTTATTTATTTATTCATTTATTTATTTATCTAAGTACAGTACAGCTGTCTTCAGACACAAGAAGAGGGCATCAGATCTCTTTATGGATAGTTGTGAGCTGGAATTTGAACTCAGGACCTTTGGAAGAGCAGACGATGCTCTTACCCACTGAGCCATCTCTCCAGCCCATGAAAATTAATATACTCATAGAAAATTGTAAAATGTACTGTTCTTATCACTTGAGCAGTGACTACCTGTATTGGTATATGCCTTCCTATTATTTTCAGCAATCTGCATTAAAGATAGCTAATTTACTAGCTGTATTTTATTCCATTGAGAGATAAAATAGTCATTTAGCTATTCTGATACTGTTGGGACACTTCTTATCAGTCACATATTAGATAATCTGCATATCAAATTTTTACATTATGATTCATATCAGTAGCAAAATTACACCTATTATGTATCAAAAATCCATAATTTTGTGATTTGGGGTAAAAATAACCTGACGATTTGTATTAAAGGGTTGCATCATTAGGAAGCCTAAGAATCACTGGTTTACTTGATCCTATGGAATCAAATATAGTAAAAGTGGTATGGTTATACAATTTAAGAACACTGGAAATTCTTCAAAAAGGCAGACGTGTAGATAAATCTACTCTAGGAAAATATACACCTTTCATTTTATTCTTGATTTGGGTTCGACTTTACATTATTGCTAATGTATGAATCCTGAGGAGATGTAGCTGCATAACAAAAATTCCCAAGATCTCACCACCATATTGCCTATGAAAGACAGGCCATGCAAGCATCTTCCCTTCTCTTGTTAGATACCACATGCTCTCTATCTATAATTACACCGATTTCAGGGGAATAAGTTGTCATTGAAATGTTACTGTTCTGCTCAACAAATTTCATGCTTTATCCTATAAGACAATTATTTGTTCTGATTTTGGTAAGAAGTCAAAATAAACCCTGATTTTAATTCCTTGGCAGTTAATATGTGGTTTAAGAATGGGAACTGTTTATTCAAAAGACTCATAAACAGGATATGGGCTATCTTATGCTAGATATGAAACTGAATGAGTGTTATTCTAACAATTTTTTTCCATATTTGTCCTAGCAACACGGTGAAAAATGAACAAATAAAACCTTGAAAACCACTTCTGCACCTACAGCTCAGGGATCTTTGTGGAAGAGGGCTCAGAAAGAGTATAAGAGCCAGAGGAAAATGAGATGTCTGTGAGACCGTGGGTTTGGTAAGGTCAGAACCTACACCCATAAACTGTCACCAACTGCCCTAACAGGAACTGAGCAACAAAAACAGTAAGCACATTCTAAATTAAACCAAGGAAAGACCAAAAGGCCTCAATCCTAGACAAAGAACTACAGGCAACCAAAAAAATGCTGAGAATAGGAGAAATAGTCTTGTCCAGGGAAGAGCATACCAACAGGTTATCCAATACTGAATGGTCAGTCATAGACAAGTATATAGGAAACATTATACAGCCTGAGTAGACTTCCTTTATGTATTAGGAATATATATATGTATTATTAATATATATATTATTAATAAAATATCTATATGTATTAATGAAAAAGGAGTCCATCAATTTAAGAGAGAGAGAAAATTCATAGTCTCAAATTTTAATATATTGAGGAATAAATCTAGCTGATGAATCTAGCAGAAAATAAATCTAGTCAAAACAAGGAAATGGTTCTATACTGAAATGAGGAAATGCTGAAAATAAATGTAAAATAAAATGCCAAATCAAAAGATTTTAATTTTTACAAATTAAAAAAAATCACACAATTAGTTTTAAAGCATAAAATACCATAAAGACCTAAAGAAATTCTGTGCAAAAGTATGAGACCTGGAGGTATTTATTTTTTATCTATTTATTTATTTATTTATTTATTTATTTATTTATTTATTGTTTCTTTTAAAATTTATATCATAAAAGGTATATCATTTATTTGCATTTCAATTATTCTAATATTCTGGTTCTGCCCCCCAGAAAATCCCCTAACACTTCCCCACCTCCCCACACACATCAATCCACCCACTCCTGTTTTCCCTCTCCTGGCATTCCCCTACACTGGGGCCTCTCCTCCCTTTCATGTCCAACAAGGCCATCCTTTGTTACATATGCTGCATCTGGAGCCATTGGTCCCTCCATGTGTACTCTTTGGTTGGTGGTTTAGTCCCAGCAATAAGAGTTATCTGAATCAAAATAGCTATTTTTTCATTTAATAATTCAATATTCAACTTGAATTATGCATCTATCTGATGCTAAAAGTTATGTTAATGGTCAAGACATTATTTAATAATGGTTATGTGTTAATAAGATATTGTATGTAGGCATTCAGTCACATTGAACATTGTTGTCTGAACCTGTAAAAGCAGAAGACAACTCTGCTGTCATGTGAAACAGATCTTTAAATCTTATTGCTGGGTATGGTTGTGAGAGAATTAATACATGTATACATACATATACACATACATGCATTCGAACATACATATATGTTAATGTGCATAGAACATATGAGAAATAATGGGAAATATTAGTTAATATTAACAGAGGACAAAAATTGAGAAACATGCACACATTAGCTGTTACAGACCTAATTTCCAAGCATTCAAAGACAATCCATCCACAGAAACTTAAGACAGAAACACCCTATTGGATTTCTTATTTGTTAGGACTTTTGGAGTATAAACTTCCAAAACCAAGGGAGAAAAAAAAAGGAAAAATAGACCTGAGTTTGTTTATTTATTTGTATATTATTGAAGTAGAAGTCAGTGCACATTTCAATATCTGACAATAACTGAATGTTAGTTACAGAAAATGAGAATGAATTTCTTTAATTATTAGTACGGTAGATACTTCAGAAACTCTACTTAAAAAAATGAATTACTTTATTCCAAAAATTTAAAGTTGTCATTTAAACACTAATGTGTCTTGAAGGAAGAACCTTGATGATGGTAATTATTATTCAATGGGATCATAAGAATGAGGTTTTAGTCCAATAACAATGCTGTCCCTTTGAGAAGAAGAGAGAACTCAAGAGTCTATGTATGCCATAATCATACACTGAAGTAGGGCCTAAGGAAAGGTGGCTGCTGGGTAAATCAGTAGAAGAGGTCTCAGCAGAATTCAATACTGCTGGCCTTGGACTTAGACTATAAAAGCATAATCAAACTTATTATGCATAAATTGTCATAGTAAGCAGGTATCTGCCAGGGGAACACCATGACTTTATATAGTGAGTTGGGACACAGCATTGGATGAAGGTCAAAGGGCTTTAACTCTTTGGTGCAGTGACCTCTCTTTGGCCAGATTTGATTAACCTTTCATGAGCCTGGGATAAAGGAAATCAGAAAAAATATTACATCAGGTATATTCATACAGGACATAACAGAAAAGGGCTATACCTAGCCCTTATTTTTGCTTTCAGTTTTTTTATAGCATTTTAGACAAAAGTCATCTACATAAGAATTACCTCATAGGCAAAATGTTACAATACAGAGAGTTACCACAGCATGTAGAAGTTCAAAGTAGTGTTTCATTGTATAAATTCATTATAAGTTCAAAGCAATAGTTATAAATGGCTTATTGCTCAGAGAGCAGAATATTAGGCCGACTTAGTAGTGTTAAAGACTGAAAAGTAGAGGTCATGCTAGCTATGTAGCCACTGAGGATAAACAAAAAGACTTGCAAATGTGCCCATATTTATTTACTTGAAGGACTTTTAGAATCTGGTATCAATAGTGACAAAAGATTAAGCTCCTGTTGCTAGGATACATAATGTACATGAAATATATGTTATCTGTTAAAATAATCTACAAAGTAAGTCCTTTGCTGTTCTGTGGTGTCTTTTTAAAAGACTGATCATATTAATGAATTTTTATGAATCAGATATTTGCATTATTTTAGATAAATTTGAAGGAATCAGCTGTCAAAGCTGGCATTTGGACATTGTTTTGAGAATGAGTCTAGAGCTAATGATCACACATATAATAATTTTCATTATGGAATTTAAAGTTGCAAGTTTGTGGAATAGATTCATAGCAGCAGTAAACATCATGAACTTGGTCAAGTGAGGAAAGAACTTTTAGCTGATCAAATCCACACTGCCATGTCCAGAAGCATTGTACTCTGGACAATGGCACTAAACTGGTGTGTTTCTGCAGTTTGTTCAGCTTCTTCAATTCGAGGATGTATCCAAAGTATTATTTACATTATCTGGATAGTGACCAATCATTTCAACATTTTTTAAATTCTCAAGGTGGCTGTTTTATCTATGTTCCTTTACCTTAAGTGGAAATTTATAAAATGTGGCTTTCTTTTTCTTTTTTTTAAAAATTTATTTATTTATTATATGTAAGTACACTGTAGCTGTCTTCAGACACTCCAGAAGAGGGCATCAGATCTCATTATGGATGGTTGTGAGCCACCATGTGGTTGCTGGGATTTGAACTCAGGACTTCTGGAAGAGCAGTCGGTGCACTTAACCGCTGAGCCATCTCTCCAGCTCCCAAAATGTGGTTTTCATGGCATTGTTTTATGTTGTTGTTTATTTTTTTGTTTAATTTTTAGATATTTCCTTTATTTACATTTTAAATGTTATCCCCTTTCTGGATTCCCCTCTGAAAATACCTTATCCTATCTCCCCCTTCCCCCTACTCACCAATTCACTCACTCCCACTTTCCTGTCTTGGTATTCCTCTGTACTGGGGCATCAAGCTTTCTCAGGGCCAAGGACCTCTCCTCCCTTTGATGTCTAACAAGGTTTTCCTCTGCTACATATGCAACTAGAGCCATGGCTCTCTCCATGTGTATTCTTTGGTTGGTAGTTTACCCTGGCAACTCTAGAGGTACTGGTAGGTTCATAAAGTTGATATTCCTGTGGAGCTGACAGCTCCTTTGGCTCCTGGGTCCTTTCTCTAGCTCCTCCATTGGGGACCTTGTTTTTAGTCCAATGGTGGCACCCACCTCTGTATTTGTCAGGTACTGGAAACGTCTCTCAGGAGACAGTTATATCAGTCTCCTCTCACTAAGCACTTATTGGCAACCACATTACAGTCTAGGTTTGGTGACAGTGTATGGGATGGTGAGGAAGTTTCTGAATGTCCTTTCCTTCAGTCTCTGGTCCACACTTTGTCCATGTATCATATCTCCTCCCATGGATGTTTAATTCCCCCTTCTAAGAAGGAACAATGTAACCATACTTTGGTCTTTCTTCTTCTTGAGCTTCAGTTGATCTGTGAATTATATCCTGGGTATTAAAAGGTTCTGGACTAATATCCATTAATCAGTGAGTGCATATCATGTATGTTCTTTTGTCATTGGGTTACCTCACTTGGTATGATATCTTCCAGTTCCTTCCATTTGTCTAAGAAATTCATTGTTTTTAGTAGCTGAGTAGTATTCCATTGTGTAAATGTACCACTGTTTCTGTATCCCTTCCTCTGTTGAGGGACATCTGGGTTCTGTCCATAACTGGCTATTACAAATAAGTCTGCTATGAACATTGTGAGCATGTGTCCTTATTACATGTTGGAACATCTTCTGGATATATGCCCAAGAGTGGTATACCTGTGTCTTCCAGTAGTACTATGTCCAATTTTCTGAGGAACTGCCAAATTGATTTCCAGAGTGGTTGTACCTGCTTGCAATCCCACCAGCAGTGGAGGAGTGTTCCTTTTTCTTCACATCCTCGCTAGCACCTGCTGTCACCTGAGTTTTTGACCAAAGTCATTCTGACTGGTATGAGGTGGAATCTCAGGGTTGTTTTGATTTGCAATTCCCTAATGACTTAAGATGTTGAACATTTTTTAGGTCATTCTCAGCTATTTGGTATTCCTCAGTTGAGAATTCATTATTTAGCTATGTACCCCATTTTTAATAGGATTATTTGATTCTCTCAAATCTATCTTCTTGAGTTTTTTTATATACATTGGATATTAGCCCTCTGTCAGATGTAATGTTGGTAAAGATCGTTTCCCAATTTGTTGGTTGCCATTTTGTCCTATTGATAGTGTTCTTTACCTTTCAGGAACTGTAATTTTATGAGGTACCATTTGTCAATTCTTCATCTTAGAGCTTTGCAGCTCATGATGTACCATTTGTCGATTCTTGTTCTTAGGGCATAAGCCATTGGTGTTCAGAAAAAATTTCCCCTGTGCTCATGTGATCAATGTTCTCCCCCACCGTCTTTCCTATTAGTTTCTGTGTGTCTGGTTCAATGTGGAGGTCCATGGTCCATTTGAACTTGAGCTTTGTACAAGGAGATAAGAATGAATCAATTTGCATTCTTCTGCATGCTAACTGCCAGTTGAACCAGCATCATTTGTTGAAAAGGCTATCCTGTTTCCACTGGATGGTTTTGGATCCTTTGTCAAATATCAAGTGATCATAGGTGTGTGGGTTCATTTCTGGGTCTTCAATTCTAATCCATTGATCTACTTGCATGTCCCTGTACTAATATCAAGCAGTTTTTATTACTATTGTTCTGTAGTAATATTTTGGAATAGGATACTGATTTCCCCAGAAGTTCTTTTATTGTTGAGAATACTTTCAGCTATCCTGTTTTTTTATTATTCCAGATGAATTTGAGAATTTCTTTTTCTAACTCTATGAAGAATTAGGTTGGAATTTTGATGGAGATTTCATTGAATCTGTAGATTGCATTTGGCAAGATGGCCATTTTTTCTATATTAATCCTGCCTATCCAGGAGCATGGAAGTTCTTTGCACCTTCTGAAGTCTTCTGCAATTTCTATCTTCAGAGATTTGAAGTTCTTCTCATATAAATCTTTCACTTCCTTGGTTAGAGTCATACTGAGACACTTTATATTGCCTGTAACAATTTTGAAGAATGTTGTTTCCCCAATTTCTTTCTCAACCTCTTTATCCTTTGAGTATAGGAAGGCTACCAATTTGTTTGAGTTAATTTTATATCTGGCCACTTTACTAAAGTTGTTAATCAACTTTAGGAGTTCTCTGGTTGAAAATTTTGGGGTCACTAAATTAAAATTTGGGGTCACTATCACCAAATAGTGATAGTTTGACTTCTTCCTTTCCAATTTGTATCCCTTTGATCTTTTGTTTTCTAATTGTGCTAGCAAGATCTTCAAGTACTATATTGAATAGATATTGAGAGAGACAGCAGCCCTGGCTAGTCCCAGATTTCAGTGGTCTTCATGTTCACTCCATTTAGTTTAATGTTGGCTACTGTTTTGATGTATATTGATTTTACTATGTTTAGTATGGGCCTTGAATTCCTGATCTTTCCAAGACTTTTAACATGAAAGAATGCTGAATTTTGTCCAATGCTTTTTCACAATCTAATGAAATGACCATGTAGTTTTTTTTCTTTCAGTTTCTTTATATAGTGGATTACATTGATGGATTTCCATATATTGAACCATTTCTGCATCTCTGGGATGAAGCCTACTTGATCATGACAAAGATCGTTTTGATGTGTTCTTGGATTTGGTTGGCAAGAACTTTATTTAGTGTTCTTGCATTGATATTCACAAAGGAAATTGTTCTGAAGTTCTCTTTCTTTGGTGGATCTTTGTGTGGTTTTGATATAAGCATAATTGTGACTTCATAGAATGATTTTGGTAGTTCTCCTTATGTTTCTATTTCTTGCAATAGTTTGAAGATTATTGGCATTAGATATTCTTTGAAGGTCTGATAGAATTCTGAACTAAATCCATTTGTTCCTGTGCTTTTTTTGGTTGGCAGACTTTCAATGACTGCTTCTATTTCTTTAGGGGTTATGGGACTATTTAGATGGTCTATCAGATACTGATTTAAATTTGATATTTGGTAGCTGTCTAGGAAATTGTCCATTTTAACCAGATTTTCCAGTTGTATGGTGTATAGGTTTTTTTGATATAATCTCATGATTTTTGGAATTTCTTCATTTTCTGTTGTTATATCTCCATTTTCATTTCTGATTTTGGTAATTTCAATACTGTCTCTGTGCCCTCTAGTTAGTGTGGCCCAGGGTTTATCTATCTTGTTGATTTTCTCAAAAAAACAGCTCTTGGTTTTGCTGATTCTTTGTATACTTCTTTTTGTTTCTACTTGATTTCAGCTCTGAGTTTGATTATTTCCTGTTGTCTACTCCTCTTGGGCCTATTAGCTTCTTTTTATTCTAGACCTTTCAGGTGTGCTGTTAAGCTGCTTGTTTATGCTCTTTCTAATTTCTTTTTGTGGGCACTCAGAGGTATGCATTTTTCTATAAGTTTGCATATGTTGTTCCTTCATTTTTGTTAAATTCTAAAAAGTCTTTGATTTTTTCCTTATTTCTTCCTTGATCAAGGCATGATTGAGAAGAGTATTGTTCAGCTTCCATATGTATTTGGGCTTTCTGTTATTTTTTTGCTATTGAAGACCGGTCTTAATCCATAGTGATCTGATAGGAGCCAAGGGATTATTTCAATCTTCTTAAATCTGTTAAGGTCTGCTTAGTGACCAAATATATTGTCAGTTTTGGAAAAGGTACCATGAGGTGCTGAGAAGAAGGTATATTCTTTTGATTCAGGATGAAATATTCTATAGTTATCTGTTATATCCAGTTGGTCCATGACTTCTATGAGTTTCAGTGTATCTCTTTTAAGTTTGTGTTTCCCTGATCTGTCCATTGATGAAAGTGGGATATTGAAGTCCCCACAATTATTGTGTGAGTTACAATATGTGCTTGGAACTTTAGTAAATTTTCTTTTATGAATGTGGGTATCCTTGTATTTGGTATAGATGTTCAGAATTGAGAATTCTTTTTGGTAGAGTTTTCCTTTTATGAGTATGAAGTGTCCTTCCTTATCTTTTTTGATGACTTTCGGTTGAATGTCGATTTTATCCGATATTAGAATGGGTACTCCAGCTTGTTTCTTGAGACCATTTGCTTGGAAAATTGTTTTCAAGCCTTTTACTCTGAGGTAGTGTTTGTCTTTGACACTGAGGTGCATTGACTGTGTGAAGCAAAATGCTGGGTCCTGTTTATATATCCATCCTCGTAGTCTATGTCTTTTTATTGGGGAATTGAGTTCATTGACGCTAAGATATAGTAAGGAATAGTGGTTGTTGCTTTCTGTTATTTTTGGTGCTATTTTTATATTTGTGTGGTTATCTTGTTTTTGTTGAAAGATTACTTTCTTGCTTTTTCATGGGGAAGTTTCCCTCCTTGTGTTTGTGTTTTCCATCTCTTATCCTCTGTAGGGCCGGATTTGTTGAATGATATTGTGTAAATTTGTTTTTTTCATGGAATATCTTTGTTTCTTTATTTATGGTAATTTAGTGTTTTCCTGGGTATAGTAGTTTGGGCTGGCATTTTTGTTCTCCTATGGTCTGTATGAGATCTGCCCAGGATCTTCTGGCTTTCATGGTCTCTGATGAGAAGTTTAGTGTAATTCTGATAGGTCTGCATTTATATGCTACTTGACCTTTTCCCCTTACTACATTTAATATTCTTCCTTTGTTTAGTGCATTTGGTGTTTTGATTATTATGTGACAGGAGCTATTTCTGTTTTGGTCCAGTGTGTTTGGAGTTTTGTAGGCTTCTTATATGTTCATGGACATCTCTTTCTTTAGGGTAAGAAGGTTTTCTTCTATAACATTGTTGAAGATATTTACTGGCTCTTTAAGTTGTAAACCTTTGCTCTCTTCTATCCCTATAATCCTTAAGATTCATCTTCTCATTGTGTCCTGGATTTCCTGGATGTTTCTGGGTTATAATCTTTTTGCATTTTGCATTTTCTTTGACTGTTGAGTCAATGTTTTCTATGATATCTTAGCACCTGAGATTCTTTCTTCTATCTCTGGTATTCTGTAAGTGATGCTTGCATCCAAGTTTCCTGATTTCTTTCCAAAGTTTTCTATCTCCAGAGTTTTCTCTTTTTGTGATTTCTTTATTGTTTCTTCTTTACTTTTAGATGCTGTATTGTTTTGTTTGTTTGTGTTCTCCTGTATTTCTTTAATGGATTTTTGTGTTTCATCTTTAATGGCTTCTACCTCGTGACCTATGTTCTCCTGTATTTCTTTAAGGGACTTATTTATGTCATTCTTTAAGTCCTCTATTATCCTCATGAGATGTGATTTTAAAACCAGATCTTGCTTTTCTGGTGTGTTGGGGTATACAGGACTTGTGGGAGAACTGAGTTCGTATTGTGGCATGTTGCCTTGGTTTCTTTTGGTAACATTCTTGCATTTCCCTTTCACCATCTGGTTATCTTTGGTATTAGTTGGTCCTGCTGCCTCTGGCTGGAACCTGTCCCCTCCTGTGTGCCTGAAAGCTTGTCTCATTACCCCTGGAAGATCAGCTCTCCCCTAGGACAGAGGAGTGTGACTCAGCCCAGCTCCTGGGTGCAGATGGAGCTTGGAAGGACCCTGTCCCATCTTCTCTGCCACTCCTGTGCTCCTGGCCATACCTGACTGCATAGACACCAGATCCATGGTATTGTTATTATTTCTGCTCTACTTGTTTATAAATATCCAAGTGATAAACACCAGCATTAATACCATAATTGAAGAATCTAAAAGAAACTCATCTTACGCTTCTATTTCAAGGACTTTCCCACAGTTCTTTGTGTTTATCTTATTCCAAAGCTTTTTATTTGCACTCATCCCCTTCACTGTGTCCATAACAACTTTTTTCATGCTCATTTTCTCCTTATAGAAACATGTGAAGAACATTCAACAAAATGTCAAAGGGTGCAGAGTCATCAGAAACACATGGCCACAAAAAGGTCCTGCAAATGACAGCCACCTCTCATGCTTTAGTTCTTCCTGTCTACCTGTTTTCATATTTGTTTTACTGCTGTGAACAGACACCATGACCAAGACAATCTTATAAAGGACAACATCTAATTGGGCTTGCTTACAGATTCAGAGGTTCAGTACAACATCTTCAAGGAGAGAGGCAGGCAACCTCTAGGTAGGCATAGTGTAGGCAGAGACGAGAGTTCTATATCTTCATCTGCAGGCTGGTAGTGGAAGACTGACTTCCAGATAGTTAGGTTGAGGACCTTGAGCCTACACCCACTGTGACACACTTACTCTAACAAGGCCACACCTCCTAATTCTGCCATTACCTGGGACAAGCATATACAAGTCATCACATTCCACTCCCTGGCACCAACAGGCTTGTTCAAATGTGTGAATCTATGGGGACCATTTCTAGCCATAACATAGTGCAACTTCGTATGTCCCCATATTCTATAGCAGTATCAATAATACAAAAAGTCCAAAGTTCAAAGTCTCTTCCAAGATCTATCCAATCACCTAACTGTATTTTTCCTTTCTAAGCTTGTTTTGCTTATTCAAAACACTCTTCTTGAGAGTTAACCAGAGAGCAAAGTCTATGATGGGTGTTTCTGAGACTTCCTTTGTCAATGCAATTAATCTGAGTCTCTTCACCTTAATCTCAGTCAGACTCTTCAGTCAAGAGCAAAAAGTAGTCAGGTTCTTCACCAAAATGCTACAAAAAACATCTCTAGGCCACCACTGAAGTTCTTCTAGACTGAAACCTTTTGGGCCAGGTCTTCACAATTCAAATCACTATTAGTAACAAAGTTTTCCATATTCCTACTAGGATGGCCCATTAAGCCCCTTTAAAGCATTCCACTGCTTTCTAAACCCAAAGTCCCCAAATCCACATTCTTCCAAACAAAAGCACAGTCAGGCCTATTCCAGCAATACTCCACTCCTTGTATCAATTTGTTTTAGTTAGGGTTTTACTGCTGTGAATAGACAACATGATGAAGACAAATCTTATACAGGACAATCTATAATTGGACTGGCTTACAAGTTCAGAGATTCAGCCCATCATCTTCAAGATGGGAGCAGGGCAGCATCTAGGCAGGCATGGTGCTGGCAGAGCTGACAGTTCTGCATCTTCATCTGAAGGCTTGTAGTGGAAGATGATTTCCAGGTAACTTGGGTGAGGGTCTTAAGTACATGCCCACAGTGACACACTTACTCCAACAATGCCACACCTCCTAATATTGTAACTCCCTGAGCCAAGCATATGTAAGCCATCACACTGCCTTTGCAGTGCTTTGAATATCTGAAATATATATACAACAAATCATCTTGTTTGTAAAGGCTACTCTAACATCTTTTCTTGCTGTTCACTCCTGTGTCCTTATTCTGGAAAGTAGTAAACTGAGACAGGTTTGGCATTCAGTGCTGCACTGCATGAGACAAGAGACCATTGTGTCCTCAGTCCACCTCAGAGATCAGCCAACGTATTCTATAGGAAAATCAGCAGAATTTTTCCTGCCAATCACTTTAAAGATTAATACAACAAGAAGCCTGTGATTGGACAGGGAAAAGGGAGGCAGAGCAAGGAGTTTCAGAGATGGGGACAGAGAGGAAGGAATGAAGATGGAGGAGGAACAAGATGGTCCAGATTCTGCATGGCTTTAAATAACCATTGGGTATTATGATTATTTTATAAGGGATGCATAATTACATGAAAATTTGTCTTATCTAGGTGGGCAATTTATATCATTATCAATTGGCTCTGAAATTAATGTTTGGGCATCTTGAGAATTGAGAATTTATTGATATATAAATCTCACAGGTTAATTATAAGATTCTAGATTGCTGATATACTGGGTTAAGTGGAATTGTGACTGCTGACTAAAGGGGGTGGATGGTTGAGAAGGTACAGGAAGCTCTGAGGCAGGTGAATCAGACCTGGGAAGACCACTATTGATGGCTGCATGGGGCTAGCATAGAGGTGATGAGACTGTGGGCAGAGAGTAGCTGGATTTAGCATGGGATGGTGCCACTTTTTAAATAATTCCCACAACATGATTTTCTCTATAGTTTTCTAATATTAAATTTTGACCAAAATTTGTTTAGGAAAATCATTTTCTGAACGTTGGTTCATTATAGTATATGTCAAGTTTGTGTATTAATATAGTTTTATACAGAAGAATATTAACAAATCTTACTTAAATGTAAAAGATACTTATAGTAAATAAAATATAATATGAATTTGGTAACATTTTTAATTTTTCATTTTTTAAAATTAGTCTATAGTTACATATTCAATTTATAATATTCATGTAAGTCATGATATTTACAAGCCACTTCTATCAAATTGTCCCACTATCTTGTCTTGAGGTATCATGTTTGCTCTACCCCTTTCAGTTTTTCAAGTTTAGACCATTCATCAAAGATGTTATACTGAAGACTGAAACATCTATTTACAGAGCTTCGAACTCCAACATACACTCCTTTGCCTTTAAGCCAGAATCAATGAATTTGAGGAAAAAAATATACAAGTCAAATCATGATCCCAAGCACTGGGAAATTATGTAGAAAATCACATGACTGCCTCTGTGCATTACAAAGACTGACACACACACACACACACACACAGACACACACACACACACCACACACACCCCATTTAAAATGGAATGATTTTTTCTTTTTATTATGTAATTGCTACCATTTTGTTTGTTAAAATTTGAATAGATTTTGTTTGTGCCTTATTGAAACTTAGAGATAATTAAGATTTGGTGAGGTTGATTGCATAGACCTCTATGGGTTTATATAACATTAGTTTTGGAAATGCCACATGTATTATATAAACCTTATAATTAAATCTACTTCATGCATATGAGAACTGAAGTTGACTTTATTTTTAAACTTGCTTTGATTAGTAGGTTTTGGACTGACTTTTAAATTCTGATTATGCGTTGGGAACTTTACTTGCTATCATGAAACAACCAAACCAAAACAAGCCAAAACAACCCAAAAGAGTCTAGAGGTTTGTTCTTGTTTATAGGTTTTTATGATCAGGGACTGTAGTACTCCACAATGGTGAGACAGGTGTTATAGACTGAAGGCTGTTATTGCATACTGAATCCACAAATAGAAGCAGACAGAGATGAATTCTTGGTATTTGTTCAATTTGCCCATTTTATTAAGTCTGGCAATCAATCCAGGCACCCATTTGTACAGTGGGTCTTTCCAAATCTTCATTATCTAGAAAATCCTTCATAAACAGTCGTCCAAGATTTTTCTCTAGTGTGATCCTATATACTTTTAGGATAATGATTATGATGAATACAAATTATTATATTTGAAATGCAAGTAAATCATGTACTAAAAGCCCAGGTTTCTGAACCCTGTGCCCCTGCCTATGCTCTCTTTGCTTATTCCTTCCTATATGCTCAAACTAAGAAAAATTTCACATTACCAAACTAATTTTAATTTTAGTTATTGACCATATAATCATAGTAAGCTGAACTATAATTATAACTTAATGAAACTAAGATACTTTTTCCACTTAAACTTGCCATTTGTGGTATTTAGTAACACAGTAGGTTCCCTGACTTCTTTTTAGTCAATTAAAAACAGAATTATTTTATAACAATTTTTCTTTCAATTGTCAAATTGAGAATGCTTATTTAAATCTTCCATCTGTACAAGTAACCCACTTATGGTCAAAAGGTATAGCCATACTGATCGTTTGTGTTTTAATCTCTAAGAAAACGAAAAAGTGATAAGCCATGACCAACTGCTGATGCCTTCACCCCATTTTGTATTACATCTGCCACAGAGTAGAGCTTGAAATATTGTAACAATTATAATGTCTTATTTAAACTTGGTTAAGTACCTAGCATGTTAGAGAAAGTGCTGTGGAATTTGGTCTCAAGATTCATTTGTTGCACAGAAGACATATCTCAGATAATTAATTAATAGAATCTGTTGGTGTTTCGATCATAATAAATATGTTTTATATATGCAATAGCTGTAAGTCTTATTTAGTATTGTGCTTTGCTTGCTTTCTCAGAAACTCTCTAAATTCAGAAACTTAAATTAGTATGCTTCAATCATTCTTGCAACCTTGGAAACTTGAGTTTGTTCATCATTCAGAACATCTACTCCCCAACCTTGCAGTGTGAGTGTGAATGTGAGTGTGTGTGTTTGTATGTGTAATGTGTGTGTGTGCATGTTCATGTGTGTGTTCACGAATGTGTGCATGTGTGTATATGTGTGTGCATGTTCTTTTGAATACACATGTATGTGTGTGCATGCCTGAGTGCACGTCTGTGTGTGTGTATTTGTGTATGCACAAACACTGTCAATTGATAAAAAAGTTTTATTTGTAGAAAATCATTTATCTCACTAGTCAGCTTGCTTGGGAAATACCCTGTTATTGCAATGTATTGGGTGACAAAACCTTTATTACAAAAATTCTGCACACATGTCTACACACACCAGATAGGGAGCCTACAGTAGATCAAATTATAGATACTACAAAAATCTAACTTGGTGAACCAATGATTTCTATTAGTTACTTACAGGAGCAGAAGTGAGTCATAGATAGGTAAATCATCAGAACATGGGACAGCTCACAAAATCTGGGAACCTGAATTACCCGGCACAACCTGCAGACAGCTCAGCAATTTGGAGAGTATCCTTTCTGGGTCATTCAGTTCATCTAAACCTCTTCCTGGTAGCTCTACTAGTTTCCACTCCTTCTAGGCAGCTGGTCTGGCCTCAGTTTTCTTTGTGGTTTGGCTTATCTCAGAATACCTTTCAACAGTCTTAATTGCTCAATGTGGGAGAAAGTGCCATAGTAAATATAGTCAAGTTCTTCATGAAGATGTATTTTTTATTTTCTTTTTGTCTCAAAGAACTCTCCAGCAGGATGGGATATTTTAGTCTTAGAAGACTCATAGCACCTTTCTATGCAGGAATTGCAGTATATGGCCACATATACCCAGCATTTGTGTGGGTTCTAAGAATCTAAAATGTGGTTCCTGTTCTTCTATGGCAAGCAGTTTCAGATCCGTGAATTTAAAAGAGAGAAGGAGGGCTTTGGAGGAAAGAAAGGGAAAGATGTCTTCATGCAATTACATTATTAACTCAAAACAAATAGGGGATTTCTGTTTATGTTACTTACATTCATATGCAACAGCAAAAAATTAACCTAATACAACAAAAAGTTATTAATGTCAGGGAAAATATGGAAGAACAACTGTAAAATACACTATTTCAAAATCCTTATTTTGTATATTAATTACTTTTTTAGTGTTCATACATCTCTTGCTACTCTCATATTCACCATCACTGCTTTCATTAATTATTTTCATGAACACACACACACACGCACACACACACACACACACATATATATACATATATATATATATATATACTCACATACATATATACACATATATATGTGTGTGTGTGTGTATTTCTAAATATATAAATACAATTTTTTGGTATGAAAGCTAATCTTAAGGAGTCATTCAGTTCAGGGTTCTCTGGGCTCTGGCTCTAAAGTTCAAGGTATCTTCCTCAATATAGACTGATGTACCTATGGTGGGTAATCAATAGCAATATCAATACATCGTAATATTTTGAAAATCTCTAAACAACCCTGACCAAAAATTCAAAAGAGGGCTTTGAATGCCTCCTTTGGGGTTTAATAGACAGCCTTTGTATCTTAGAGAAAGAATTGTTAACCAAGATGAGAAATTTTTTATTTAAACTGTATATGTATATTTATATACAAACTGACATGCATTATAAGATCACTTTAGGTAGATATATAATAATATGATTCATTTGTCAGATGTCCTTATTGTTGCTTTATTTTCAGGTGCCATCTCAGAAAGGCATGCAAGTTATTTTTCTGGAGATGGCTCATCATTTTTCATTGCCTGAGATGGATGAACTCTAACAATATTAGGCCCTTAGAGACTTCATCTCAGGATTGCTTTCTGCTACTGTTTTAGCTTTTCTGTCACTATTAGTTAGCCTAATAATTCCTGAAATCAGCCTACCCTATTGGGCAAATTCCATGAAGATCAAGATGAATATGAATTTTCATGAATTAACCCAGTTTAGATGAATTAATGGCTTTTTATAATCCCTGGCTTGATTCAAATGATGTTAGCAAAAAGATTTAGGAGATAGTTTTAGATGTTTTGTCAGAAAGATGAAATAAGGTTAGTATCAATAATAGAATGTGCCCAGTACTCATAGAATAAACAGTGGAGTCTGCATAATAAGGAACATAAGCAGTTTTCACAAATACACTTAAAAGAGAAATAAGCTTGGGACAGATTTGTGATCAAGAAAAAATACATTCATTTTAGGTCAAGTCCAAGGATAAAATCACATGTGTGCAGATGATAAAGTGAGGTCATAGGAAGCTGTTGCTTTGAACTTATAATGAGCTTATAGAATTAAATTCTACTTTGAACTTAATATAAACATCCTTTTGTACCTCCCCTTTTGTCTAACATTTTATCCATGTAATCTTCTAAAGAATTTTTGTCTAAGAAGGTATAAGAAAACCAGAGAGAAAGAAAAAAAAAAACGTGAAATTTGGGACTCAGCCCCGTCCAACAAATGTATATATGAATACGCAAGTTTGTCTGACTGTATGTATGTAAATACATATATAAGTATATGAGTATGTATGTAAGTATGCATGGACACTTATGGATTGATGAGACAGATGGTTGGGCCTCACCAGAGATTCTATGTGTATGAGTGTGTGTGTGTGTATGTGTGTGTGTGTGTGTGTAAATGATTTTGTTTTTTTCTTCTTTTCCCTCTGGTTCATGAAGAGTTAATGAGTTCCAGTCCTCTCACCTGGCCAGTGAGAGGTCCTTGAGCCAGAAAGAAAAGAAACAAGTGCTTATTAGTACAATATAGTAAGGGAAAATAAAACAGCATGTACTATTTTCTTTTAATTTATATATATATATATTTAATTTACATTCCCAATGATTTTCCCTTTCCCGGTTCCTACCTCCCTAAAAGTCCCATAAGCCTGCTTACCTCCCCCCTGTTCCCCATTCAACCCCCTCTCACTTCTCTGTCCTGGTATTCCCCTACATTCAGTCTTTCTAGGACCAGGGGTCTCCCCTTCCATCTTCTTGGAAATCAATTTATATGTAAATTGTGTCTTGGGTATTCTGAGCTTCTGGGTTAATATCAGAAAACTGGGCATGACACTCCCAGAGGATCCTAATAAACCACTCCTGGGCATATACCCAGAGGCTTTCCCTGCATGCAATAAGGATACATGCTCCACTATGTTCATAGCATCCTTATTTATAATAGCCAGAAGCTGGAAAGAACCCAGATGTCCCTCAATGGAGGAATGGATACAGAAGATGTGGTCTATTTACACAATGGAATACTACTCTGCAATTAAAAACAATAAATTCATGAAATTCTTAGGCAAATGATCAGAACTGGAAAATATCATCCTTAATGAAGTAAACCAATCGCAAAAGAACACACATGGTATGCAGAAAACAGCATTTATTATCACAAAACAGTAAGAGAATTACAAGTACAGCGATCTTCAATCTTTGGTCTTCATTTAACTGTGTGTCACACCTCAGTACCATTTGTTCTAAAACCCTTGCAGACCCCAAACAGTTAACTCTCCTCCTCTTTTTATGTATGTACTCCTTTGCCCACCATAATTAGAGACTCTCTTTTTCACATTTACTAATCAAATCATTAGTACCTTGTTACTCTCCTCTCTATTGCGTGGACTCCTGTATCATAGAAATGGCACATTTTTACTTTTATGATTTTTTTTGCTCTTATTCTATGATATGTTCTTTTGAAAGATTGGTATTAGTAGACTTAGATGAGAAAAACATGACATTTGTCTTTCTGAGTCTGAATTACCTCACTCAGTATGATCTCTTCTAGTTCCAAACATTTACTTTCAAAGTTGATTTTATTTTTCTTTACAGCTGAATAGTATTCACTATGTACCATATTTCTCTTATCCATTCATCTGCTGAAGAACATTTAGGTTGTTTCCATTTACTAGATATTGTGACTAAAGCAGCAACCAACACAATGGTGAAAATATCTGTGGAGAAGAATGCCAAGACTAGAGGACATTTGCTGATGAGTGGTATTAATGGACTGTGGGCTATTATGATGATGATGATGATGATGAAGCATACGTAGTTGTGCATGTGCCTACAGGTACCTGAAGAGTTTAGAGACATTGGATCCTCTGGAGCTTGAATTACAGTTGTTTGGAATCCACTCTACCTTGGTACTAGGATGTAAACTTGGGTCCTGTTCAGTACCACTATGTGACCAAAAATGCAGGCCTATTTTCACAACTGTAGACTTTTACAAAACACCATAGGTTTCTATACTGCATTTTCATACAAAATTCGTTTTCATTAAACCTTCTTTAATCCCCTTGTTTTCCAATCACTTTACTACATGTTTACACTTGTGGATGCAAATATTTTCCCTCCCTACTTTCATTTTAACTATATTCTATTACACTATATCTTAATGCATTTTCCTTCCTCTCAAAGACCCAGCTCAGGTTTCTTGATTCCACATACACTCCTAGTAACACACAAACACATACACACACACACACACACACACACACACACACACACACACACAAAGTATTTGAATCTGTGAAATATAGGAGAGAAAACAGAGCATACAGCATTTGTTTGATGGGGCTTGAGTGATTTCAATTAGCATACTTTTTACGAGTACCATCCACTTACCTTAACAATTCACAGATTTCCCTTTTCTTTGAAGATAACTAATAATTCATTTTGTATATGGATCACATTCTCAGTATTCATTATCAAATGCACATTGATTCCTTTCCCCAAGAATTGTGAGTAAAGTATCAATGAATTAGGATTTTCAAATGTTTCTGTAATAAGATATAAATTCCATATATGTGTGTATACACACACACACACACACACACACACACACACACACGTGTGTGTGTGTGTGTGTATGTGCATTTCCAAATTTGTATATCTCTGTTATCCTTGTTCTATTTCTATGGTTTCTTATTCAAAGAAATGCCCAGACTGATTTCAAAGTTACTCCAACCAAGGTTTTCCTTTCCCTAAATCCAAACCAATATGATCTCATTTGCATTACTGACTATGGCTATATTGACTAGGGTGAGGGTGAATCTTGAAGTAGTTGTGATGACTAATCTTGGTTATTGAACAGAATATATCTGGAATCAACTAAACTAAGAAGATGGCCACAACTTAGTGAGATTTTTGATTTTCTTTTTTTCATTATCATATCATTTGAGGCATTAAGATCTTACCTAAATCTGGGACATCTGAGTTGTTGGACTGACCATAAATATGGGCCACACTTTCTTTTGTCACCATATATAATGGGATATATAAAAGAGACCTTTTGCCTTTGTCTGCTTGTTCTCAAACTTGCTCGCAAGCTCAGCAATCCCTGATGTTGAAGCATCCTTTGCTGGTATTAGATCTTACTCCTTCTGCATTCCCAAAAGACAAGCTGAGACATCCAACTTCTTGGACTGCATAGCTATCAAGTGTTTGGATTATTAGATCACCATTTATTGATGCTTCTGGATTCTACACTTTAGTTAGGAGACAGGACTGGGGGGGGGGTAGTTTATTTCCTTAGTGCTTGAGCTTTGGGTAGAAACATTTAAATGAATAGAAATGGAAGTAAAATCTTTTATATCAGAATTTATATGCAACATTTAGCAATGGTAGAAGAGTCCATTGTGTGCTGATTCTAATGAGCATTTGACATATGTTTTTTTACCCTTAGGAAATATATTTTTACTATTATTTGACAATAATTATCTTATTATTAGTTTATCTGAATTGCAGTACCTTTAAAATAAATTTTGTGTGTCACTAACAAATGTTATTTTCTTACTCAATCCCTCAGGGTATCATTATTGGTAAGAAAAGATTAATTTTAATTCATTGCTTTATGTAATTTAGATCACCATTTCCAGGAAATCATGGCATAATGACTGAGTTTATGCTGGTAGGTGTACTTCGTGAAAGCTATTCAAGCCATAGCAGACCAGAGATCAGAAGACAAGAAAAAAAAAGAGGTGGGTTTAATCCTTCAAAGTCTCATCATTCATTACTGATACCTCAGTTCTACCAGATAGCATTCCATTTTCCTAAGGGTTTCAGAACTTTTCCAAGTGTATTTCTCATTACTTCAAAATTCAAGTAAGTGGAGACATTCTAGGTACAGACTATAGCAGTATCCACATGTATGAGGTAGCTAATAGCCATTGATTAGCATGAAACATTGACATATAATGAATATTGGTCTAAAGTTTGATGCCTGGACTGGAATAGAAATAATTTAAAGCTGGATTTAGGTTCAAGAGTTGCCAGGAGATCTATATTTGACCTCTCCATGTGTTTTGCATTTTTGTGGTCTTAGAGTACTTAGACTACTTTACCTTTCAAGTTGTATTCAAAGAACAAATGTTCTAATTAGTAGTAAAATAATCACATAACATTTTATTATTTAGCTTTAAAGTTTTTGTTTTAGTTAAAGCCATCAAATATGATGTTAGACTCAAGAAAAGAAGACATACATTCCAAGTGTCCAGAGAAGAACGCATAAATGATGCCATGTGTTAAAACTGCCACAAGTATACATTATTGTAATTTTGTCCTAGTTTATGTATGAAATGTTCCTTGCAGACTTATGTGTTTGAATGTATGGTTTCCAGAACGTGGCACTGTTTGGTAAAGTCATGGATCCTTTTACTGATAGAGTCTTACTTAAATAGCTATTTCCTAATAGTTTGTAGCCCTGACCTACTTTTATTCTTCCTCTCTGCTTGTTTCCATTATATGGATAAAATGTGATTAGACAGCTGCTTCCTGACTATTAGGCCAGACTTTTGCTCCTGCTGCCAATCTTTTTCCTCCATGATGGCCTGTATCTTTTCAGGAACTATAAACCAAAACAAACCCTTTCTTTCCTAGCTTGATTTTGGCAAGGCGTATATTTATGGCAACATAAAAGCAATTAATAAAAGTGGTAAAACATACAAGAGGTGTCTTATTTTCTTAAGCATATTGTTCCTAAATAATGTGCATTTACAAGATTCATAACAAGGATAAACACTAATTATAAAACCAAGTGACATAAAACATCTTCTGGATTTTTATTCGGGTCTCATAGCAGAATGAATGGTGAATGTATTAGATGCAAAAACATGTTAAAATGAATAAACCTTATGCAAAGGATAACATTAGAATATGTATCACTATTTACTTTTTATCAAATAAATATTTAAAATCCAGTACAAAATTTCAAATTTAAATTTATAAACATTATAAAACCCAGCAGAGAACAAAATAATATCCTTGACAATTGTTGATTTGCTTAAGTAAAATGGGTGCAAGCTTTACAATTTAATTAAGAACTCAGTTGGGAGCATATGTTTAGGGTTTTCCTGAGGCACTCATTGCCCATTTGAGATTTGGATTTACGCAGACACCAATATAGGTGGAATCCATTTGACCCTGATGAACTAAGGTTGATACTGCCTATTAAAAGGAGATTTTGGTTGTGATCATTTCTGTTGTATAATTTATAATGGCAACTTTGAGAAAAGGATTTATTTTACTGATAAACAGTACTTCCTGGTTCAAGAATTGTAAAATCTCTGTGGTGGATTTTATTCTCACTTGGTTGTCCATATCCAGAATGTGGTTTCTGTGGACAACAATTGCAGGTACCTGTTTCAGGAACTTCTACAAGACATTACTTTAAAAAATTGCAAATATATTTTGACATTGTCTGGACAGGGTCCAACTATTTATGTTCAATCTGTACCACCTGCATCAGTGTCTTCTACTTGTTCAAGATAGCCAACTTTTCTAATCCATTTTTCTTCTGAATTAAACAGAAAATTCTTAAGGTACTTATAGCTATTGCCCTAGGCACAATCATCGATTTCTTCTTATTTCTCATTTTTTGAAAATAATAGCTAACGATTTTAACTATGAATGGACAGATTGGAACAAAACACAATGTTCACTTTTTTAGATACTCTAAATGATTTCTTAGTTTACCATAACCTCTATAATGGGATTCTCATTTTCTTTTTTGTAGTGTCTCTGACTTCATTTCTTCTTTTAATCTTCTCCTTATGGAGTCACCATAGGAGGATGAAATTACAGGGCTTACATACCAAGGACACAAGCACAGAAGCTCACATTAGAGCTATGAAAACTGTGATTCATTCCTTTTGTTCTTCATCATATATTAAATCAGGACAATATGTTTGTGTTGTCACACTCCATTCTTGACAATGTGGTTGCACAAACTTTCTCTTATATCATAACATTTCTGTATTCTTCTATTCAATCTTTTTTCTGGTTTCATGGAACAGCAAATTAAAATGGGTATTCCAGGGTGTATTGAGAAAACATGTGTGTCATACTGGATGCTATCCTTTGTTCCATTAAGTACACTCAATATAGCTGATGACTTTCTAAAGTAAGAAAAAAGGAAGAAGAAATAAAGAGGAGGAATATATTCCTTTTCAGGACATTTTTTTTCTGCTATCTGTACTTAACATGCCTTTGAGAATTGTTGACTAAATCCAGACGTCTTTAAAATGAAGAGAAAAGGATGCTCCAATCCAAACAGAATGGGATCAAAATAATCCCAGGATACAGAGGAAGGGAGGAACATGGATGGGAGAAGGGAGGTTAAGGAAAAATGGGTACAGGATCAGATATGTGAAAGACAAGAGAGAAACCCAGAGGGCCAGGAGAGTTAATGGAAATATGCAGCTGGCAAGGGTGGGAGTGGGGAGAACCTCTAGAAAAACCCAGCATCTATTGGAATAACTCCATAAGGAATGTAAAACCTAGACGGAACCATTTATATATCAAATATGAAGGACATGGATGAAAATGACCAATGTTCTATGAAGTCATTAGAGTACAGCCAAAATCTCACTAAAGATTGCTATTACAGAGAAATAAGAGAATGTTTCAATGAAGGAAAAAGAAACAGAAAAACCACTGTGAATACAGATTAATTAATAATGATGATTCATCTTTACAACATACAGTTGGCCTCTCATTTCTTGTTGCCTAAATTGTGAAAACTCATTTGCTCATTCCAACACCTGCAAGAAAATAAATTATGAAGCAGATGAAGCATAGCAAAATTCAAAATACAAACCACCAAACTTTAAAGTATTTTATGAGATTATTTATTAATTGTAAGAGTATGACTTTGGAGAATCATTTTGCAAGACAATATAAATGGTTTTCCAGATAAATTATATAATTTTCTATAATAAACTAAATATATTAATATTCAATGTTGCAGAAAATATAGTTAAATTCCTTATATGGTAGTAGAATGAAAGATAAAACTTGCAATGATATCATTGAAGTCCTAACATAAATAAGGAAATTTGCAAAACGATGAGAAACAGTATCAAGAGTACAGGTTACTGGAGTACAGTGCATAGAAATAGTTACTTTAAAACAGGTTTTGTCAATGATGGGTCTTTGCTTTATTTTGTTTTTGTTGTTTTGTTTCATAAATCTTGGATAATTGTAAGTAGGTTATAGTAAAACCATGATTTGAAATACAAACTTTAAGTCTAATTCACTTGATAATTGATAGATGGTTACTAGTTGATTATCTGAAATTTAAGTAGAACTGAGTAGCTTGAATTTTAGATGCAAGTTTGTGGTATATAAAATGGTTGAATTCTTAAAGTGATAGGTGCTAGAAAGATTATATCCGGTATAATGTGTTAAGAAGTACACATGGCAGCCTCCTACAATTCAAAAGTAGTTGGCCTAAAGTGCCAGTAATATCACATTTAAAAAACTAAGTTTCAGGAAGAGAGAAGAATGAAAAGTGCACAATCAATGAGACTTTTACACAATTAAAAAAATAAAATGAGAGTGTAACCATAAGCATAACTATAGCTTTGCCTTGTTGAATGTTTCTATTTTTATGTGTGTGCTTAACCGTCTCACTTGTTCACAAGCATCTCTAATGTTGATTTGAGTTAACCAAATAAGTAGTTGTGATAGTTTCATTTCTAACACTCATGACAAAAGAAATGACATCTGCAAAGAATGATGTTATTTTTCAGGAAAATAGAATTTGAAATTGTCCCATTATGTTAAACAGACCAGTTTCAGAGATGTTTTTCTACTCATTACAGTATCTGGAATATGTTTATTCACTTGAACTACTTTAGGAAAAGAAGAAGTCAGCAAAGAGAGGAAAAGGTCAGGCAGGAATGAAAGGAGTATAGTGTTTGGTGAGTATTATCAATACATACCACACATGCTTGAAAATGTCACAATGAAAGGAATCATTTACCCTCTGCACATGTATTCAAGGATCTTGCCACTTTCTCTTCTATTAGTTTCATTGTTATCTGGTTTTATGTGCCAGTCCTTGATCCACTTGGACTTGAGCTCTGTAAAATGAGATAAGAATGGATTGATTTGCATTCTTCTACATGCTGACCTCCAGTTGAACGAGCACCATTTTTGAAATGGCTGTTTTTTTTTTTCACTGTATGGTTTTAGCTCCTCTGTCAACGATCAAGTGACCATAGATGTGAGGGTTCATTTCTGGGTCTTTAATTTTATTCCATTGATCTACCTGCCTGTCTCTGTACCAAAACCATGTAGGTTTTTTGTTTTTGTTTTATCACAATTGGTCTGTATGTCAGGGATGATGATTTCCCCAGGAAGTACTTTTATTATTGATAATAATTTCTGATATCCTGTTTTTTGTTATTTCAAAAGAATTTGCAAATTGCTCTTTCTAAATCTATGAAGAATTGAGTTGGAATTTTGATGGGAATTGCATTGAATCTGTAGATTGCTTTCTACAAGATGGCCATTTTTACTATATTAATTCTGCCATGAGCATGAGGTATCTTTCCTTTTTCTGGGATTTTATTTTTTTGATTTTCTTTCTTCAGAGACTTTAAGTTCTTGTTATAGAGATCTTTTATTTGCTTGGTTAGAGTCACACCAAGGTATTTTAAATTATTTGTGACTGTTGTGAAGTGTGCCATTTTCCTAATTTCTTTCTAAGTCTGTTTATCCTTTGAGTATAGGAAAGCTACTGATTTGTTTGAGTTAATTTTATATCTAGACACTTTGCTGAAGTTGTTTACCAGGTTTAGTAGTTCTCTGAAGGAATACTCCTCCATTGCTGGTGGGATTAAAAGCTGGTACCACCACTCTGGAAATCAGTTTGGTGGTTCAACCGAAAATTGGACATGGCTCTACCTGAGGACCCAGCTATTCCACTTCTGGGCATATTCCCAGAAGAATCTCTAACATGTAATATGGACACATGATCTCCTATGTTCACAGCAGCCTTTTTTATGATGGCCAGAAGCTGGAAAGAACCCAGATGTCCCTCAACTGAAGAATGGATAAAGAAAATGTGGTACGTTTACACAATGGAGTACCAGTAAGTTATTAAAAACAATGAATCCATGAAATTCATAGGCAAATGGATGGAACTATAAAATATCATTCTGAGTTAAATAAACCAATCACAAAAAACACACATAATATGCACTCGCTGATAAGTGGATATTATCTCAGAAGCTCAGAATAGCCAAGATATAATTAACAGACCACATGAAGCTCAAGAAGAAGAAAGACCAAAGGGTGGGTGCTTTGGTCATTCTTAGAAGTGGTAACAAAATAATAATGGGAGTAAATACAGAGACAATATGTAGAGCAGAGATTGAAGGAAAGGCCATCCAGAGACTGCCCTATCTTGGGATCCATTCTACATACAGTCACCAAATCCAGACACTCTTGTGGATGCCAAGAAGTGCATGCTGACAGGAGCCTTATATAAATGTCTCCTGAGAGGTTTTGCCTGATCCTGACATATACAGAGATGGATGCTCTTAGCCAACCATTGAACTGATCCTGGGGTTCCCAATGGATGAGTTAGAGAAAGGAATGAAGGAGCTGAAGGTGTTTGCAACTCCATAAGAAGAACAGCAATATCAACCAACCAGAGCTACCAGGGTCTAAACCACCAACCAAGGAGTACCCATGGAGGGACCCATGGCTCCAGCCATATATGTAGTAAAGGATGGCATTGTCGGGCCTCAATGGGAAAAGATGCCGTTGGTTCCCTGAAGGCTAGATGCCTCAGTGTAGCAGAATATGAAGGCGGGTAGGCATGAGTGTGGGGGAGGGTGGGAAAGCACCACCATAGTGGCAGGGGAAGGGGGATGGAATAGGGGGTTTCCAGGGGGAATCTGGAAAAGGGGATAAAATTTGAAATGCACATAAAGGAAATATCCAATTAAAAATTATAATAAAAAAGAAGTATATGGGCAATCCATGTTAAGATGACACTCTACTATAGAGCTTTCAGGTGTTTGTTTTCAGATTTTTTTTTATTTTCTAAGTTTTTTTTATTTACATTCCAAGATATTTCCCCTTTCTCATTTCCTCCCTCCCAGAAAGTCCCATAAGCCCCCTTTCCTCCCTCTTTTCCCCATTCAACCCCCTCTTGCTTCTCTGTCCTGGCATTCCCCTACATCTAGTCTTTCCAGGACCAGAGGTCTCTCCTTCTATCTTCTTGGAAATCTATTGATATGCGAACTGTGTCTAGGGTATTCCAAGATTCTGGGTCAATATCCCCTTATCAGTGACTGCATACCATGTGTGTTCTTTTGTGATTGGGTTACCTCACTAAGGATGATATTTTCAAGTTCTAACCATTTGCCTAGGAATTTCGTGAGTTCATTGTTTTTAATTGCAGAGTAGTATTCCATTGTGTAAATATACATCTTCTGAATCCATTCCTCCATTGAGGGACATCTGGATTCTTTCCAGCTTCTGGCTATTATAAATAAGGCTACTATGAACATAGTGGAGCATGTGTCCTTATTGCATGTAGGGAAAGACTGTGGGTATATGCCCAGGAGTGGTATAGCCAGATCCTCCCTCCTGGAATATCATGCCCAGTTTTCTGAGGAACTGCCAGACTGCTTTCCAGAGTGGTTGTATCAGCTTGCAATCCCATCAGCAGTGGAGGAGTGTTCCTCTTTCTCCACATCCTCGTCACCAACTGCTATCTCCTGTGTTTTTGATCTTAGCCATTCTGACTGGTGTGAGATGGAATTTCAGGGTTGTTTTTATTTTAATTTCCTATGGTCACTTGATCTTTGACAAAGGAGCTAAAACCATCCAGTGGAAAAAAGATAGCCTTTTCAACAAATGGTGCTGGCTCAACTGGAGGTCAATATGCAGAAGAATGCAAATTGACCCATTCTTATCTCCTTGCACTAAGCTCAATTCCAAGTGGATCAAGGATCTCCACATAAAACCAGACACACTGAAACTGATAGAAAGGAAACTAGGGAAGAACTTTGAACATAAGGCACAGGGGAGAATTTCCTGAATAGAACTCCAATAGCTTATACTCTAAGATCAAGAATTGACAAATGGGACCTCATAAAATTACAAAGTTTCTGTAAGGCAAAAGACACTGTCAAAAAGACAAAGTGGCAACCAAGTAACTAGGAAATGATCTTTACCAACCCCACATCTGACAGAGGGTTAATATCCAATATATACAAAGAACTCAAGAAGTTAGACTCCAGAGAGCCAAGTAACCCTATTAAAAAATGGGGTACAGAACTAAACAAAGAGTTCTCACCTGAAGAATATCTAATGACTGAGAAGCTCCTAAAGAGAGGTTCATCAACCTTAGTCATTGTTTTCAGATTTTATATTTAAGTTGACAACCAAAATTCTGTTTTGAATATATAAAGGAAACTGAGATTTGTTTTAAAAAAACAGGATAACATGATTCTTTTAAAGAAATACAGATATAAAATCTTCCCAGTACAATTTGCTCTAATTGTCTTTACTACTGTTTCAACTTAATATTTATTAAAGACTAGTTGATCTTATTTAAGTCTATTAATAAAATTTTTCTTAGTATTCTTTTCATTATATTTGTAGATCTATATTTTATTCACATGCCCTTTTAATGTTTATTTTTGTTTATTGATTGTTTAAAGAATCAACTTACTATGTATTCCAGGCTCATGTTGAACTCATCATTATCATCCTGGCTTAGAATCCCAAGTGGTGAAATAGTTACCATATATCACTAAGACTAACTATAATTGTGCCTTGATACTGAACACTAATACTATGTACTGAAATATAAACAATAAAACTTCCAATTTTATTGTTCTATTAATTTTATTTTTTGACAGTTTCATACATGAATCTTTATATTTGAACATACTGTGAACCTGAAATTGTGTTGCTGTTCACTGAAATTTTGTTTCTAGTTGGTGTTGTTTAGCCTTAGAACACACCTTTTGTCAAGAGATTTTTGAATGAATATTGTAAACATGATTAAATAAAGTCAATCATAGTTCAAGAAGTAGAGCAAGGAACAAATGATAGGGAGCAACATAAGAAAAAAAAAACACAGAGTAAAAGGAATTCAGGAGGAGAAATAAAAAGACGTACCAGAAGTAGAAAGGGGGAAAATTGACTTTGAAAGTTTTCTGAGATGGTGTGAAGAAAGACAGCCTTCCTTTTGGGATTCTGGCTGAGGAAGAAGTTTAGCTTCGTCTCTGAGATAGCAGGTTTTCACCCCAACATCTGACTCTCATGTGTTTATTGCCAAAATTTAACACTTGCGATTTTGTTTAAAACAAAGCTTCTTTTTATAAAAGTAGTTATAGAACTTATTCATATAGAACCTAAAATATTGTACTTGTAAAGTATACTAAAAATTAAAAAAAGTTTTTCTTGAGTAAAATGCACTCTAAAGCCAGAAATAACAAGGAACAAATGTAATAATACTGGAATTAATTAACTTTTAGAAGAGCAAAACATCATGGTTGTTGATACAGAGGCATGGAGAAAAACCAAGGGAGATGAGACCAGACCAATAGAAGAGAGCTCACATAACATAATAATGTAAGGGCATTGGAAGGACTTGGTTCTTTATGTTTGAAACTTAGAGGTTTTAAAAGTAGTTTAGCAGAAAAGTGGCATAGCCTAGTATGTTAATTGAGATTTTTTACTTTTATTTTGGGTATGAGTGCTTGTCTAAATATATTTTACCCACCCCATGTTTGTAGTACAGATAATTCCTATAAAGGCCAAGAGAGAACATTGGTTGCTCTGATATTTGTGTTACAGATGATAGTGAGCTTCTATTTGGATTCTAGGAACTGAAGTTTGATCCTTATCAAGAGCACCAAGTGATCTTACTCTCTGTCATTTTAGCAATCCCAGGATTGAAACTTAGTTAAAAAAATACTCTTTTGAAGACAATAACCCACAACTTTGTGTTGTTCTATTAGCTATTGATAGTATGTCTTTTTCAAGTATGTTCAGAAAGAAAGTTACATATTGTGAGGTGTATATAAAATATGAAAGCATTTCATTCCTAGGCATCCAAACATCCGTGCATATTAAGAGACAGCAAAGAGGAAGCCTTTGGTTTTGGACATGAGCTTCTTCCATCTCAGATGTCGAAAAATTTGAACTACAACTCTGTATAAAACTGAGGACACATAGAGTGTCACAGAGAACTTTATGCTCTACAATTCATCAGCAATGATGTTGATTGACCCAAAATATATCATTTAATTTTAGATGAAGAGTATTGTTGTCATCTTTATCCTCTAGAACATAATTTGATAAAATCAAATTTTCTTTAGCAGAGACAATACAAAATGATATATCAGTGAAAGAGAATATATCTTTATTTGCATGTTAGCAAATGACAGCTGGATGTACTTCCTGATATTCTGCAATACAGTTCACCCTCTAGAAGATTATACAAAAGATTTTAGAAGAATGTGCTGCATGATTTTTTAATATGCTCATTGACATTAGGTCAGTCACTACAAAAGAAGCAAGACTTGAATGAAAGCTTATCTTAGTTTTTGAGATACATGAACATTTCACCTTGGCTAATGATAAGCAATGAATCTTCTTTGTCTTGACATGGGAAGCAATTTGTATGGTATCTTAACTATTGTCATGATTGCAGAGTTTATATTTGGAAATGTGAGTAATGGATTCATAGTATTGACAAACTGCATTGACTGGGTCAAGAAAAGAACTCTTTCTTCTATTGGTTGGATCCTGCTTTTCTTGGCCATTTCAAGAATGGTTTTGATATGGGAAATGTTACTATCATGGCTAAAATATATGAAGCATTCATTTTCTTTTGTGGCTGGAACAGAATTAAAGGGTTTGATGTTTTCCTGGGTAGTTTCCAATCACTTCAGTCTCTGGATTGCAACTATTCTCAGCATCTTTTATTTGCTCAAAATAGCCAATTTCTCCAGACCTGTTTTTCTCTATCTGAAGTGGAGAGTAAAGAAAGTGCTTCTGATGATCCTTCTGGGAAATCTGATATTCTTGGTATTCAACATATTACAAGTAAACAAACATATAGAAGACTGGATGTATCAATTTGAGAGAAATATAACCTGGAATTCTAGAGTGAGTGAATTTGAGGGGTTTTCGAATCTGGTCTTAATGGAGATGATTATGTTCTCTGTAACACCATTCACAGTGGCCCTGCTTTCCTTCATCCTGTTAATCTTCTCCTTGTGGAAACATCTCCAGAAGATTCATCTCAATTCCAGACTGAAAGGAGACCCCAGCACTAAAGCCCATGTGAATGCTTTGAGAATTATGGTCTCCTTCCTCTTACTCTATGCCACTTATTTCATATCTTTTTTTATGTCATTGATTCCCATGGCACATAAAAATGGACTAGATCTTATGTTTAGCATAACTCTTGGACTTTTCTACCCTTCAAGCCACTCATTTATCTTGATTTTGGGACATTCTTCCTTAAGGCAAGCCAGTCTTTTTGTTATGACGTGTATGAGGTGTAGACAAAAATATTAGAATTTCATTATTCTATAAGAGAGTCAAACTACATGCTATTAGGTATATGACACTACTCAGTGGTAGAGCCCTAGGCAAGCAATAACAAATATATATATAATTTTGAGATTCTTTTGTGTGTGATAAATCACTCACAAATTTAGAATAATGCTAAAGCAGTGTGATCTTATACATAATTGTAATAATACAATTTATTAATGTAGTTCAGGCATGATAACATATGCCTTTTAACTAAAAAGAAAGTTGGATTCATATTTGGATCTAGACTGAGGTATATAGAGACACCCAGGTGATACCTGTACAATAAAGATTATAATTTTCATCCCATTGTGAGTTAGCTGAAATTAATGTCATTAAAGGCATAAGCAAGATTTTCACATACTGAAACAATTTCTTATGCTGTTTTATATTGTTTTAGAAGTAAATTAGAAAATTTAAATAAAGCATAGCAATCAAAATTATAAAAGCTTAATACATGGAGTGATTTAAAAACTAGAATCTAGGTCCTGAGGAATGGCTTGGTAAAGTGCTTTGTTGCAAGCATGAGAATCTGATTTTAAATCCCTATATTCAACTAAAAGCCTGGAATAAATAGCCAATGTAAAATTTGTATGTAAATTATAGCCAATGCTAAAAGTACCAAGAAAACAAATGTTTACCTTTAAAATCATTAATTGATGTTCTTTTAAAAGCAGGTACATATTTTACTATTTGAATAAGATTTTGCTAAAGGCTAGTTTTGACACCTCAGGTAAACTTAGGAAGGCAACAAGTGGAGTCAGCTATTGGGGTCAGTGATGTTAGCAGCTGAGAGAGGACACTACATTGACTACAGTAGACAATTTACAATTTCATCACTGGTAGTGCTGACAGGAGCAAAACTCTGAACTCATTGGGAGCTGGTAAGAAAGAAAAAGAGAGAAAATCATTTATACACAAACACACACACACACACACATACACACACACACACAAACACTGGATAAAGCAAAGCAGACTCCAACAAGCAAATTTCAACAAAAAAGCTCCAAAAATTTCACACAGATTTGCATACATATATATATGAACACATATGTACTTACATATATACACACAGTTGGTGAATGGAGAGAAACACCAATGAGCTGGCTCCAACAACTCTAACAATTTTATACAAATATACATATGCATATGTATATGCATACTCATACACATAAACATACACATATACATATACACACACATATTTGGTGGATGGTTTCAATAAGCTGACCCCCACAAATTTATTCTTTACTTAATCCTTTTCATAACTCCTATGACAAGGTACTCTGCTCAAAAATAAAAAAAAAATATTATCATTTCATTCAAAAACTGGTAAGGTAACGGAGTTATAAGATGATTGCTAATTATTAATTCAAAGGAGCTATTTTATGTATTACTCATTCTAGAAGTTCATTATAAGTTCAAAGCAATAGTTTTATTTGTTCATGACCTTACTTTATCATGGTGCATACCTGTGAACTCATACTTGAACCTGACATATAATGAATATTTATCCTTGATCATAAATCTGTCCCAAGCCTATTTATCTTCCTAGTGTCATTTATGTACTTGATATTTCAAAAGCTTGTTAAACTCCTTTTAAAAACTATTAAGTCTTTTCTTACTATTCTAGGATGAGGGGGTATATTTTACTTTTGATTCTAACTTATACATACCTTTTTTGCAAAATATTTAAACCATCTCCTTAAATTTATAACAATTATTCTAATGTCCTGAAATTATTGAAATCAAACAAAAAATACTGTAAAATCATTAATTCATCTAAACTTCATAAATTTTATTATTTTATGAAAATGCAACATTGCCTGGGACAGGAGTCAGAAGAGTTCCAGAGTGGACTTTATTCTCGCCTGCTTTTCTATTTCTAGAATTGATTTTCTGATGCAAGCTATGCAAAAATATATCAGTCCAATAGTGTTCTTAAATTTGAAGTCTTCTGACAAGAATCTACCTATTCACAGCTTGCATCATGTTCCTCAGTGTTTTATATTGCTTTAAAATAAACAACTCACTGAATGTCTTTATGTGTGTGCATGTGTGAATGTGCGAGTGTGTGTATGTGTGAATGTTAGACAAAGAAGGAACTTCTTGTGTTTATCTCAATAACAATACTCTATTTGTCACTGTTTCTGATTTTCTTGAAAAAATTGGATAAGATTTTTTTAAGAATTGTCACAAATGAAAACTTGACATTTTATTTTATGGAAACTCTAAATGTTCTCTTAGCGTATCACTTTTTATTTTACTAATTTGATTTTTATCATATTTTTGTAGTGTGTCTGATTTTTGAGTTTCTTCTAACAATTATGTTATGTAGTCACACCAGGAGAATGAAGCTAAAGGACATATATTCTAAGGATGTGAGATCTAAGGCCTATAAGATTAAAGGTGAAAATTATGGTCTCATTTCTACTCTTCTTTATTAAGTATAACATAAGCAAATTCTGATTGTGGCTGTGCCCTACACCTTTGTAGACAGTGAGCTAACAAAGACTTTTTCTCTTGTTCTTGTATATTTGCACCTACCTGGGTATATATTTCTTCTGATTTCATGGGGTAGAAATTAGGAAAGGTTTGTTTGTATGTTGAAGCAACTGAAGTGGGCCAAGAGTTCTCTCTGTACTGTGTTCAGGCCTAATGATGCTCTCAGGGGATAGAGGAAGAAGAAGAAAAACATTCCATCCATAATCTACCCCACCTACTTTTTTGAAACAATGTCTCTCTATGTAGAGCTAGCTATCCTAGAATCCATTCTGTAAACCTGACTGGCTTAAATCTCACAGTGATTCTCCTAAATTTTCCCTGATTGCCAAAATTGAAGACGGTACACAGCTATACATTTTACCTACTCATCTTTCTCTCATTCTATCATATTGTGAAATATTCAAAATATCTTCTTGTTTTTAAAGAAAAAGGAAAGTAGTTCTATATTACTTGCATTGGATATAGAAATTTTTATTTACAAATAAAATTGTAAATGGGTGAGAATTTATTTTAAGCATATGCACAAGACAGCAGAATAGTTCTTTATAAAACTGCATTGATAAGTTGAATAAAGTTTAACTAGAAGAAAAATAAAATATATGAAAGCTTATGGTTTAGATTATCTGTGTTTATATATGTATGAACAGTTCCACATTTCAAATATTAGTAAGTTAATTGTTAATTAATTGCTAATTTGTCTTCCCAAGAAAAAAAGTATGTGATTTGGTTTTCTTTTCCTGCATCCTCTAGGCTTAGAATTTTTTAAACCTACATTTAGTAAGGGTTCTCAAATGCTTCAATTCCCCTTTTAGCCCACCATCCAAAGGAAGGGAAGAAATGATGGTAAACAGAATAAGGGGAATTGGACTTGTTTATAAAAGTACTTTGGGTTTTACCAGCTTGCAATCCCACCAGCAGTGGAGGAGTGTTCCTCTTTCTCCACATCCTCGCCAACAACTGCTGTCTCCTGTGGTTTTGATCTTAGCCATTCTGACTGGTGTGAGATGGAATCTCAGGGTTGTTTTGATTTGCATTTCCCTAATGACTAAGGATGATGAACATCTCTTTAGGTGCTTCTCAGACATTAGATATTCTTCAGGTGAGAACTCTTTGTTTAGTTCTGTACCCCATTTTTTAATAGGGTTACTTGCCTCTCTGGAGTTTAACTTCTTGAGTTCTTTGTATATATTGGATATTAGTCTTCTGTCAGATGTAGAGTTGGTAAAGATCATTTCCCAGTTAGTTGGTTGCCGCTTTGTCTTTTTGACAGTGTCTTTTGCCTTGCAAAAACTTTGTAATTTAATGAGGTCCCATTTGTCTATTCTTGATCTTAGAGCATAAGCTATTGGAGTTCTGTTCAGGAAATTCTCCCTTGTGCCCATATGTTCAAGGTTCTTCCCTAGTTTCCTTTCTATTAGTTTCAGTGTGTCTGGTTTTATGTGGAGGTCTTTGATCCACTTGGAATTGAGCTTAGTGCAAGGAGATAAGAATGGGTCAATTTGCATTCTTCTGCATGTTGACCTCCAGTTGAGCCAGCACCATTTGTTGAAAAGGCTATCTTTTTTCCACTGGATGGTTTTAGCTCCTTTGTCAAAGATCAAGTGACCATAGGAGTGTGGATTCATTTCTGGGTCTTCAATTCTGTTCCATTGATCTACATGCCTGTCACTGTACCAATACCATGAGGTTTTTAACACTATTGCTCTGTAGTACAGCTTGAGGTCCAGGATACTGATTTCCCCCAGAGGTTCTTTTACTCTTGAGAATAGTTTTAGCTATCCTGGGTTTTCTGTTATTCCAGATGAATTTTTGAATTGCTCTTTCTAACTCTATGAAGAATTGAGTTGGGATTTTGATGGGAATTGCATTGAATCTGTATATTACTTTTGGCAAGATGGTCATTTTTACTATATTAATCCTGCCAATCCATGAGCATGGCAGATTTTTCCATCTTCTGAGGTCTTCTTCAATTTCTTTCTTCAGAGACTTGAAGTTCTTGTCATACAGATCTTTTACTTGTTTGGTTAGAGTCACTTCAAGATACTTTATATGGTTTGTGGCTATCGTTATATGGTGAAGGGTATCATTTCTCTTACTTCTTTCTCAGCCTGCTTATCCTTTGAGTATAGGAAGGCTACTGACTTGCTTGAGTTGATTTTATATCTGGCCACTTTGCTGAAGTCGTTTATCAGCTGTAGGAGTTCTCTGGTGTAGTTCTTTGGGTCGCTTAAGTATACTATCATATCATCTGCAAACAGTGATAATTTGACTTCTTCCTTTCCAATTTGTATCCCTTTGACCTCTTTGTGTTGTCTAATTGCTCTAGCTAGAACTTCAAGTACTATATTGAAAAGATATATAGAGAGAGTGCAGCCTTGTCTAGTCTCTGATTTTAGTGGGATTGCTTCAAGTTTCTCTCCATTTAGATTGATGCTGGCTACCAGTTTGCTGTAAATTGCTTTTACTATGTTTAGATATGGGCTGGAAAGCAGTCTGGCGGTTCCTCAGAAAACTGGGCATGACACTACCGGAGCATCCAGCTATACCACTCCTGGGCATATACCCAGAGGCTTTACCTGCTTGCAATAAGGACACATGCTCCACTATGTTCATAGCAGCCTTATTTATAATAGCCAGAAGCTGGAAAGAACCCAGATGTCCCTCAGCGGAGGAATGGATTCAGAAGATGTGATATATTTACACAATGGAATACTACTCTTCAATTAAAAACAAATTCATGAAATTCTTATTCAAATGGTCAGAACTTGAAAATATCATCCTTAGTGAGGTAACCCAATCACAAAAGAACACACATGGTATGCAGTCACTGATAAGGGGATATTAACCCAGAATCTCGGAATACCCTAGACACAATTCGCATATCAATAGATTTCTAAGAAGATGGAAGGAGAGACCCCTGGTCCTGGAAAGACTGGATGTAGTGGAACGCCAGAACAGAGAAGCGAGATTGGGTTGAATGGGGAAAAGAGGGAGGGAAGGGGGCTTATGGGACTTTCGGGGTGGGAGGAAATGGGAAAGGGGAAATGATTTTGAATGTAATTAAAAAAACTTAGAAAATAAAAAATAAATACTTTGGGGTTACTCGAATCTCCTTTGGCAGGATAACAACAGTCTAGTTCATTAGTGTCAGGACACCAATCAGGAATCAGCAGTGGTTGCATTATCCAGCAGAAATAACCAGGCCTCCATTGAATCAGCACAAGTCAGGGTAAACAAAAAGGATCAACTGGGATACCACCAGAAATTCTCTGTTATTCCTTTCTCAGTGAAGCTAAAGTGAGTAAAGACTTGAGACCATTGAAACAATACAAAGCTAGCTATGCAAATGTGCCTTCACTGTTTTTTAAGTCCTATTTATACTCTCTGCAGATATCACAAAAGGAGACATAACAACAGAAAATGAGGAAATTCAAACATTAGTCAGAACCTACTACAAAGCCTATATTCTACTGACTGGAAAATCTAGATGAAATGGATTATTTTCTAGACAGATATCATGTACTAAAGTTAAATCAAATTCAGGTAAACTATCTAAATAGCTCCATAACCCCTAAGGAAATAGAACTGTCAATTAAAAACCTCTCAATAGAACAAAGCCCAGGGTCAGATGGTTTTAGTGCAGAATTCTATCACACTTTAAACAATACTCCTCAAACTAATCCACAAAATAGAAACATAAGGATCACTACCTAATTCATTCTATGAAGCCACAGTTACTGTGATACCTAAATCACACAAAGACCTAACAAAGAAAGAGAGCTGCAGAACAATTTTGCAAAAATACTCAATAAAATTCCCTCAAACATGACCCAAAAGCACATCAAAACAGACACTCACCAAGATAAAGTATGCATCATCCCAGGGATGCAGGGATAATTCAATATATGAAAATCCATTAAGATAACATACTATATAAACAAACTCAATGAGACAAATCACATGTTCATCTCATTAGATGCTTAAAGAGCCTTCAACAAAATATAATACTACTTTATGTTAAAAGTTTGGGAGAGATCAAGAATTTGTTATACATACCTAAACGTAATAAAAGCAACATATAGCCAACCAGAAGCCAACATAAAATTAAATGGAGACAAACTAGAAGCACCCCCATGTAAATTTGAGACAAGACAAGATGCCTACTCTTTTCATATCTATTCAATATAGTATTCAGTTTTCTAGCTTGAACAATTAGGCAACAAATGGAGATCAAGGGGATACAAATTAGAAAGGAGTAATTCAAAGTATAGCTATTTACAGATGATATGATAGTGTACATAAATGACAACAAATATTCCACCAGAGAATTTCTATAGCTGATAAACAACTTTGGTAAACGGCAGGATATAGAATTAACTTAGACAAATCAGTAGTCTCCCTTTATATAAACGATTAACCAGATGAGACAGAAATTAGGGAAAAAACACCCTTCACGATAGCCACAAATAGTATAAAATATCTTGGTGTAGTTCTTACCAAGCAGTTGAAAGATCCAAATAACAAGAACATCAAATCCCTGAAAAGGGAAATTGAAGACCTTAGAAGTTAGAAAGATTTTCCATGCTCATGAATTGGTAAGATTAACATACTGAGAATGACCGTATTACCAAAAGCAATCTACTGATTCAATGAATTGCCCATAAAAATTCCACCACAATTCTTCATAGACATGGAAAGAGCAATTGTCAACTTCATATGGAAAAACAAGATACTCCATATGACAAAATTTATTCTCAACAGTAAAATAACTTTTGGGGCAACCACCATCCCTGACCTCAAGCTGTCCTACAAAGCAATAGTAATAAAAACCCCATGGTATTGATACAGAGATAGACAGATCAATCAATTCAACAGAATCAAATACCCAGTAAATCCAAACATATATGGGTGCTTGATCTTTGAAAAAGAAGCTGAAAACATACAGTGCAAAAAAAAAAAAATCTTCAATAAGTGGTGCTGGTCTTACTGTAGCCCTGTATTTAGAAGAATAAAAATAGACCCATATTTATCAATTTGCACCAAGCTCAAATCCAAGTGGATCAAGGACCTCAACGTGAAAAACGATACAAAGAATCTAATGGAAGAGAAAGTGGAAAAGAGACTCTTGTCATTCAGATTTTTTACTTGCTTGGTTATACCAAGAAATTTTATACTGTTTTTGGCAATTATGAAAGATGTTGCTTCCCTAATTTCTTTCTTAGCTTGTTTATCATTTGTGTAAGGGAAAGCTACTGATTTGTTTGTGTCAACTTGGGTCAAGTTGTTTATCAGCTGTAGGAGTTCTCTGTTAGAATTTTTGGGGTTTATTATGTACATTATCCTATCATCTGGAAATAGGCATACCTTGAATTCTTCCTTCCAATTTGTGTCTCCTTCAACTCCTTTTGTTGTATTATTGTTCAAGCTAGAACTTCAAGTACTTTATTAAATACAGAGAAGAGGCAGTCTTGCCACTGATTTTAGTGGGATTGTTTCAACTTTCTCTCCATTGAATTTGATGTTGGATGTTGATTTGCTCTATATTACTTTTATTATGTTTAGGTATGTGCCATGAATTCCTGATTGTTTCAAGACTTTTAACATGAAAGGGTGTTGGATTTTGTTAAAGTCTTTTTCAGCATCTAATGAAATAATCATGTGAAATTTTTCATTGAGTTTGTTTTTATAGTGGATTGTATTGACAGATTTTGTATAATGAACCAGCCCTGCATTCCTGGGATAAAGTCTACTTAATCATGATGAATGATGTTTTTGATTTGTTCTTGTATTTGGTTGAAAAGCAATTAATAAGTATTTTTGCATTAATTTTCTTATGTGAAATTGGCCAGGAGCTCTTTTTTTTGTATTATTGTGTTAGAGTAGTATTGTATCATTATGTTAGAGTATCTGTGGATGCACAGAATGTTTAGGTAGTGTTCCTTTTGTTTCTATTTTGTAGAATAGTTTGAGGAGTATTGGTATTACCTCTTTGAAAGTCTGATAGAATTCTGAACGAAAACCATCTGGCCTTGGCCCTTTTTCATTAGTAAGTTTTTAGTGACTGCTTCTGTTTCCTTCGGATATATGAGACTGTTCAGATAGTTTACCTAATCTTGATTTAACTTTGGTGCTTGGTATCTGTATAGAAAATCATTCATTTCATCTAGATTTTCCCGTTTTGTCAAGTGTAGGCTTTGCCATACTCAGAAGCAAGTACTAAATGATAAAATGGATTTTAGCCGAAAAGTATTCCCATGATAACTCTATAGATCCTAAGAAATTAAACAAGAAAGAAGGCCCAAGTAAGGATGCTTTGATTTCAAATAGGAGGCAGGAACATTTGTGGGAGATGGAATGGGAGGCGAAAAGGGGAGTAGAGTCAGGTTTTTTTTTCCGGGGAGGGGGCAGGAAAGAAGCCCAGAGGACCAGGAGAATGAATGGAAATATGAGTTCCCAGAGATTGGAGTGGGTGGAACCTCTAGAAAGTCTCAGAGGCCTGGGATTGTGGAGGTTCCCAGAACTCAATTTGGGTTAATTTAGCCAAAATGCCCAACAATGGTGATATGGAACTTTAAGAGACCACCCTCAGTAGTTAGACTCAAAAGCATGTACTCAAAAGCAGTATTCAATGATGAATAATGTTTTTGATCTGTTGGATTTGGTTGAAAAGCCCCAGTAGTTAGACCACCCCCAATAGTTCCCAGAATATGGGGACACCCAACCTACCTTCAAAAGTTTCAATCCAAGATTATTCCTGTCTAAAAGAAATTCATGACCAAAAAGATCAAAACTGAATGAATGGCCAACTAGTAACCAGCCCAACTTCGGATCCATCCCATGTAAAGTCATCAACCCCTGTCACTATTACTGATCCTATATTTTACTTGTAGACATAATTCTATCATGGCTATTCTCTAAGAGGCTCTTTCAGCAGCTGTCTGAGACATATGCAGATACTTAGAGTCATTCATTGGAAAGAGGTTGGGAGCCCTATGGAAGTATGAGGGGAAGGCTTGTAGGAATTGAAGGGGATAGTAACCGCATAATGAGATAAACAGTATCAACTACCCTGGAACCCTGGGAGACCCCAGGACTAAGTGACCAACCAAAGAGTATACAATGGCAAATATATAGTATAGGACTACCTTGTTGGCCTCAGTGGGAGAGGATGTTCTTAATCCTGTAGAGATTTGATGCCCCAGGGTGGAGGGATGCCAGGAATTGGGGTGCACAATCTCAGAAGTGAAGTAAAGGGGGAAGGGGAGAAACACTTTGGGAAGGGAGACCAGGAAACAGAGGCAACATTTGGAATATAAATAATTAAAATACTCAATTTTAGAAGAAAAGGAATATGTTAAAAAATTCTCTCTGAAGGTATAATAGAATCACTATTCTGTATATAAATTCCAATAATGAATCTCTAGAAACAAGGTTGGAGTTAAATTTGTGAATTTTGTCAAATCAGGAAGGTTTACAGAAGAATGAGAAGGATGAATATTAGCTAAATCTAGAGAGTGCAATTTGGTCTGCATATAAAAAGGATGGTCCACATACTTTGCCAAGTTGATTGAAACGGAGCTGGTGCGGTATTAGCCCATAAAATAATCAACCAGAAACTTCTTAAAGCTCAGCCATGTCTTCTATTTCCCACTGAGGAAGGTACACCTGAAATGGAGGGCATTAAATTTCTTCCATAGATTATTTAATCTTTAATGGCCATTTAGACAGTAAGACATAGTATATCATTTCCTACTGAAATGTGAGCAGATGTAGGCTCATCCAAGGGAAAGCAAAAATTAGAGACTGAAAAATAATTCCATCTGAGTTTGACTTAGCAAACTTGCATTTCTTGTGTTTGTTAATAGAAGCCTGGTTGAATGAAAATAATTACATAATTAGAAATCCATTGGTGAGGATGCATGAACAACCTGTTAGTAGTTCAGCCAACTTGGAAATTTGATGTTCCAGAAAGTGTCACTTCTTCTCTAACAGTAGACAACATTTTTTCAAAAAGTTTCCAAGTATTGTTTTGTTGTTGATGTTGTTGTTTTCCTGGTCTTTGTGAGCATTTTTCCTAACTCCTGGAAGGAATATTGCATTATGGAGGAAACAAGTAAATAACACTCAATACTTCTATCTGACTTTTTGCATTCTTTCTACCAACTTTACTAAAATATCCACTGATCCCTGGAAGGAATGATGTAGATATCTGGTTATATTTTTTTATCTTGGTCTGAGCTTTGGAGCACTCAATTACAGCCACCGTCATTAGTTCTAAGGACCCAAGCCAGCTACAAATCTCTGTAGAACATCATCCATTATACAGTGTTTACTCTCATAGTGGAAGCTAATGGCAGTTGTTATCCATGAGCAACACAGAAATATAAAAATAAATTTTGACAGATATGCCATATCTATTCATTAGAGTAGGATCAATTGCCTCCCAGCAGGGCTTATAAGTGCTAAAGCCACATGTTGTCTGGGTTTACAATACCAGATGGAAGTTTCTACCTAACACATAGACCTTAAATCCAAGAGGACCCATAATAACAGTACTACTATGACAACAGAGGACACATCTTGCATAGGACATAGATTCCATAACTGAGTATTACTGACAGTAACAATTTTCCCCAGCAACCTGCACTGTGAAAAACAGTTATAAAGGAGTGAGGTTTTAGTTTATCCCACACCTGGTTTGTCCAGGTTTTAAAACTAAAGAATACAGTATCTCTGGCAAAGGGAACTTTTCATCTAGTCCTGTTGAGAATTTAGAAGCCATAGTAATAGACTTAAAGTTTTCTGGGGTTTTGAGAGTATTACTGGGACAATAGTACATCATAGTAATCTTTTCTAGTAACACTAAGCTATTTCATTTAGGTTTTTAGCTGTTTTCCTAAGTGTTCTATAAGCTTTTATAAATCTGTAACAAACACAAGAATTAGTATTTTGTAATGAAATACTTTCTCAGAAAGTGGGTAGGATTTCTAAAGGCCATTGCCGTTTGAAGTGTGTACTAATTTTCTTAGATAGCTGAATAGAAAAAAAGGAAATTTGAACAAGGACCAGTGAATATTGTATCATCATTTGTGTCAATAGTTTTGACAAAAAAGAAAGGGTGGGTACAGCAACATGCACAGAGAACACTATATTATCTAATCCTCAGTACCCTACAGTCAAAATCCATAAGTCATATGTCCTCTTAAAAATGGGATTCTAACACTACAGTGGATGCAGATTTTCACCCATATGCTAAGTGTCTTAATAGGGCCATCAAGTATTTCTCAGCATAACTTGGGTTCAACAGTGAGCAGGTCAGCTGATATGGTCCCAGGTAGGGTGAAGAATCATCATCCTCAGGGTACTTCCTTTTTCAAGGGAATAACACTCACTGCCTACTCTGTGGATAGCTATGCAGCCTTTGTCTCAGAGAGAGAAGAGAAGGCATTTTACTCAGTTTCTCTACTTACACATCACTGAGCCTGATCCTTTCTGACTTCATGTACCCCAGGGTCACAAGACAGGCCTCAAGAGACTCTTTCATTGCTCTTGAAGGAGAATTTCTTTTTGACCAAAGAGATAGATTGGCATTTAAGAGCACAATGCTCTTGTAGAGAACCTGAATTTCCTTCAGAACATCTATGTCACATAGCACTCAAGCACTTTTAACTCCATCTCTAGGAGATTTGACACCCTCTTCTGAACTTTGTTAGCACCTGCATTTACATTTGCACACACCTGGAAAAGGAACCTTTGTTCTCTTGATACAATTGTTATTTCTGAGGCTCACTATCTCAGTCTACTAGCCTAGGCCTAGTACTGGAAGATTCTAGCCTCCATACAATCTTATCTAGATCTATCAGAGTGTTTTCAACATCTGTGACTTACTACTGAATAAGCTCTTCCTTTTTTGTTCTTTCCATGCTCTAACTGGCTTGTTCAACTCAGGTGTTCTAGCTCAAATTCCTCTAGAGGCTGATTAATTCAATATTGCTACTCTCAGTTTCTCCTAATTTATTCTTCTTGACCTCAAACCAACATTAGCAATCTCTTCTAACCTTCTAAATCCTTCTTATTCTCTAGCTCATTCTGTCTTCACCTATGTCTACCTTGTTCTCTCTTCAACCTGTTGTGTTAAATTCTCCTGGAAAAACTGTTTTCTTTTTCTCTCTGAATTTTTCTTTCATAAGTAGCTTCACTTTCCTCTCTCTTCTTGTGAAAGTTGGTATATCATATACTGTCAAATCTTCCACGGATTCAATACTTTTTCTGCCACCAAATTGGATATTATGTTAAAGCATGAGTGCTTTTTTCTACAAACTCATGTTTGTAGTACTTTAGTACTACATGTTTGTTTTGGATTAAAGGTACTTAGTACTAAAGTACTAAGGGCATGCCTGTACTCCAGGAAGAGGGAATAAAAGTGTGTGCTAAGGGCTGAGCCACACCTCAGCTAGAATCAGTTTTTTTTTTTCAGTAAATAACCCAATATTGAAGTTGACAATGTGATCAAATATCCTACAACATATACCCACACAGGAAGCATACATAAAACTAAAACAAAAATATATCTTAAAATAAAAATTAAAAGCTGTTAATTTAAAGATTTCCTATATCAACTATTCTTTGATCATGATGGTTTTGTATACTGGTTCACATCACACTGGACTCCATCAACATGTTGAACAATAGATTTCCACTTTCTCAAGCCTGATGGGTCTTTTTTATGATATCTTCAATGCCTCTTTATATCCTTAGTATTTGACTACCTGGTTTCTTCTATTGGTTTCAAGTTTTTGAATCTCCATAAGGGCTCTTTGTCACTGGCCCAATTTATTCTTTATTTCTTTGCATTTCATCCTGACTCCTCACTCCTCATTATTTTTCCTATTTGTCCTGTCAAATAGAGTCCAGTAAAGCAGATAACATGTATATGTCTTTTTCTTATTCTGATATTCCTTTCCATAGGCAAATCTTCCATTACCTTACCAAAGCAGCCGAGACTCTCATGTATAAGTTATTTCCTAAAACAAAGGAAGCATGGCAACAGCACAGCTTGGTTAGAAACCCATCCAATACATTCCACTGTATTAGGGTGTTCTATGTTCTGTAACCAATAAGTGTTTGGGAGACATCTGCATATTCAGGAGATGAAGTTCATTTCATAAGGGAAATGCCCATAGAATATAGAAGATGAATGCTCTCAGATACCTTGTAAGGATGTTTCAGCCTCAGATAGCTTTGTCTTAATTTCGTGGAAGGGAGTAATCAACAATCAACTAGCATTACATTAAGGAGACCCACTATCCTGAACTGCTTAGAAAAAAAAGGCATATCAGGATGTCACTGTAAAATTTTCACCTTGAACTGTATTAACCTCAGCTGAATGTTTCAGCATTCATTATCTTAGATATGCAAATACTGTTACCAAACAGGACTGATTGTAGAGAGCAAAAAAGTCCTGTGCACACAGATAAGCACAGAAGAACCCAGGAAATTTAAACATATAGCTTACATCTTCAATAGAATGAAATATGTAGCTGTTCTTCTTGGAATGCCAGAGATGATGTAGTTTGACAACCCGGTGAACATTTGCTGTTTGATGAGACAGACTCTACTGGTGTCTCCCACAATATATGTTTTTACTTATCTCATACTTTGTGTGTGTGTGTGTGTGTGTGTGTGTGTGTGTGTGTGTGTGTGTAAAACGTGTGCACTGCTTTTAGGCCATAAAACCCATCTTTAGGACTGATGTCACTCATATTTTACAACAGTCTTAGCAACTTCTCTATTATATTAGGGTCAGGGCAATCCTGACACCGACAGATGTTATGTTTACTTCAGTCAAGTTACCTAGCCCCTAAATCGGTAAAGAGTCCCCATTCCTGTGAAAGAAGCCAGATATACTTTGCAAAGAATTTCAGTGTAAGCATGTCTTAAATTTTTTTAAACTTAGGACTGTGTTAATTTTTATATGAATATATTTTTTCCAAAATTGTGCTGTGTTTAAATGTGGTTAAACAAAAATTATCTGGACCAGACTTTAGGAATCTTAGTCCAGGAGCAGATATAATGAAATCAGTCTAAGCAGAGATCTGTTCTTGTCTATTCATGCATTATTTTGTCCCTTCCTGCTATGAAACCTGAGGGAAAAATCATACATATTAGTCAGTGAAGTGAGACTAACTAGTAACTGAAATAATGAATTAATATTTGAAAATATATTGAACATTCTTTGTTATCATGGTAATTAAAATTACAGCCTAATCAGAATGCCTATAGTGAACACAAGACATCAGCACAAGAAAGTACAACCAATCAAAATGCAATGCTGTGGAGCACAGTCCAAAGGATACAGCTAAAATAAACTCCTACTCTTAAGGTTTAGAAATATTTGTGGAAGATGAGAAGAAATGGTTATAAGAGACAGACGATAAAGGAGTTTGTTGTGACAATGTCTCACAGTAATGTCAGAAGTATACTCATTAAAATCTCACCACCATTGTCTAAACATGACCTGCAGAGTAAAAACAATAACAATCTTGCCAATGTTGATGGGGAAGCCCACAAGTACTCAGCCCTCCATAAAAAATGCACACAACTGAAAAAAGCTGACAATTAAAGAAACAGTGTTCAACAGAAAGAGAGCACAACTGGTTATCTAATATCAAATGATTCACCCTAAATACATACCTACAAGTAAATTACATAAACTTTGCTGTACTTATATAACAAAAATTTCTGGAAAAAGCCATGAATTTGAAGAAGAGCAAGGAGTGGTATATAGGAATATTTAGAGTCAGGAAAGGAAAGGGAAAAGGAAAAATGATGTAATTATATTATAATTCAAAAGACAAATAAATAATTTGAAAAGAGGTCACCACAAATTCTGGTATGGAATTGGGTAAAAAGAAATATATATACAGTAGTGACATTGATGAAAACTTTAACACCCATATAGAAATTTATTTAGAGTTTGCCAAAATTTAAAAAAAAAGAATCACTTTTATAATATGCCCAAAATATTAGGTCAACAAAAACACATATAACATATTACTTGTATGCCCATGTGCATGATCTAGAAGACAAAAAAAGAAACAGAACCAGATAAGAAGAAAACCAGCAGATGAATGGTTAAATAAAACATGATGCACATACACAATTAAATCTAAATTCTTGACCTTTGCAGGGAAACTTAAGGAACTAGAATATTATGTTAAACAAAATAATGTATTCATGAAATTCTTAGGCAAATGGATGGAGCCAGAAAATTTCATCCTGAGTGAGGATCCAGTCACAAAAGAACGCACGTAGTATGCACTCACTGATAAGTGGATATTATCCCAAAATCTTGGAATACACAAGATACAATTCACAGACCACATGAAGCTTAAGAAGAAGAAATATCAAAGTGTGGATTATTCAGTTCTTCTTAGAAGGGGGAAAAATACTCAAGGGAGGAAATAAAGAGACAAGGTTTGGAGCAGAGACAGAAGGAAAGGCACCTGCGGATCCATACCAAACCCTGACACTACTGAGGATGCCAAGAAGAGCTTGCTGACAGGAGTTTGATATAGCTGCCTTCTGAGAGGTTCGGCCAGAGCCTGACAAATACAGAGGCAGATGCTCACAGCCAACCATTGAAATGAATACAGGGTCCCCACTGTGTTGGACCCTGAGCTGGAGAAGGGACTGAAGGTGCTGAAGAGGTATTCAACCCCATAGGAAAAACAACGATATCAACCAAACAGACCTCCCAGATCTCCCAGGGACTAACCACCAACCAAAGAGTACAGGAGAGAGCCATGGCTCCAGCTGCAAGTGTAGCAGAGGTTGGCATTGTCAGACATCAATGAGAGGAGAGGTCCTTGGTCCTGGGAAGGCTGAAAGACCTGGGAATGCCAGAGCAGGAAGGCAGGAGTGGGTAGGTGGGTGGGAAAGCAGGGAGAGGCAGAATGGGATAGGGGTTTTCCGAGAAAGGAGATAATGTTTAAAATGTAAATAAATATCTATTAAAAAATAGACTAGATACAGAAAGACAAATTTTGTATGCTCTCTCACATAGATTGATTACAATTTCTCTCTCTCTCTCTCTCTCTCTCTCTCTCTCTCTCTCTCTCTCTCTCTCTCTCTCTCTCTCTCTCTCTCTCTCTCTGTGTGTGTGTGTTTCTGTGTAAAATATGGATCGTTGTAACATGAAGATGGAAAAGGGGACAATGTAGAATAGGAAGAGAACTAGACTCAGAGAGGCTGTGAAGAATGGGCAGCATGGATTGGGGAGAAATAAAAACAAACTTAATGACATATATTAAAAAATCATACATTTAATTGCATTATTGTTTATGAATATTCTAAAAAAAATAAAAAGCAGAAGAGTTGCTTATGTGTTGCATCCCAAATTAATAATTACATCGTGGCCTTAGATTTTTCATTTTTATTCTTTTTTGTCATTTATTTATTTATTTATTTATTTATTTATTTATTTATTTGTTTGTTTGTTTTATTTATTCATTTTACACTCCAGATTTTATTCCTGTCCCCAATCCACCCTCTGCCTGTTCCTCATCTCAAATCTCATTCCCAATCCTCTGTCTCTACGAGGATGTCCCCGCCTGCCCCTCCGACAACTCCCATCCTCCCAACCAGACCTCTAAACTCCCTGGGGCCTACAATCACTTGAGGGTTAGGTGCACCTTCTCTGAATGAACCTGGTCCAAGCAGTCCTCTGCTGTATATATTTTAGGGGCCTCCTATCAACTGATGTATGCTGCCCGGTTGGTAGTCCAGTGTTTGAGAGTTCTCGGGGCTCCAGGTTAATTGAGACTGCTGGTCTACAGGGTCAATCTCCACAGCTTCTTCCAGCCTTTCCCTAATTCAACCACAGGGGTAAGCCGCTTCTATCCATTGGTTTGTTAAAAATATCTGCATTTGACACTTTCAGTTACTTGTTGGTCTTCTCTAGTGTGGCCATGATAGGCCCCTTTTTTGAGCACTCCACAGTCACAGTAATAGTGTCAGGCCTTGGGAGCTACTCTTGAGCTGGATTCCACCAATTATGGTTCTCTAATGCTTCAATCTCTGTTCTAGCCAACTGCCCATGAGAGGTACGGAAAAAGAAAAGTTAATAGGAAGCAGGGGCATTGGACCTTTTTAAAAATATTTATTTGGGAAAATTAAAATCCTCATTGTCAGCAGTCCAGTCCTCTTACAAAACACCAAATACAAATGAGTAATGGCAGTCCTCAATCTCCGAATATGAATCATCATCAGCAGCTCCATTCAGAAGAAACCACAAGGTCCCATAGATCTGCATGTGTTCTTGGAAATGGCAAGAAGCAGGCAGAATATACCAGAAGTTCTTTGATATGTTTCTCTCTGTGAAATCATGAAAAGATCAAAGAAGAAAGCAAGGAAAACCAATGCAAAAGTATCATCTATTGTCTGTTGTATTATACTTAGACTCTCTCTAAACATACCATGTCCTCTCAAGAGTCTGCTCCAGCAAAATCACATGTCCTTTCACCAGCATTCAGAAAACAACTCTGTTCTCAGCAAATCATCCTCTAATTTTTATTATTCAGCAAAGCATTGTCTCACAAAACAGCTTCCAGACAAAAAGCACAAGAGAACTGAGTCTTGAACAAACCGAGAAATTCCTACTTCATCACGTAGAACTCAATAACTGATTATTTTCAACTACTTCAATAAAAAAATCTCCATCAATGATTATATCAATATATTTCTCTAATTTCTACATTTTATACAAGATTGCAAGAAACTCCATCTTCAGTATATTCCCTATACTTGTCTTATATAGTTTTAATAGAGGTAGTTTCAACAGGAAAAGAAAAGAGTGGATTATGCACTATGATTTCTGTGTTGTTTGGCAATGATTACACTTTTTAAAAATGGAGAGTCAGAATCTTCTTTGGTCATTATTAAAATAAATCTGAAGATTTAAAATGAAGATATAAGGAAAAATTCATCACCCTTATAATATTTTAAGATGAAAACAAGAGCAATAATCTGAAATGGGTAAAATCTGTTCTTAGCTTCTAAACACATCTTTCATTTTTTATTTAAAGTATTGTAGAAAATGAGTTTCATAACTGTTGTACAAATTGTCTCTTTCTAATCTTTATGCCTACTTATATTCATCTGACATTTATCTATATTACTTCCTGTATATATTTCCTATGTATACATGTTTGTGTTGTTTTTCTAGAAACCAGAAGGGTTTCTTTTCTTTTTTTTTTTTCTCAGTCAGCATCTCCTCTTCCTCAGAAACAACAGAAGAACCTGTTTAAGCTTCTGGTTTCCCCAAATCAAGATACAAGAATGACCTGCTGGGTAGAAGGAACCAATTGTCATGCAAAATAAGAAGATTGGTGCACTTCTCAAACTCCAACCTGACACAATTACACAGGAAGAGTATGTGGCATATAACAACAAAAAGGAGACCACAGTTTGCAAGGCCTTTATGTGGACTATGGTGCTCTGATCGTGACATTCTTTGCCATAGAATTTCATATTCTTGAGATGTTTGCCTAGGGAATAGATTAAGAGCAGAACACAGGTCAATGATATACCAAATGGTACAATGTTTATCAGGCTGAAAAGAAGCATATTTGTGAGGCTTATTATATCCTTCAGTTTGGTATTTATGGTCACATTTCCTTCATGAATACTCATCCAAGAAGTCTTGTTGATGCTCACTACCCCAAGATATGCAACAAAAAACAGAAAAGACAACAAGAATATCACAAGAAGAACATTGTCAAGTTTTCTTTTTAGATGAATAAATAGACGATTGGAAAAATTTGCTATCTTGAATAAATAAAACATGCTGAGTATGGTCTCAAGCCAAGTGGTAAAATGGTTGGTTATAGCCCAGGTAATTCCACTGAAAGCTTTCATTTGTACATTGTACGTATCTGCAGTAAACACATTTGAATGCCAGTTCATTAACATTGCCCACAACAAACCAATTCTGAAGATGGCAAGAGCAGTTATAATTCGATCAGCTGAGGAAATCTTTCTTCTCATACAGTCGATGGAGTTCACTACGATTATGAAGAAATTGGCAGAGTTTCCTAAGAGAAATTCTATCATCATTATCATGGTGAAAATCCATTCTGTCAAATTCATTGTATCTGACCAAATGAAAAGGAAAAAAGAGAACCAAAAACAAGAATGAATTCACAGATTATGATTCTTTGTTTTTAAAATACATGAACATAATTATACTTGTGATTGACTGAATGTATGTAAGAGTTCTTCTTTCTTTTTGAATCTGTATTGAGCAGAATAGTAACATGTTGTAATAATAGATGAATACTTTTTTTTTGAAATTTATATTACCATAATGTCTCCAATTGCATACATTTTTACTCTCTGCCCTAGACTGGTGTATTTCAATGTTACTATTAGAAGGATGCTGTATTTCAATTTGCTAGCAGGCAAATAAAGTTGAATTCTGGTCCATTGTTTCAAATATTGTTCTTTCTTTAAACCCTCATTATTTATGGTAGTCAAATTTGCTAGTAAAATTGTAGAACTCAATACCTAGAGTATGTAGGGGGTGCTAGTCGTTATATGAAACTTAGCTTATCTAGAATTATTACCCACTATGGACACATGTATTTTCTTTCATTCAAGATTCATAAATAGAGGCTCAAATTCTCATCTGAAAAGATCCATAGTTTTCTGATAAGCATCAAAAAGGCCGTCATTCCTTGAAAACTACCCTGAAATAACTAATAATATATATATATTATTAGTTATAATATAATATAATATTGTATTATATATAATATAATAACTAATATTGTATATATTATATATATACATAATATATATATATATATTCACCCCATTCTTAATGTTTAAAACTCTTATGCAGAGCTTCACAAACATTATCCTTGAGTTCACATCAGTTTCATGTATTAATTGATTAAAATTATTTGAAAGTTTTTAACACTTTTATCCGATTCAAGAATATCTTTCTATTTTTAAGCTACAATGTATGTCCATCTCCTCAGTCAAAACATCTAAAAGCAAAAGCAACCAGATATAATTTCACACTGTGCTCCCAGCACTGATAAAATGGAACAGAGAGTGGTAAAAGTGCAATAATGGACTTACACACTCAGACACCATCTCAGAAAAAAAAAAGTGTGCAATGACTAGAGGGAGAGTTAAGAGCTATAAGTTCAGCATCTAGGACTCACATCGGCCAAGTTCAAAAGCACCTGTAAGTCAAGCTCCAGCATAGCTGATATTCTCTTCTGGTAATGCTCTCAGTGGCATTGTTGTTATATTCTACACTCTTGTTTTAAATGAGCTTATAAAACTATACATTGGTATCTGAATTTATGATTCAACAAGAAAGAGATCTTACAATTTTCTACTAAGGAATATGACTAATTTTTACTTTGCCTTAATTTAGAATATTTCTATAAAATTTCAGCCAATTAATAAGGAATAAAATAAAGATTATTTTACACCAAATACACTAAACCCACTATTTCAACTGGAAGGCCAGTCTACATGTTTTTTAGTCCCTAAAAATAAAGAGGACACCGTGCTCCAAAAATCCCATCTAGGTTCAGGTTCACATTAATTAATTCTGTCTGTGTGTGTGTGTGTGTGTGTGTATGGTGCATTTGTGTGTGTGTATGTTTGTCATGTGTATGTTTGTGGTGTGTGTGTGTGTTTGTGTGGTGTGTGTTTGTGTGTGTGTGTTTGTGGTGTGTGTGTGTCTCTGTGTGTGAGCCCACATGCAATAAGCATTATGGTAGGAATGCATGCAATTGTCAATTTGTGGTTGTCAATATATTCTATTTGCAGAAAAATAATTTGCTAGATGATAATCTCTTTATTGCATATATATAGGTAAATGGCATGTTTACTATATTTTTCTTTTCTATTAACTTATTTATATTATATGCTGATAGCTGCTTTGGGTTTAGAATGTCTGATTTTATGTTTGAAGTCTTTGATCCTCTTGTACTTGATTTTTGTGCAAAGTGATAGATATGGATCTATTTGCATTTTTCTACAGGCAGACACCCAGTTAGACCAGCAATGTTTGTTGAAAATTTATATTAATTCAAATGTATAGTTTTGTGTTCTTTGTCAAAAGTCAAGCGGCCATTATTGCATGGGTTTATGTCTGGGTCTTCAATTCAAATAACAATTGCCATAAATAATATAAAATATTCTGGTGTAACACTATCCAACCTACTTTCAAATTATTTGACCCAGAACTGTCCTGTCTCAAAAACATTCAGGGACAAAATGGAGCAGAGATTTAAGGAAAGGCCATCCATGCCATTCCAGCCCAACTTGGAATCCATTTCATGGGCAGGCACCAAACCCTGATACTATTACTGATGTCATGTTGTACTTCCAGATAGGAGCCTAGCATGCCTGTCCTCTGAGAGGCTCTACCAGCAACTGACTAATAAAAATGCAGATACTTACTGCCAATCATTGGACTGAAGTTGGAAATCTGTATGGAAGAGTCAGGGGAAGGACTGAAGGACTTGAAGGGGATGGTAGGAATACTAACAATATCAACTAACGGGAACTCTAGGTTGGTTGGTGACTTTATACCTCTACTGGGCTTTTTTTTTCCAAAATGTTTTTAATACATATAACTGTTTAATTACTAAATAGAAAATTATGCTTGATTAGTATGGACTAAAAAAATTGCTCTACCAAAAAAAATCATGACATAAATAACAAACACTCTAAAATTTAATTCCACTTCATAAATTAAGGAATCAGAACTTTCTCTTAAGAAGGTTTTCAGATATCAAATGACAGGAATAAAAGGCTGTATGGCTTTTAGGTGAGCAAGGATAAGGACTAGCTACCCACACATAATATAAAAAAAAAAAAGAAAATCACTTACTTCCTAGATGAAATCAAGAAACTTTCAATGACAAAAGCACAGAAGATATACAGATGATGTTTTCCACAATCTTTCTACATTGGTCTATTTTTTTTTAAATGAACCATGGTGTGATAATGAAACTTTAATGTCATCTAAAGATGATCAACATTCATGTATCATGTTGGATAGTTCCAGAACATGCTTTTCAAATTTCACTAAGTACTATCTCACCATGGTAAATTCAAATCCCTGAGAGATGAGACAATCAAAATAATACAAAACCATGAAAGAATATGCCTTATTTGTATTCTAGCAAATTAGATTTCAGTGTTCTCACTACCATCTGCTATGACAGATTCCATCATTTGCTAGTGGCGTTAACTCTAAGGATAATTGCTCTGAATTGTTTGGATGAATAACCATATTCTCCACGAAATCAGTTTACTCTTCATAACCAGTGCTTTATATTGGTCAGTAAAAGAAAACTAACTGGTGATATTAGACCTGACTTTATCTATCTTAAAATGGAAAAGGGCAACCCTGGGCGGGGGTTGGGAGGTTGGGGGTACCCTCCAGAATGCACCAGAGACCTGGGGGGTAAGAGACTCTCAGGAATCAAAGGGATAAAATGCTTGACAGTGGGGAGGGGGAACCACCTCCAACAGAAAGACAGAGCATCAAGTAAGAGAAGGGGTTGCCAACACACAATCATAACTCTGACCCATCCCTGAATTTAAGGGATGGAAATGGAGATGATTCTGAGGAAAAGAAGGTCTAGCAACAGGCCCAAATTAGGATTCAGCTCAAGGGGAGGTCCCATAGCCTGACACTATTACTGAAGTTATGGAGCACTCACAAAAAGAGACCTATCACGACTGCCCTTCAAAAGACCTGACAAGCATTTGAGAGAGTCAGGTGCAGATATTTGCACCCACCCAATGAACTGAAGCTGCTGACCCCTGTGCTTGAATTGAGAAAAGGCTGGAGGAGGCTGAGAAGGGCGACCCTGTAGGGTAACCAGCAGTCTCAATTAACCTGGAACCCCGAGATCTGTCAAACACTGGACTACCAACCGGGCAGCAAACACAAGCTGATATGAGACCCCCAAAACATATATAGCAAAAGACTGCCGAGTGTTGGTTCAGTTATAGCAGATGAACCTAAACATCAAGAGACTGGAGGTGCCAGGGCATTTAGAAGTCTGGTTCCTTAGGGATTGGAGAGTGGAAACATACTCATGGAGACCGAGACAGGGAGGAGGTATGGGATGTGGAAAGGATGGAGGGTGGACAAGGAGGGGAATGGGGTCTGGAGTGTAAATAAATAAATAAATAAATAAATAAATAAATAAATAAATAAATAAAATTCTGGATATGATAGCTTTTTCCTAAGAATCATTTCCTTTCCCTCTTCTACAATGTTCCCTGAGCTTTAGGTGTTGGGGTTGTACTGTAAATGTAATAATTTGGGGTTTGCCATCTCATGGTTCACTTTCTCTTCATTTTGACCAGTTGTGGCTTTTTGTAATGATCTCTATCTACTGAAAAAGAAAAGAAGCTGCTTTGATGTGGGTAATACCTACCTTACCTGTAGCTATAATGATGAGTATTTAGAATGCTGTTAGAAATTTTATTGCTTTAAGAAAGTGACAGGGATAGGTTGGTCTCTGGGTTCTATGATATCTTCAGCCATAGAAATTGTCTAACTTTACATTACTACATATGAATTCCCTTCATGTTAGCCAAACTTAAGTCCAATTATTTGATGGTTACCACCCAGGATATAAGTACAATTACTACATCTTTCAGAATATCTTGCACTGAACACTGCTTTGGTTTGCAGGTGATACACTGAAAGCATTATTGTTTTGTCTTTCTTCTTTATCAGCTTGTATGATTCTTGCTGAGGCTTCCAGGTGAGATATGGATAGAGTCTTCCAAGACCTTTGTTTGAAGTCTGTGGGTGTATTCAGTAATAGGGTCATATCTGCTTTTTCTAGAACCCAGAAAGGATAATAGCAATACCATATTATTTTGGGGTCTCTTGAACTCCACTGACCAACACCTATAAAAGAAGTTTCTCATGTCTGGCACTGGAATTTTTGATAGATTGTCTATTTGTTGAGGAAGGAACATTATTTTGTCAAGTGCTGTAATTCATATATATATATATAAACATACATGTGTGTATACATATATATATACATACAAACTTGTACATATTGTATGCAATTTTAATTAGTTATAAAGTAATGTAACACCCTGTGGCTTTATCAAACATTTTTAGTGTTATTTCTCCCCCCTCTTCGCTCTCCCTCAGTGTTTTCATTACCTTCTTGAGGAGTAAATCTTCATCCATATTTTCCATTCGTAGAAACTGTATTTTTAACAGTCAGAAAATAAATGGTCTCATATTCCTAAATTCAATTGTATGCACAACTAAACTACAAAATGTAGACTTCATATGAGACCGTCAAAGGACAAGGAAATTAATTCTTATATAGAATATTGATTCTTATATAGTCTCATTTTCCCCTTCCTGGAGCAAAAATTTTGACATTTCTTGCAGTGTGATTCTATTAGTGATGATAATTCTTGCATTAGATATCTGAATGACTTTCTTTTTCCTTCATCTTTTACCTTTTTATTTACTGTAATGAATGTGTATGTGGGTGTGCTGGCCTGTATGTGCACTACTTTCATGCACATGGCTATAAAGGATAGAAAAGGATGTAAGAACTCCCTAAACTGTAGATACAGTGAGTTTTGAAGCACATAAAATAGGTATGTGGGTGCTAAGAAACAAATCCAGATCTTCTCTAAGAGGAGCAAGTGCTATAAACATTTAAGCCTTCTCTTCAGCACCATCAACCATTGCATCTTGCACTTAGTCTAACATTTTGGGATGTTCTAATTAGACAACTTGAACTTTGTAAAGATTAGCAATTTTCATATCATCCTTCAATATTTCCCTTAATTATTTAAGTTATGTTTTCAAGTTCATGAATCTTTTCTGAATTAATTTCCCACAATACACTCATTTTGATTTTAATCTCTAAATGTTCATTGGGACTTTTTCTGCCTAGGTTTATTGCTTGAGCAGTTAGGAGTTAAATTTTTGGATACTTGTACTTATAATACCCCTTTTAACATTATATATTTATATTTATTTACATATTATTTATATTTATATATATTATTTTCATATTTAACTAAACATTGTAATTTAGTAGGGTTTTTACAAACCATGAAATTGTCCATCAGTGCGTATTGAACCATGTTAAATGCTGGCTATTTATTTATGTCCTTGTAGATATTTCCATTCAAGTTGTATTGGGAAGCATTCAAAATACAAGGAAGCCATTTAATATGGAATTATTTAGGAAGTGACAAATAAATGCTATATTCAAACATTAAAATTTTTCTGTGCATTCTACCCAATACTCCATGTAATATTCTTTATTATTAATAATATTGGATAGATATTTCTTTACCTGTCATGTCTCTTTGTTAATGTTTGTTGTGATTCTCCAGGATAGTTATTTTATGGCCTTTAGTTTTATGCAGTAAATAGTAATTGCTGTATAATGAAATACACCCTGGGGATCTAATTCCTTATGAAATAAATGTTCATTCCAGTGAAATTTTAGGGTGATTAGGAATAAAGATATTCTGAACGTTCTTACCAAACCCATGTGTGGACAATGGACATCTGTTCCTTTAATACTGAGAAGGGTGTTTCATTTGCCAGGTATATGTTTACATATATTAATGTACATATGGGACTGGAGGGGTGGAACAGTTGGAGAAGTACTTCCTGGGAATCACGACGACCTGAGTTCAAATCCCCAAGTCACACAAGAGCTATAAACAGTATGATTTCTCTTAAATTTCTTTTTCTTTTTTAGTGTGTATTTGGTTACCCCTAAAAAATGTTGGTCTATTCTATTCAAGACTGTTCTGTATCAAAGTCTGTTGCTTAAATGATAGTATTTTTGTAAATCTGATTCTCTCTCTCTCTCTCTCTCTCTCTCTCTCTCTCTCTCTCTTTCCCTCCATCCCTCCCCCATCTCTCTCTCTCTCTGAAAAACCAAATTGAAACAAACGGGCATCTTCCTGTGTCCTGAGGAAAGTGACTGGTGATGTTTTCGTGGTGGGGAGAGTCAGTAAGATTCAAAGTATTTCACATACATGCTTTCTGTCTAGTTTCTCTATTATCAGTATTTCTGATATGTTATTTGACATTATCTAAATTAAATTGAAAGAAAATTAGTAATAGACATTATATAACCAATAGTAAAATTTTATTAATAGCATATATCTTTTGAATTTTATAATATGTCATATAACTTATTTTAATTTAATATTTTGATAAAGAAATAATAAAGTTGAAATATATGGATTATAAGTAGAACACATCTCACAAGTTCTATGTTTTAACAAGTTGAATACACAGTTTGAAAACTAGATGTTAGCTTAAAATAGCTTATAGGATGTATGACTGAACAAAACTTTATTTGGAAAATAAAATATTCATAAAATGATGTCTGTTGAAAGATACATCTAACTGAAAATTATTACAAATTCAGGTCTCGTTCTGTATTCTCAATAAAATTACAACCATAAGTCTTCATCTCTAGCATAAAAGTCTTTAGATTAAATTAAAATGAGCTGAATTGGTTAACTGTAAGGAAGACAAAGAACCTAAGTTAGAAACATCAGAAGACTTACAAAAGTTCAGGAGATGATAGCAGTAGAGAAATAAAAATTAGTTAATTCATTTTAAAAAATCAGTGGAAACCATTACAAAGAAATGTGGACAATTCAAAGGAAAAAAATAAAGCCACACAGGTTGCTGAATTAAAATCACTGCCATTGTCTGCTCTTATAAAAGTACAGCTTCATGTTGTGAGTATTGCTCAACGGTGAGCCCAGTATAAGTGGGGCCCGAGGTTTGAATCTAAATAGCACAAGCAAAAGTGAAGTTAAAAAACAAAAGTTATAAAGTATGGAACAAACTAAGAATTTAGTGAATGGCATAATAATATAGATGCCAAGAAACACTGAGTAGTAAAAGGAGAGGTTTTTGAAGGCAGATCCCATGATTCTCTTCCACACAGCCCATACATTTTTGGACACCAGTTCTTAGAAAAGAGCTTTTCTGCCATCTAGTGGACACTTAGCAATTATCTCAAAAAATTTTAGTTGTTAAAATTTAGAGGATTTTATTGTAGGACTGACAGATTTAGTAAATAAAAGTATAGAAAATATGGTCTTCATTTTACATAAAATAACACATTTTGTAAGTATACTTTGACTTATTTAAGTTATAAATGCATTGTAAAAACAGAATGGTGGGCTAGGTTTAGAATTAAAAACCTTGCTAATTTTTTAGATGAACAATGAGAGTAATTTCTTACTTATCTAATATTCAAATGAAATTGAGCACTGTATTTTAATCCGTTAAGTATAGCAGGTATTGTTCTTTCAGTGGTTTTGCTATAGAACCATTTTTTTTTCCTGAAAGCTTATGTCCTGAAAGATGGTCCCTCACATACTTCTACTGAGCAATGGTAGATCCTTTAGAATTGAGGCATAATAAAAAGTTAATAAGTCATAGAGATAACAGAGTCTGTGATGTCAATGTCATTTCAGGCGTAATTATGTCTTGTGGTTGGAGTATATTAGTTCCTATGAGCATGTATTGCTATAAAGCAAACTTGTTTGCTGAAAAGCTGCCTTAGTAAGGAGTACATGCTGGAAGCTGATGTCATGATGTTTGAACTTTTCAGCCACAAGAAATCTGATTCAAATAAAAACATTGTGTCTTTATAAGCCTCCAATCTCAGGTGTAATATTTTTAACAATACTACAAGAAGGCAATGATAATCATCTCTCTTAGTTAAGGCTTTACTGCTGTGAAAAGACACTATGACCAAGGCAAGTGTCACAAAGTACAACATATATTTGAGTCTGGCTTACATTTTCAGAGCCTTAGTCCATTATCATAAAGGTGGAAGCATGGCAGCATCTAGGCATGCATGGTTCAAGCAGAGCTGAAAATTCTACATCTTCATCTGAAGGATGCTAGTGAAAGAGTGACTTCCAAGCAGATAGGATGAGAGTCTTAAGCCCACCCCTACAGTGACACACCTAATCCAACAAGACCACACTCCTAATAGTGTCACTCTATGAACAGTATATATGAACTATCACATTCCACTCCCTGGCCCCCCTTACACTTGTTCAAACACATGAGTCTATGGGGGCCATGTGCAAAATACATTTAGTCCAACTTCCAAAATTCCCATAGTCTATAGCAGTCTCAACAATATTAGAAGTTCAAAGTTCAAAGTCTCTTCTGAGTGCATCCAATCACTTAACTTTCACTCCCAAAGCAAGACAGAAAACCAGCTGGGCAAACTCCACTCTTTGAATCTCCTTGTCTGATGTCAAAGCAGTCTTTAGATCTCCAACTCCTTTTTCATCTTTATTGAGTATAATAAACTTCTTTCTTCTGGGCTTATTCCACTCCCTGTCAGCAGCTTTCCTCAGCAGGGAGCCCATGGCCTTGGCATCTCAAACATCTTGGGGTCTACAAGGCCACTTCAATGTTGTAGCTTCTCGTTTCAATGACTGGGATTCACACATGATCTTCTGGGCTCCTCCAAAGGAATGGCATCACTTCTCCAGCTCTGCCCTCTGTAGAACTCTAAGCTTATGTTGATTCTCTCCACTGCTGCTGTTCTTGGTGTTCATTCCATGGTAATGCCATCTCCAGTACATTGGAGTATCCTGCTGCAACTAGGCTTCACCAATAGCCTCTCATAAGCTCTCTTTATGGTGCCAAACCTCAAATTTTTTGCATGACTCCTTAAGTCCTTGGCTGTCAACTGCAACTGGGACCGTACCTTCACCAGTAGCCTTTCATGGCCTCTCACAATGCCAAATCTCAGCTGTTCTTCATGATGCCTGCATGCCTTCAAAAAGAGTAATACCTAGGTGACTCTTACACATTACCAGGTATAGATGTTGCACAAACTTGGCTGTCTCTGGAATACAGCTTTTCTGTACTCTCAGAAAACACTTTCCAAAAGATTTCACCTCAATGATGTTGGTCTTTCTTAATCACCACTAATTCCTTAGCTCCAAATAACCAGCATCAATTTTTCTGGTAGTCCCGCTATTCTGGACACTAAAGACAGAGCCATGTGGCCAAAGCTGCCAATTTCTGCTGCTTGCTGGGGCTGCAACAAGGCCCCTTGTTCTATTACATTATCAGTAGTTTCTGTTTTCCATCTCCTTTACTGCCTAAGCTTGGCTGTCCTGGATCTTGCTCTGTAGTTTGACCTTGAACTTGAACGTCTTCATGCCTAGATTTAAACTTTTCTTCACCTAATACTTGTTCTGTCCTATGGTGGGGTTGAACTCAGAGATCTGCTTGGCTTAACCTCCTGGGATTAAAGATATGTACCACTGTGCCTGGATCTAAATATATCTGGGACAGATTGGGCCCCAAAGTCATTAATCTCTTAATCTTGCTACAAGGGCATTACTTCCTTAATTCAATTTAATATCTTTGAACACAGGATTCAGCCCCATTTCACTTCCTGGTGCCCCTTTAGTACTTGAGCCATATATTTTATATTTTTTCTTTCTCAGCTGCTATGCTTATTTAAAATGTTCTTCATGAGACTTCACCAGAGAACAAGGTCTATGATGGGCATTTCTGAGACTTCCTTTTTCAGTGCAATTAATCTGAGTCTCTTCACTTTAGACTCAGACAGACTCTTCAGACAGGCAAAAAGTAGCCATATTCCTCACTAAAATACAACAAAACCAGTCTCTAGTCCACCTACTGAAATTCTTCACTGACACCTCTTGGGCCAGTTTTACACAATTTAAATCACTCTCAGTAAAAAAGTATTTCACATGCCTACTAGAATAGCCTATTACATACCATTTAAAGCATTCCACTGCTTTCCAAATCCAAAGTCCCCAAATCTGCATTCTCCCAAACAAAAGCATGGTCAGGTCTATCACAGCAATACCCAAGTCCCTGGTACTAACTTCTGTATTAGCTAGGGTTTTACTGCTGTGAACAGACACCATAACCAAGGCAAATCTATAAAGGACACCATATATTTGAGGCTGGCTTAAAGGTTCAGAGGTTCAGTTCATTATCATCAAGGTGTGAGCATAGCAGCCTCTAGGCAGGCATGGTGCAGACAGAGCTGAGTGCTCTTCATTTTCTTCTGAAGGATGCTAGTGGAAGACTGACTCTCAGGCAGATAGGATAAGAGTGTTAAGTCCAACCCCACAGTGACACACCTACTCCAACAAGACCATACCTCTTAATAATGCCACTCCCTGGGCCAAGTATATACAAACCATCATACCATCTTATAAGGAACATAAATGTGTTACAGATGACAAACCACTGAACAACAACACAAAAGCAAAAACTACACATAGAATAGGTAATAGTAGTTATGTTCAAAAAATACTCAAAATAAGACAATAAATATGATAACCTCATCATCAAGGAATTACCAACTATATTATTAGCTTTTTTCACTGTTATGTCTAAATATCTGCTTAAAGCAACTTTTAAAATGTTGGCTTCATTCTGGTTTACACTGAGAGAGTTACTCATGGGAAAAGAAACAACAGGGACCTAGTAGGTCACATTGCATCACTGTCAGAGAGCAGGGAGAGGGGAGAGGCTCTGTGAGCTTTGTACTTTTTATGCAGCCCAAAACATCAGTCAACCTTAGTGTGTGTTTTCTCACCACAATTAAAGTAACATAGAAAAATCCATCACTAACATGCTAAGAGATTTATTTCAAAAGTGAGTATAAATCTTTTCAAATTGACAGACAACATTGATTATCACAACTCCTTTGTCAACCTCACACACAATCATGTTCCTTTTAAGTCACAACTCTCTACTCATTGTCACAATAGATATACAACCATCTCAGAATTCACTTTGTTTTCAATTCTACTTCAATAGCCTGCAGAGTCTTTCACGATTCTAATTTTGTTTGTAATTGTGACAAAAAAAGTAACTTAGAATCATGTTCTATTCCTACATAATTATTGCTTTTTATACACACAAACTGCTGAGTCCATTTAATATTGCTCATTTGGGTATTGGTTTAAACTTCATGATTTTGGATTGGAATACCTCTCATGCTCATACTCTCATACTCTCATACTCCCCCCTGAATAAGACCAGTGTTTCTCTCCCTCAGTAGCCATTATCTGCCTGAAATTCTTGATCTACAATTATTGATCTACAATTATTGATCTACATTCTTGATCTACAATTCTTGATCTACAATTATTGTTGAAAATATATAAATAGAGTATACTCATTGTATTAGTCAGGGTTCTCTAGAGTCACGGAACATATGGGTAGTATCTATATAGTTAGGGAATTTGTCCATGACTTACAGCTTGTAGTCAAACTCCCCAATAATAGTCAGCGGTACTTGTGGATGGAAGTCCAAGGATCTAGCAGTTGCTCAGTCCCACGAGGCAGCTATGGATGGAAGTCCAAGGATCTAGCAGTTGCTCAGTTACACGAGGCAGGCCAGGAAAAGCCAGAGTGAATCTTCCTTCTTCCAATGTCCTTATATAGGTCTCCAGCAGAGGGTGTGGCCCAGATTAAAGGTGTGTGCCACCGAGCCTTCCAATTCTTGATTAGTTCATTCCAGATTTAGTCAAGTTGACAACCAGGAATAGCCACTATACTCATACATGAAAAATTTAAAGTAAAATAATAAAAAGTATGAAATCTCCTCTGAGACCCAGTAAAATTATTGCCATGAGCTCCTGAATAATCAATACAAAAGATGTATACTTTTCACACACTAATGTGACGGAATGGATATTCTCATTGCAAAAGGAATAATGAGAACATAGTAGAGAAAGACTGAAGCAAACAAAGAGTAAAATACAGAAATTCATCTATCCTCAGTAACTGGAACTTGAGGTAGAACAGAATTATGTGAACTATGACTTATGATGCAATTACCTGGGCCTCAAATACTTGAATAACAACCCACTTCTTCAGCTCTCTTGCCTGCAGGATACATAGTCTCATCAGCTGCTTCAGTTCCATTCCTAAGGTTTTATTAGTTAGGAGCTGCATGCTTCTGACATCTTCGACATCCTGGGATTTCTATTATAAGTTCATTTTCACAGTTGCATGCAATGGCTTCCCAAGGCCTCCACGCTGGGACTTGAAATCTGATTATATTGCTTGGCTTTGGCATTTCTCTTAAAAATTTGAAGTAGTTACCCCTGCAGTTTTGTATCTTTCATGCCTACAATAATAGTGTTGTACCATTTGGGCAACTGACAGGTTCTGCTCTCAGATCCACTCAGCCTGTGCTGCTTGGACCACATATGTTTCTACTTCTGCATGGTTGAATCTGCAAATTCTTTATTTAGGTTATGTGTTTTTAACAGGGAAGCCCTTCTACAATAGACTCAGGTTAGGTTTAATGCTTTTAAATTAATTCTAAGTTTTGGAAGATGAAAATTTTTGTTTTAGTTACCTTTTGATTGATGTGATAAAACACCATGGTCAAGTAAAGTTGTTAAAAAAGAGCGCTTAATTTGGCTTGTAGTTTCAGGGGCTTAGAATCTGTGATATGTGCGTCTCTTTACTTAAAAGAGAGGGAAATACCTTATATTGTTATGTTTTCTCGAAGCAATTTTTGATGGTTTACTGATGGGTTTAAAATCACACGTATTTATTTTAAGAAATTTTTTATGCTGTTATTATATTAGGAAACATTTTTTTTTTCATTTGATAGTTTTTTGGAGTGAAAACATACACTGTTTATCTACCAATCTTATAAAGAATGACAGCCTCACACTGATGTTATATTTAATGTGGCCAGAAATAAAAAGAGGTGCATAAACATAAATTCTTTTTTTTAAAATTTTATTTTATTTTCTAAGTTTTTTTTATTTACATTCAAAATCATTTCCCCTTTCCCGTTTCCTCCCTCCCCGAAAGTCCCATAAGCCCCCTTCCCTCCCTCTTTTCCCCATTCAACCCCCTCTCACTTCTCTGTCCTGGCATTCCCCTACATCCAGTCTTTCCAGGACCAGGGGTCTCTCCTTCCATCTTCTTGGAAATCTATTGATATGTGAATTGTGTCTAGGGTATTCCGAGATTCTGGGTTAATATCCCCTTATCAGTGAATGCATACCATGTGTGTTCTTTTGCGATTGGGTTACTTCACTAAGGATGATATTTTCAAGTTCTGACCATTTGCCTAGGAATTTCGTGAATTCATTGTTTTTAATTGCAGAGTAGTATTCCATTGTGTAAATATACCACATCTTCTGAATCCATTCCTCTGTTGAGGGACATCTGGGTTCTTTCCAGCTTCTGGCTATTATAAATAAGGCTGCTATGAACATAGTGGAGCATGTGTCCTTATTGCATGCAGGTAAAGCCTCTGGGTATATGCCCAGGAGTGGTATAGCTGGATCCTCTGGGAGTGTCATGTCCAGTTTTCTGAGGAACCGCCAGACAGCTTTCCAGAGTGGTTGTACCAGCTTGCAATCCCACCAGCAGTGGAGGAGTGTTACTCTTTCTCCACACCCTCGCCAACAACTGCTGTTAAGGTCACACAATGATATATTATGACTTTTACTAAAATCTTGAAAATGTAGGTTTTAATCTACTCTTATCTATAAGATTGTCCTTTACCTATCTCTGCATCTATCATGTTTATGGTTACTATATTGAGTCTTGGTAATATCTCTAGTCATAGTATGTTATCAGTGTACAAAATGTATAAAATCAATTCAGGACTTTCCTTTAGATTGGATGATCTGATGAAGATAAAACATTCAATTCACAACATAATGAGCAGTAAATCTTTAGCTATTAAGGATGAATATTATATTTTCATAAATATGGAAGTTCTAGCTCTGAAAGAAAAAATTATATCAAATGTGGTTAAGAATGATTATGAACTCAATTAGTTTCAAATTGTAATTGTAGATATTTATAGCATTCTTTGGAGAGCCGGCCATTTCTGCCAAGAAAACCTTTGAATCACATGGTGTTTTATGATCTAGAATCTGAAGTCATACAACATCTCTTCAATCCTGTTGTATTGATTTTGACACTTACAAAATGTATGAGTTTCTGGGGCAGGAAACAAAGCCCAGGATGCCAATTCCCCTCATGTGTCATCTTTAGGCAAAAGATAGTGTCACATACTTTTCTGCAATTTACAATATGACACACATACTAATATTTTAGGCTGATGCATTAAAAATGTTGATGTTGAAATATGAAAATGTGGAGAGAATTTTTACTAGCACTTTTTTCAACAGGAGAGAACATAATTAAAAAAAATCATGGTCACCTTGAAGAAAGTTGAATTATTCACTAATCACTGAACAATATCCCTATGATAAGAGTATCTAAGAATCTTCTTTGCATATATCTTCAGAAATTATAGTCAATTGATGATGCTCTGTATATCCTATATGAAAAAGTGTAATTGTATTTCACTATAAAGTCATATCAATCATCAAATTGAATCAAATCAATCAGCATGGCTTTGATAAAATAATGTCTTAAACAAACTCCTAACAAGAATGCTGACAATGACTTCTCTAGCTCTTAACTGCTGAGGATGTAATGATAGCTCTGAGGGCTTGGCACAGGTGAATCTCAGACAAAGGAATAGATGTAATTTAAAGGCATATGAATATATGCTTTTGTAATCAATGTTTTCAGTAGTGTACATCTTGGCTTTCTAAAATGATATATATTCTATTACAAGAACTAATGGTCACCAATGCAAATGGTCCTACACCTCATTATCTTATCTTACTATGTCTCTCCTGCAAACCCTATGTGTTCTGGGGGCCAGCCCCAGCTAGGAAGTGTTCTTTCTTGTTGGTTCTTCTTGAGGGAGTGGACAGGGGTGTGGGTGAGTGGCGGGGGAGAGCGTTGACAGGTGATAAGACTTTGTCTTACAAAATTCTGGGGTAAGACATAGTCTTACTAGATATTTAGGGTTGCTGTATAATAAAAAGTTTACTTATCTAAGTCTAAGTTACTATGCTATTGCAGCTGACCTGACTTCTGTGTTCATCTGAAGCCAGAGACAGCAGTCTCAGGCACTTAGCACCTCAACCTAAAACAGCAGGAGATTACATAAAAGGTTAGTTTTAGAGACTTTTCCCTATTGTCCAGATGCATCTAGCTTGTCAGGCTAGGGGGAAGTTTGGAGCAATAAACTTCTTTTGAACCAGGAGAAGAGATTAACACTCACTTTTACATAAGTGGAAATACATAATCTCAGATAAGTTCATACACAGCTTCATGCATGCAGAGTTCTCATTTACACATTTTCATACAAATTCAGTTGGACCCAGCTTGCATGCATTCTCACAATTACATACTTACACACACATGCATACATTCTCACAATTACATACTTACACACACATCCATACTTACATATGTATATGGAGCAAAAGAACAAGCTCCGGTGCAGAAAGAACTCACTCATTCTGGATGAACAATGAGCTCCGATCTTTATTGCATAGAGAAAGAAAAAACTTCTACCCTTTTAATGCTAAATGAATTAAAACCATGTTTATAAGAAAAAAAAAGCTTTGTTTCTTTAAAAAAAATTAAACCTGTCTTGCCCTTGCTATGGGACCTGTTATGTCCCATGGTAAGGAGAAGACTGTCTGCTACTTCTGCTCTCTGCAGCATCTTCTTTTTTCTTTGATCCCTGTGCATTCTGCATACAGCTCTCTTTATTTTATGTTACCTATAGTTTTTAAGTTATTCCACCCTGCATTCTCCTTCTAATCTTGTTCTCTTCTGACTAAAAACTTGTCCTCAGTTCAGTTCCTCTCTTAGTTCAGTTCTTCTCACCTCTGTCCCTCAGTTCTGATTCTTCTCTTTGTCCTCAGCCCTTAAACATCTTTCAGAATACATGATCACATGTTACAAAGTTCATCACACGTTCACACATAAAGTCAAATCACAAATTGAAATAGAAGTTTACAACAGAGCATATTTACATGTATATCCATTAGGAGTAATTATCTAGGTGCTGTGGGACATCTGCCCTGCAGAGGGACCCTGCTCTGGGAGAGCGTGCACCCGCACAGGGCTGGAGCGCACCAGCCTCCCCTTGGCAACCTCTGCTCCAGGGATCGACTGCACCGAGCGTCCAGGTACCCAGGGACTCCCCAATATAACGTCGCTTGGGACACAACCTGTTGGGCTTCCATCTGTAACCAAGAGCGGGACAACTCTACAGTGTCGTCTGGGCACCAGCTCTGCTGTGGGCCATCTGCCCTGCAGAGAGATCTGCTCAGAGAGAGTGCAGAGTGCACTCCACCATCTTTGCTCCAGCAACAGGGCAACTGGGACCTCCAGACTCAGGGAGAATCAAGCATAATATCGCCTGGATCTCAGCCAGCTTATGTGCTCCCTGCTCCCAAGAGATGGGAAGGTCTATGGTCACCTACGCGTCAGCTCTGCTGTGGGACATCTGCCCTGCAGAGGGACCCCCGCTCTGGGAGAGAGCGCACACTCACAGGGCTGGAGCACACCAGCGTCCCCTTGGCGACCTCTGCTCCAGGGATCAACTACGCTAAGCCTTTGGATGTACAGAGATTCCCCAATATAACATCACTTTGGGAAGGCACATCAGGGCTCCAAAATCACTCAGGAGCAGGGCAGGCCCCAGAAATTGGTGCCAGGGGAATCCTGGTACTCCAAGGGGGGGGGGGAGAAATAGCCTTGCAGGCTCATAAGAGGTCCAACCAACAGCCAGTGACAGCAGGACCAACTAACACCAGAGGTAACCAGATGGCAAAAGGCAAACGTAGGAATGTTACTAACAAAAATCAAGGCAATATGGCACCATCTGAACCCAACTCTCCAACAGCAGCAAGTCCTGGATACCCCATCACACCCGAAAGGCAAGATCTGGATTTAAAATCACTTCTCATGATTCTATTAGAGGATTTCAAGAAGGACACAAATAAATCTCATAAAGAAATATAGGAGAACATGAATCAATGGGTAGAAGCCCTTACAAAGGAAACACAAACATCACATAGAGAAATGCAGGAGAATATGGGTCAACTGATAGAGGCCCATAAGGAGACAACTAAAAAATCGTTTAAAGAAATGAATCAACAGGTAGATGCCCTTTCAAAGGAATCACAAAAATTGCATAAAGAAATCCAGAAGAATATGGGTCAACAGATGGAGGCCCATAGGGAGGCAACACAAAAATCGCTTAAAGAAATGAATCAACAGGTAGATGCCCTTACAAAGGAAACACAAGAATCGCATAAAGAAATGCAGGAGAATATGGGTCAACAGATGGATGCCCATAGGGAGGCAACATAAAAATTGTTTAAAGAAATGAATCAATGAATAGATGCCCTTACAATGAAACACAAGAATTGCTTAAAGAAATGCAGGAGACGATGGATCAACAGATAGAAGCCCATGAGGAGGAAACACAAAAATCACTTAGAGAAATACAGGAGAACTTGGGTCAACAGGCAGAAATCCTAAAAGAGGAAATGCAAAAATATCTTAAAGAAATACAGGAAAATACAAACAAACATGTGAAGGATCTGAGCAAATCCATCCAGGATCTAGAAAAGGAAGTAGAAACAACTAAGAAATAACAAAGGGAGACAACTTTGGAGATAGAAAACCTTAGGAAGAAATCAGGAGTCATAGATGCAAATATCAACAATAGAATACAAGAGATGGAAGAATGAATCTCAGGTCCTGAAGATACCATAGAAAGCCTCGACTCAACAGTCAAAGAAAATGCAAAATGCAAAAAATATGTAACCCAAAAAATCCAGGAAATCCAGGACACAATGAGAAGACCAAACCTAAGGATTATAGGTATAGATGAGAGTGAAGACTTGCAACTTAAAGGGCCAGTAAGCATCTTCAACAAAATTATGGAGGAAAACTTCCCTAACCTAAAGAGAGAGATGCAGATGAATGTATAAGAAGCCTACAGAACTCCAAACAGACTGGACCAGAACAGAAATACCTCCCATCACATAATAATCAAAACACCAAATGTACTAAACAAAGAAAGAATATTAAAAGCAGTAAGAGAAAAAGGCCAAGTAACATGTAAAGGAAGACCTATACGAATCACATCAGACTTTTACCAAAGTCTATGAAAGCCAGAGGATCCTGGGCACTCATACAGACTCTAAGAGAAAACAAATGCCAGCCTAGACTACTATACCCAGCAAAACTCTCAATCACCATAGATGGAGAGACCAAGATATTCCATGATAAAACCAAATTTACACAATATCTTTCCACAAACCCAGCCCTACAAAGGATAATATGTGGAAACTGCCAATACAAGGAGAGAAAGTATACCCAGGAAAAAACGAGATAGTAACCTTCTTGTATCAAACCCAAAAATAGATATCCACTCAAACATAAAGATAGCATCAAGAGTAGCAGGTGGCAATAATCACTATTCCTTAATCCCTATTAATATCAATGGTCTCAATTCCCCCCCCAAAAGACATAGACTAACAGACTGGATACCTAAACAGAACCCAACATTTTGCTGCATGCAAGAAATGCACCTCAGTGTCAAAGACAAACATTACCTCAGAGTAAAAGGCTGGAAAATAATTTTACAAGACAATGGTCCCAGAAATCAAGCCAGAGTAGCCTTCCTAATATCAGATAAAATTGATGTTCAACCTAACGTCATCAAAAAAGAAACAAAAGGACACTACATACTCATCAGAGGAACAATCCACCAAGAAGAACTCTCAATTCTGAATATCTATGCTCCAAACGCAAGGGTACCCTCATTTGTAAAAGAAACTTTACTAAAGCTCAAAGCACACATCACACCTCACACAATAATAGTGAGTGCCTTCAACACCCCGCTCTCTGAAATGGATCATTCAGGAAAGCTGAAACTAAACAGGGACACAGTGAATCCAATAGAAGCCTTGGACCAAATGGAACTCTCTCTCTCTCTCTCTCTCTCTCTATATATATATATATATATATATATATATATAGATATATAGATATATAGATATATAGATATATATATATAGATATATAGATATATAGATATATTTATATATCTATATATCTATATCTATATATATATATAGATATATGATATATAGATATATAGATATATATATATAGAGAGAGAACATTTCATCCTAAAGCAAAAGAATATACTTTCTTCTCAGCACCTCATGGTGCCTTCTCCAAAATTGACCTCACACAACAGACCTCAACAGATATAAGAAGATCGAACTAATCCCATGCCTCCTATCAGATCACTATGGAATAAGGGTGGTCTTCAATAGCAACAAAAACAACAGAAAGCCCACATACACATGGAAGCTGAACAATGCTCTACTCAATGATAACTTAGTCAAGGAGGAAATGAAGAAAGAAATCAAAGACTTTTTAAAATTTAATGAAATTTAATGAAAATTTTCATTTAATGAAAATGAAGGCACATCATACCCTAATTTATGGGACACAATGAAAGTGGTGCTAAGAGGAAAACTCATAGCCCTGAGAGCCTCCAAAAAGAAACGGGAGAGAGCATACACTAGCAGCTTAATGGCACACCTAAAAGCCCTGGACCAGAAAGAAGCAAATACACCCAAGAGGAGTAGAAGGCAGGAAATCATCAAACTCAGGGCTGAAATCAATCAAGTAGAAACAAATAAAACCATATAAAGAATCAACAAAATTAGGAATTGTTTTTTTGAGAAAATCAACAAGATAGATAAGCCCTCAGCCAGACTAGCCAGAGGGCACAGAGACAGTATCCAAATTAACAAAATTAGAAATGAAAAGGGAGAGATAACAACAGAAACTGAGGAAATTCAAAAAATCATCAGACCCTAATACAAAAGCCTATATACAATACAACTAGAAAATCTGGAGGAAATCGACAATTTCCTAGACAGATACCAAATACCAAAATTAAATCAGGATCAAATAGACCATCTAAACTGTCCTATAACCCCTGAAGAAATGGAAGTGGTCATTGGAAGTCTTCCAACAAAAAAAAGCACAGGTCCAGACGGTTTTAGTGCAGAAGTCATTGAGACCTTCAAAGAAGACCTAACACCAATACTCTTCAAATTATTCCACAAGATAGATACAGAAGGAACACTAGCCAACTCGTTCTATGAAGCCACAATTAAGCGAATACCAAAATCACACAAAGGTCCGACAAAGAAAGAGAATCTCAGGCCAATCTCTCTTAGTAAAGGAGTGTTTCTCTTTCTCCACATCCTCTCCAACACCTGCTGTCTCCTGTGTTTTTGATCTTAGCCATTCTGACTGGTGTGAGATGGAATGCAAATTGACCCATTCTTATCTCCTTGCACTAAGCTCAATTCCAAGTGGATCAAGGACATCCACCTAAAGCCAGACACACTGAAACTAATAGAAAGGAAACTAGGGGAGAACCTTGAACATATGGGCATGGGAGGATTTCCTGACCAGAACTCTAACAGCTTATGCTCTAAGATCAAGAATTGACTAATAGGACCTCATAAAATTACAAAAATACTGAAAGGCAAAGGAAACTGTCAAAAGGACAAAGCGGCAACCAACAAACTGGGAAATGATCTTTACCAACCCTATATCTGACAGAGGGCTAATATCCGATATATACAAAGAACTCAAGAAGTTAGACTCCAGAGAGCCAAGTAACCCTATTAAAAAATGGGGTACAGAGCTAAACCAAGAATTCTCACCTGAAGAATATCTAATGGCTGAGAAGCACCTAAAGAGATGTTCATCATTCTTAGTCATTGGGGAAATGCAAATCAAAACAATCCTGAGATTCCATCTTACACCATAGAACGGCTAAGATCAAAAACACAGGAGACAGCAGGTGTTGGCGAGGATGTGGAGAAAAAGGACCACTCCTCCATTGCTGGTGGGATTGCAAGCTGGTACAACCACTCTCGAAAGCAGTCTGGCGGTTCCTCAGAAAACTGGGCATGACACTTCCGTAAGATCCGGCTATACCACTCCTGGGCATATACCCAGAAGCTTCCCCTGCATGCAGTAAGGACACATTCTCCACTATTTTCATAGCAGCCTTATTTATAATAGCCACAAGCTGGAAAGAACCCAGATGTCCCTCAACAGAGGAATGGATTCAGAAGATGTGGTATATTTACACAATGGAATACTACTCTACAATTCAAAACAATGAATTCACAAAATTCCTAGGCAAATGGTCAGAACTGGAAAATATCACCCTTAGTGAGGTAACCCAATCACAAAAGAACACACATGGTATGCAGTCACTGATAAGGGGATATTAACCCAAAATCTCAGAATACCCTATACACAATTCGCATATCAAGAGATTTCCAAGAAGATGGAAGGAGAGACCCCTAGTAATTGAAAACTGGATGTAAGGGAATGCCAGGACAGAGAAGCGAGAGGGGATTGAATTGGGCAAAGAGGGAAGGAAGGGGGCTTATGGTACTTTTGTTGAGGAAGGAAACGGGAAAGGGGAAATCATTTGGAATGTAAATAAAAAACTTAGAAAAAATACAAAATACCGATGAGATGAGACAAACTAAACACAAATAACTAAATGGTAGATTAGGCCTCAACATCTATAAGAAAATTGTTTAGCATAGAAAGATACAAATAAGTTAAATCAAAAACAAACCACACACTCACACCCCAAATCAAAACCCATAAAACAAAAATCACAAAAAAAGGAGTAATTATGTATCTAAACATCTATCACCTGTCTAAGTCCTACAGACTCACCTTAGGTTTAAAAACCATAACTAAGTTATAAGTGAAGTTTTGTATAGATAGACCCAGTCAATATTTTATCTTCCGTCCTAGAAGCCATAATAAATCATTAGTTTCCTTTTTATGACCTTCGATTAACTGTTTTACAATTTCTTGCAATGTGCTCTGAGTAGGAGAGAGTCTAGTTGCCATCTAAGTGCAATTAACTAGTGACACTGGGAGACTGTCAGAGTTCTTATTGCAGTTTTGCCTATCAGAAAAGGACCTAATAGCAGTCCCATTATAAAAGAGCTTAATAATAACAGATGTAATCTTAGGAATTCTTATAGGATTGTCATTAAAACTTAAGTCATCTATTTCTCTACATAGCATCACTATAAGATAGTACATCTTCGTGGATCTGCAGAGATCTGCTCCAAAGGGGTGTGCAATTACTTATTGATTATTATATATATTTCATATTAACAGGAAAAGCATATTAATAGCAGAAATCTTTCCTAAAATTAGTCCTTTACAGCCTTGTTTAATGAGGCCTCACCTGTTGCAAATTATATAATAATAGAAAGCAGGCCATTTCAGGATGATCACCTGCTAGTATATTAGTTTGTCCCATTATGGCTCCTGACATATATGGGTATGAATCAAGAAGCATATGCACAATCTGCCTTGTAGGGAATCTACATTGGATTGGAGGAACTACAAAATGCTACAAGACTGAGGTAGTGTGATCATAACTCATTTATAGAAGAAAATATTTTCTTAATTCCACTTGTCAAAGCTCAAATTATGATGCACATTGCCTATCTTCCAATACAAGTACACCTGCTCTTCTCTTAACTTAGAATGAAATACATAGAGTTGTGCAGCACAATACCAAACTCTAGACCCCAACTTACTTGTATGCTAACCTTGAAGAGAACATCCTGACTACCTCCAAGAGCAATAGTTACATTCATAGTAACATACAACTCAAACTTGGTCAACCCACATTTACAGTGAGATTATAAAACTAACCCTTAAATCTAGCATCCCTGTACATATTATTTAAATTATATTTTAGGTTTTAAGAAAATTTTAAAAATTTAGATGCCAAAGAACTCCTTGCAGAGTGTCTATGGAATTTGACAACTAGGCATGCTGATGCCTAGGTGAGATGGAAGGATCCACTTATTGGCATATGACATGATCTTAATCAGTTATTTTAATATGGGGATCAGTTGATTCAATCATGCAGAGGTCTAGAAATAAATCCAATTTTGTAGATTCCAATTATGAAGATGGCTAATAATCTCTATCAGCCAACTGAGTTAATTTCAAATATAGTCTCCATTCTTTCTGAGAAGTAACAGCTTATCTGTTGATTCACAAAGCTACCTCCCCCATCCTAGAGGTTGGCTTTTGTGTTTGAAAGTTGCTAATTTATAACTAAATTAGATACCTCAGGACATTTGCAGACAAGTTAATTCTGTTCTGATTCTAACTTCTAACCTTCTATGTTGAGCAGACTGGTTGTCTCCACCCAGGCTCACCTGGATTAAAAACTGGCGTGTTTGTTAAAGACACTTACATGGTATTTGACAACCAATTGACTCTCTGACATCAAAGCCTCTACAAGTGGATCTCCTTCACGGAGTCTCATAGAACTCAGATCTATGTGTGTCTGCTTATAAGACAACATAGGCACCAGTGGGAGTTTACAAGGCAAAGCACTATAAGGGGAGGACCATGTTTTCTGGCTCTGAGTCCGTGGGAAACACACCTGATTTGCATAAAGGTTGGTGTCATCTATTCTCAGATCACTCAATACTCTGTGGGGATCTCCCACCAAGTTAAGGCTCTGCCCATCCTCTCCAAAAGGCACCAAGAGCCATCTAAGATGTGGGAACAATCCTCTGCTCCCCACGAGAGGAATCAGGTCAATCTTCTACTCCCTGGCTAATGCCTACCATCAAGGACAGATGATTATCCACTTGACTGATACCTCCTTATCTTAAAACTAATAAAGAGGGAGGAGATGTAAAGAGCCATATTGGGGTGTCATGTCACCTGACAGGAAATTGACATTGACCAAGGTGAAGCCTGTGAGTTGGAATTCCTGTGCTAGCCGTAACCTTGCTCCACCTAGGGTGGAGTAAAGGTGAAGTTCATTGTTCCTCCAGGTCTATGAATTCTTGAATTAAGCTGGTGACCCGCCTAGCTGCCTGAGCAGTAGTGCCAACACCAATGAACAGCCAGACCTGTTCTACAGACCTGTTTCCAGCCTTTGGGGCAGGGGAGGACTTTTTTCTCCACCTATATATATTTGTAAAAGTCCATTAAACTTTGAGCCTTGAGCAGGAAATATAGCCTTGGCTTCATATTTCTCTTGTCACCCTGTCGTTTTTATCCCCAGTTCTCTGTCCAGAGAACCTGATAACCCGTTTGTATATAACCGCAGGCCATTTCACATAAAGTTGTGGAACACAATACCAAACTCTAGACCCCAACTTACTTGTATGCTAACCTTGAAGAGAATAGGCTGACTGCCTATAAGAGCAATGATTACATTCATAGTATCATACAACTCAAACTTGGTCAACCCACATTTACAGTGAGATTATAAAACTCACCATGTAAATCTAGAGAGTTGGTTTGGAGGATAAAACAATGGACTTTAATGCTTAATGCACACTACGTATCATAAATAATATCGTTGAAGAGAGGTTGGCAGACACAAACATGCTAAAATAGTTTGAGAGCATACTGTTAGGGAACCTGCATCATAATAATATAACCAGAATCTGTAGGCAAATCAAGGAAATGCATACTTCATTAGACTATTGATATAATTTCCAAATTGTATTACCAATGATTGATTTACTTAAAGCTCACAGTGACATTTATAATTCAGCTGATCTGTTTTGACTGAAAGCATACAGAGGCAATCCACTTTCACTGGGTGTGTTCATTTTCCCCACTAAACCTCAGCTTATTTTTTTTTTCAGGATGATGAGTACTTGGTAAAATGCTGGGGAAAAAACACCCTGAGCTTTCTGTTCTCTTTACAGAATGTATCACTCTCTAAAGAAAAGAAGTGTGTTACACAAAGTAACATAGTATTCTTAGTACTCAGCAAAAGGAAGACAGAACATAAGTTCTATGACAGCCTGGGCTACAGAGTAAGACTGATTTAAAGCATAAAAAGAAAAAAAATAAATTGAAAATGAAAATAAAAATATCTGGAGGGACATTCTGACAGTTAAGCAGCTTTTTCTTGAAAGGTCCTTCTGTTACTCTCACTTTGTCTTCCTTTCTTCTCTACCACTTTTATCTCTCCACTTACTTTCATGTGTAGACTCTGTCCCTGTGCGCAGACTGCATCTAGTCTTAAAATACCATAAGGGGATGGTTTTAAAGCATATAGATCTTTTTAGAGATTTTTTTTTCTAAACTCAGTAAGATGCAGTCCATTTGATTAGTTTATTTCTTCACTCAACAACATTTTAATGCACACACACAAGCTCATCATTATAAAGAGTCAACCATCAATTCTGATGTATATTTCTTCATAGGTTTTAAGGATTTCCTTTTACCTGTCCATTCTCAATTTTCCTTGCAATGTAGGAAGCATTTGGAGAATTGCAAACTCATTTGCATGTAACTTTGACAATAATTTCTTTGCTAAAGACAACTAGATAGCAACTTGTGTTTTCATAAGAAGTACGGTAAGAAAGAACCATAGACACATCTTTGATTCTTAAGAGATTCTTGGCTTTGAACATATAAACTAGGATGTGTTTCATAATTTCTAAGGGAAGCTTAATTTATAAACCCATGGTGTTCAAACAAAGTAGAAGAAAGAATTATTTGGAGCCAAAAAACTGAAATAATGAAGTTGACAATGTGCAAGTAAAAAATGGCTGGAGGGAGAATGAACATAGAGAGAGGAAGATATGAAGGAGGGAGGAAGAGAGAGAGAGAGAGAGAGAGAGAGAGAGAGAGAGAGAGAGAGAGAGAGAGAGAGAGAGAGAGAGAGAGAGAGAGAGAAATAGGAGACATTTGTGAGAGTAGAACCTAAAAAATATATCTAATGACAAGAAGAATGAGCAACAGTTTTGAGATTATCAAAAACTGGATATACCAACTTTATTCTACTTTGAAGAGGTCACTCTGGAAACTTTAAGAATATAATCTCCATCTTCCCCAAAATGGAAACAAAATCTGAACTAAATAATAAAAATACAGTTCTTTGTATATCACAACTTGGTTTATACCTCATGTATTACTTAGAGGGAATTTTGTGAGTCTTTAAGTATTAAAACATAGTGCACATACAGGAAACTCATCATTTATATTCACTATCAAAGTTGATACTGACAACTTTTCATGCTCACATTTTATAATTGGCATTCTTCTCTAACTTAACCCTTACAAACATTAATCTGGTTTCTAAATTTCTGATATTTTCTTCCAAATGTCATAAGTAAAATCACATATTATGTTACTTTTTGAGTTAGATTTTTATTCAAGAAAGTGAATTTAAACTTCTCTTTATGCATTTAGTATACAAACATTTTATTCTCTTTATTAATTATTTTATTTATTTATATTTTAAATATTGTCAACCTTATTAGTCCCCCTCTACAAGTCCTCTCATTCTTCCATCCCTTTACCTCTATTAGGGTGCTTCCCCACCCACCTACCCACTCCCACTTTACCTGTCTAGCATCACTTCTCTGGGGCATCAAGCCTCCTCTGGACCAAGTGCATCTCTTCCCACTGAGGCCAGACAAGGAAGTCCTCTGCTACATATGTAGCAGCGGCCCAGGACCAGCCCATGTGTGCTTTTTGGTTTGTGGTTTAGTTAGTGAGAGCTCTGAGAGGTCTGGTTAGTTAATATTGGTGCTCTTCCTATGCGGTTACAATTCTCTTCAGCTCTTTCAGTCCTTCCTATAACTCTTCCATAGTGTTCCCAGGCTCAGTCCAATGGTTGGTTATAAGTATTTGAATCTGTTTCAGTAATGTGCTGGCAGAGTCTCTCAGAGAACAGCTATGCCAGGCTCCTGTGTACAAGCACATCTTGGCATCAGCAATAGTGTCTGGGTTTAGTGCACACCCCTGGGATGGATCCCAAGGTGGGGCATTCTCTGAATGCCTTTTCCTTCAGTCTATGCTCTATATTTTGTCACTACATTCCAAGATATTGAACACTTTAGTTACTCTATCATTGAGCTACATACAAGTACCAAATTATCTGCTTCAGAAATGCTCTTTTCTTTAGCGTTAGTTATTTATAGATATAATATTTGATTCCCAAAATTGTTCCTGAGGACTAAAAAACAATAGCAAAAAGAATACATTTTTTAAAAGCCTGTAGAATAATGGAATGCTAACTCAGTTTAATATTTAATTATATTTAAAATAAAAATATGTATATATGACAAAAACTGTATAAATTAATGATAATTTTTCCCTTATTTACAATAATAATTAGTTAATATCTAACAAAAAGATAAAATTGTAACAAGACCTTTCCCTTGATAAAATGATATTCCTTTCAGATAATGATCTAATGTTTTCAAAATATCAATTAGCACATTTGCCTACTTTCAAGCTGTGCTCAAATTAGCATGCTTTTTTTTTGATTGCTCCAATCCCTGTTCTTCTTTCCTACTAATTTTCCTTAGAATCCTTATAATTAGTTGAATAATTTTGAAGTCTATTGTATATTCTCTCATTTTATTAATGTCAATGTCTGGTATATGTAGCAAGACACTATTTTTGACTTACATACCCTCAGCCTCATTTCTCCAAACTTAGCTTCATTTAAGGAACACTGACAATAAGTGGTAAATAGACAAAAATTCCAGGGAAAGCAAACATCTCAATTTGACCTTTTAAAATTGTAATTAAATAATATCCTCCTAATTTTAATGCTGAAAGGAGAAAAATCTGGTAATTAGAAAATGCTGAGATAGTACATATAGTCCATGCCACTTGTTTTATATTAGGTTTTTCTATTGACAATACTTCATGTGCAAAACTATCAAGAAATGGGGAAAGGTAGAGAGTAATAGTGGGTCTGGAGATTTAATTTGTCTTCAAAGTTCTCATCTAAAAAGAAATGAGAGTAAGGTCATCAAAATATATAAATATGAGGTGTGCACTAACTGAGAAAAATGTGAATGTTTCCAAGATACATGCTTATGTACAGCATTATTATAGTCCTTTCAAATAAATATATTTTCAGTCATAAAAATAAAGAACTAATATAACATTTAGCTGAGGGCAAGAATATTACTGAGCTCTTCTGGAGGGCTTATAAAGTCACACACAGACATACACAGACACACAAACACAGAGAGAGAGAGAGAAAGAGAGAGAGGGGGGAGAGGGAGAATCCCTGGAGAGGCATGATCTTGGTGTATATATTATTTAAATGGTCATAAGGAAATATTTTAAATATCAAGAAAACTGTGTATGTTCACAGACCCACCTGAGAGAACTTAGATGTGCAAGTCACTCCTGTTTTTGACCAATAGAATAAAATGAATAAAATTAAACTAAAATTCATTGGGCAGTATCAAGGATGGTATTATGTGTTCTCATCTTTTCTAATCCTATATTGAACTTAAGTCCTCAAAAATAGAACTGTGTTTGAAAGTGGAACCTTTAATGAAGTGACTAAGAAAAACCAAAGCAGTTTATCACCCTAATGCAACATGACTCTTGTTTCTGTAAATGGAAACATATGAGGACACAGAAAGAAATACAGGAAACCTTGTGAAAAGAGCAAAGTTCATGTAAGGACATAGCACAAAGGTCACCATCCAGAAGCCAAAGAGAGGGTCAATAAAGGGACTGATTTGCTGTGCCTGAGTCATACTGAGTTACTATGGGAACAAGTTTTAGAGTACAGAAGCCTTAACCACTTTTAAATGCATGCTAGCATTTGCATGTGTATCATAGGCAAATAAAATAAATGCTTTAGTGCCCCAACATACCAAAAACTGAAGTATGCCTGTTAATTATCTTGGTCCTTGCTTCAGCTCTACCTTTCCTAATTGCTAGCCCCTCTCTTTCAGTTAAATCACAATCCCTGCTTTAGTTGCCTCTGGTTGAATCACAAGGAATAGTTTCTTCCATTATGCACTAATCTCTTTCAGACATTGCTGACATGAGAGAAGGTCAAGTAAATGCCAGAGATAAGTGATTTTTGGCAGAATCATCACCTGTTGTCCTCAGCAAATACATTATGTTCAAGCCCTCAGACTAGCTGGCCATGACTCCTGTTTCCAGTCCCCGACATTCCTTTCCCATGAACAGCTCTGCCATAAGGTGCCTCACCAGAACATTTCTCTGCCTTGTACTCTTATTATATAGCATCTGAGGAAACTATGACTTGTCACGGATCTAAGTAGAAAGACCTGTCAAAATGAAGCAAGAAAGAAGCATTATTCACTTTACATAATTGATGAAAAAGCACCAAGTGCTAATAGAATCATACTTCCAAATATAGCAATGATCATGCCAGAGAGAATATTCTGGTCAGATTCAGGGACCTCTTATTTATTTTAAAGCAGATTACTATAAGAAACTTACAATATTAGTCTTTACATCCTTGCACAAAGAGCAAAAGAAATTCACATAGCTTGGACAATTCCCATTGTCAACAGGAGAAGTTGGTCCTGACATGGCCTACCCTGCCTTTCCAGTTACCAAATGTCAGCAAGTTATGCTTGGCCCTGCAGGGAAACTAAAATTCCTGTAAATCCTGTGTAAACGCAAAACGATAAGAGGAAGCCAAACTAGTCCTTCAATGATGAGGAAGAGACTATTGTCTGAAATTTAACCTTTAAATATAATAAAATACAGTAAGCAATGCACATACCCAACAAAAGGCCCTATTGTAACTGTAATGCCTTGCTATCAAATTTTTGAAAATCCAAATTGAAACAAGATAGTGAAGAATAGAATAGACATATATTTATATGATTGAATGAATGCATTCTCTCAAAAAGTAATTTTCTCCAAATAGAAGATATTACATAAACATGGAGAAAATGGCTTAAAAGTTTAATTTACAAGTCAGTGGAGAGTAGGAAATAATGAGTATCAGGATACTGTACATATGCTTCCCTCTGTTGTAGATCAAACCAAGAATAAAATCATATCTGATGGTAAATTGCATTTATGTGAGATGGTACAATACAACTAATATTCTGGGAGTGGCAATAGACTACCTTTTTCCTTTGCATACCAGAGCTGATCAGTGTTTAGTGTCTCTGATTGACAGACAATTTCCTGAAAATAGAAACAACAACAACAACAAAATCAAAAACAAAAACCAACAACAACCTCAACCTCTAAAAATATTCTTGAAAGGGAGGGTGAAACAATTGTCTGAGAGATATAAGGTAGCATATATTATCAAGAAAGTCCAAATTTATGTTCCTGTGCTGTCAAAATTCCATTGTGGATTCTCTTGATTTTATAAGTTAGAAGAATACTTTGTAATCAAATTCTTTTAGGCCATTCATTATTTCAATACCAAGTCTTCTCTGGTTAAGGACAATTCATATATTCCTATGCAAACTTCCTGAGCCACAGTAAGATGAGCAGTAACTTTGTTTCACAATTGACTACAGAGCCAACGAGAAATATCTTCTATTCGATGAAATTCATAGTTGACTATCATATATGTGGGGATATAAGTAACTATTATACTATTAGTTATAATGCTAACCCCAAATATAAACCTTTTTCATTTTTGGCTAACGGATTAATAGTAACAAATATGAACACGTGTGGACCCAAATTTGCCACTCAGCTCTATGCAGTGGGTAAGCATGGATGGCCACAATTCACTAAATAGAATACAAGTTGCAAAGGAATAGAAAAATTTTAATATCTAGATTGATGGTATGATATTGTTCCCTCCTAGCTCAGCCAAAGTTATACTCTCTACCAGACATCCTATTGAGCTGTGATGCCAGAGGAGAGTCAGGGACACAAGGTATCCTGTTGATGAGAAACAAGGTCACCCAGCCAGGCTTCAAAGGTGCCATTGTTCACTACTCCTTATAAATCCAGTTATGATGTTTTACTGAGCACACATCTGGGAACAACTCTATAGCTTCTTCCAAGATGCTGGTGGTCCTACTTATGGTGGTCCTGTTGGCCCTGAGCTCAGCTCAGGACCCAAATCAAGGTACGCAAATATGTTTATGAGGACTGTGATTCTGCATATGGTAGAGGAGATCACACAAGTAGAAGTGAGGCAAAAGACTTAAAATAACAAAAATAAAAACAAAATAGGACTGAAGAGTTTTTAGGTCAAAGTAGAGATCACTTGAGTCATTATTCCACCCCAAAAATCTGGAGGCCATTAACATACAATTGAAACTAACATTTCAATGGGAGAAATGAAAAATTTTGATTTGCTCTTATAAACACATTTCTCTGGACTGAGAAAGATCTACTGGAGTAAGCGGAAATTTTGTGACTCAGCTATGACAGGACAGTGGAGACATTATGTGAGAGTTTTCTTGTTACATGTGAAGTAGATGCAGGAAAAAATGAAGGAGAGAAACACATATGAAGCCCATTTCTCTGAAAGGGCCAAATTGTTAATTTTAACTCCAGAAATCTTAGTGGTTTCTTTTCTTTGGAGACATCTTGTATAAGTTTTCTTTCCTAAAACCCCAAAGCCTCATAACACATGGTAAGCCACAATGGCCCATACCATCCATACATAGATTTAAAGTCACTCATCTGGATAGCATAATAGTGATCAGGGGGATTAGAAATTGAGTGGCATATTAGAGAAAAGGGCAGTGTGATAAAGTCTATGAAATAAGGAGTATTAGCATCTCATCACTCATACTTACTTACTCCATACCCACACAGATTTTGTGGTTTCCAGCCTGAACTCCAGACAGAGACCACTGCCTTCCCAACAATTCCCTGTTGGTGGGCAGAACCAGGAATATCAAATAAGAGAGGAGCAGGGGCAAAATAGTCTTCAGCAGTCACAGCAGGAGAGGCCAGATCTGCAGTTGCATCAGGTACAGCAGCAACAACAGCAACTACAACAGAAGCCTTTGCCACCGAGGCCACAAGGACAGCAGGTACAACATAGAAACCGTCCACAAAGAAGATCCTAGAGATTTTCTCAAGGCCAATTTCATCGGTAACCAAGAAGGTAATATCAGGTTTGAATTCTTTTTTCTTTCTTTCTACATGAAACTTAAATTTCAGTGTTTTCAGAAAAAAATAATTTACAATTCCTTAAACTTTAAACACTGTGAAAGTACATGGAGATGATCACATTTCATTTAATATTCAGATATCCTGTAGCAGGAGGGAATCTGTTATTTAAAGCCTCTGTAAGGTGATTCTTTTTTTTTTTTAATTATTTTTTAATTGGATATATCCTTTATTTACATTTCAAACATTATCCCCTTTTCCGGTTTCCCCCCCTCCCAGAAACCCCCTATCCCATCCTCCCTCCCTTTCTTCTATGAGGGTGTTCCACCACTCACTTCATTCCCACCTCCCTGCCCTCAATTCTCCTACTCTGGAGCATCTATCAAGCCTTCACAGGGCCAAGGACAGAATCTCACAATAGTATAAAGGAACTAAATGACCTTCTCATGTAAAATTGAATATGGGGACAGACACCTGATGTTGTCCTATGATCTCCAAACTCATGGAACATGAATGCCCACAGTCTACATATAAACGTGTGCACATATACAGGCAGAATTGAAGACCCAGAAATAAAACCACACACTTACAGACCCTTGATTTTTGACTATTGTGAGATTCTTGTACCTCTGTCTCCCATCTCATCACAGGACACTAGGATTGTAGATGTGCTTGGCAGTGCCTAGCTTTACATGCAATAGTCTAAATGTAAATATTAAATTATAGTTCCACTTTCAATCAACTTAGAAATATTTTTATGCCTAACAGTTTATCTGTATAATATTCCATAAAATAGTCAATTTTAACGTGTTTTTCTACATATTTCTTCAATTTTTTCAGAGATATTTTCTATGTAAATCTTCAATTTTATCAGAAAAATTTTATAATTCCTCTTTCAATCAACTGAGAAATATTTTTATGCCTACCATTTTATCTATATAATATTCCATGATAATCTTCAATTTTAACATGTTTTTCTATATATTTCTCAATTTTATCAGAAATATTTTCCATATAAATCTTCAGTTTATCAGAAAATGTTTATAATGCCACTTTCAATCAACATAGAAATATTTTTATACCTACCATTTTATCTGTGTAATTTTCCATGATAATCTTCAATTTTAACATGTTATTTTACAACTTTATCAGAAATATTTTACACACAAATCTTCAATTCTATCATAAAATGTTTCTACTTCTTTTTTTCAATTAATTTAGCAATGTTCTTTATGTCTACCATTTTACTCTTTAATTTTCCATGAAAATTGTCAATTTTAACATGCTTTTCTTTATATTTTTTCAATTTTGAAAGAAATATTTTCCACGTAAATCTTCAGTTTTATCATAAAATATTTTTATTTCCTTTTTCAATAAAAAAAAAAAGCATACTGTACCTTTCTGTTTTTTCCTAACAGCTACTACCATTAATTAATTTGGAAAAACTTTTCAAAATTTTTGACTTTAAATAAACACAATTATTTTCCATTAGTAATATATTTATATTGAAATCTATTATATTATAAATGTATGGAAAAATATAATTCTTGGGAAATTTACAAATAAGTTTAAAGAGATATAGATCTGTCTTCATGTTACTTGCCCTTGTTTTCAACATTGCCTTTGATTTGTTTTGTTTTACTTTATAAAGTTTTAAGATTTTAAGTGTTGTGGCACTGTTCTCCTGTTTAACCTCATGACCTGACATTCAGGATAGTTCCATTGTTTTACTACTAAAGAATATATTTCACATACCAGCTTTGTAAATTCATCATAGGATACTTTCAATCACAATCATAAGACCTTCAGCCTAAAACAACTGTTCCTTCTTTATCTTATATGTAACAGCTGAGAGAAAATTATATGTCTGGTGCAAAGCTAAAGTAAACAGAAATGAATCAGAAAACAAAGAGAGGAAACAACAGAGAAAGAGGAAGAGATGGGATGTCATTTATTCATTGATGAGCAAAAAAAAATTGAAACTTCTTTACCATATTTCCCTATAATCTTTCTTCTCTGTTTCTTTCAGAAAGTAAATGAAAAGATAATGCACTAAGAAGACAATGTCCTTAGAATATTTTGACATAGGAGCTATGTTGTTAAAATCTTTATCTTCACTCTATCAATAAAACATTGAGCATGCAACTTCTGAGTGCTGCCTCTCTCTTGGAGGAGGGGTGAATCTGGAATTTGAGGGACTTGGACACAGTATAAGGTCTCCTTCTCATAGATACTGCCAGCTTCCTATCCACGCTTTATGTTAACAGGCCAACTACTACATGAAAAATATAAACAAAGAAAATATTTAAGAAAAAGAAAATGTTTAAATGTTTAATAAAAATTTAACTGATTTGTTTAGGAAAAGTAAAAAATGCAGAATAAAAAGTGAATAAATTTTAGAAGCAGAGACATTTTTAAGATTTTCAAAATAATTTATTACATTTTCTCAAGATGTTCATGAGTTTGATGGACAGGATTTTTAAGATTCTACTACAGTCCTATCTTCTTTCTTCATGTTTGTAAAATTGTCTACGTTTTATAACAACCACTTCTAATACCAAGAATTTCATAAGAAACATGTTTGTAGGGTTAGTGGGGTTCCTCTTCTGTGCTGCCACAGGGCTCAGGCTGCTCATGGAGGAGGGACAAGGGGGAAGATTTGACTGCACTTGCTCGAAGCTATCACTGGGAAGTTGGGTGTCAGGCTATGGCAAAGCCCTGGGGGAGTGCAGTCTGAGGCACAGACAGCTGGAGCTGGCTCTGGGGCCAGGAACTGCAGGGAGGCTGGGCATCCAGCTCTTGGATACCCAGTCGCTGCTGTGGGCTGTGGAAGAGCTGAGAACTCAGTGAGCTGGATCTAGCCCGGGCAGAGGGGGTAAAGAGGGGAGCTCTGGCTGGGTCCTGTGGAGGTGGGAGAGTCCTTGACTTGTTGGCAGATGATTTTCTTAGCTTAGTGGTCCTGGCTGAGAGCACAGAGAGGTCTTGTACTGGAGATTAGACTGCAGCTCTATAGGTAAAGGCTTTGCCTATGGCTCCCCACTGTGGATCCCAGTGAAAAGAGACAGTTCATTGTTTTAAGGCATTTATTGTCATGCTGGAAAATGGATGAGTAAAACCATACCCCACTTCTCAGTGTGGGTCTGAGGCTAAATACCTTTTGCAGGGAGGAGTGTCTGGGATAGATAGCTTAATTGGCTAAGTGTGGCAGGATTTTTTCCTGTCCAATCTATTTAAATGTTAGTGCAGCAGGAGGCCTGATTGGTCAGGGAAAAGGGAGGCAGAGCTAAGTGTTGCTGAGGCAGAGGAGAGAGGAAAGAGGGAGAAGGAGCCAAGATGGAGGCAGACAGACTGGGTGATTCAGAACCAGCGTGGCTTTAAAAAGCCACAGGTAGATGTTATCATATAGAGATAGAATACTTGGAATAACTTGTCTAATCTAGAGGAACAGCTTGTACCATTATCAATAGGCCCTGAATTTATTGTGTGGGCATCTTTTGAATTGACAGTTTATTGATATAAATCTGACTGTTTAATTATAAGCTTCTAGAATTTTGTTTTACTGAGTTACTGTAATGTGGGTCACCAGGGTTTCTAACCTTTGCTCAACCAGGAACCAGAGTGCCTTTCACCGTCCTGCACATGTTAACAGCAAAGGTTTGGAGAAAGATTTTTCTATCACTTGGCAACAAGCCAAAGAAACTAGAAATAAATGTCCTACTTGTTCTTTGTATAACAATTACCTGCAGAAAGTAACCCAAACGTACCCAAAGAAATATAATTTGGCATATGTATATGTTTCATTTTGTTGCATTTGGAAGATTAAAGTTTGTGCACTATAACACAGATACATATTCAATATTTCAATAGCCAACTGCTTTAAAGTTCTGAGAAGACTTGTTCTGTAATTATACACTTATTAGAAGTTATGACTATTATGGGGATACCTGTACAAGTTAAGACTGGCAATTTTCCAGCATAGGTCTCTAATAAAATGAAATAGCTATTTTGAATATTATAACATAAAGCATATTATAAGTATATCACACAATTCTACAGGACAATCTTTTACAAGAAAATCTAGTGACACTTCAAAAAATATGCTTAGTAAACATTTCTTAGTAGAAAGGAGTAATAAATATCCCCAGATGTAGATTACATAGCACATTATTAACTTTAATTTTTTAAATGCTAATGAGACAGGAACAATAACTGTGGAGAGTCATTGAGTAGTGTAAATACTGAAGAATTAGATGCATATTTTAAATATATTTTGACCTCAGAATGGAAACCTGGTTACATATTAGAAAAGAGTTTTTTTCTTTCTTTTCACAGAAGAAATGCTATAGATACCAAGAAAATTTAAAAAGATTAGAATGAAACAGAAGAGGTCTCCTGAATAAGGAAAGTCAATATTTCATCAGACAACTTGGTCTTTCAGTCCAAACTTACCTATAAAGACTAACAAATGCCTTACATTTGATCAGAGATGCAAAATTAAAAACAAACAATAATAATATTTTTGGATGATAATTTAAAAAAGGCAAACTTGCCTTACTGGCATGAAATGAAAAATGTGTTTTCTTAAACCATGTGTCTTAATTACATTTTAGAATATTAGGCTGTATATTGCCATGGGATCAAGATGTACTCATCTTGGACATTCGTTTTTATGTGTTCTTAAATAAAAAGAGCTTATTTTGTTTGATATTAAAAGCACAATTAAGACTTTTAAAGTGATATAAGTAAATTCAAAAGTCTACTAGAGTTCAAACTTGTTCAACTCTTAATCACTAAGAGTTGGAGTGATTTGGAGCTATGATAAATATTTGAGTAAGGTGCTGATAGCTCATGTTTTTATTCCCAGAATAGATAGGAAGATCCCTATAAGTTAGGTTTTGTGTTTGTTTGTTTGTTTTTTAACTTCTAGAGTTACACTAAAATACGTGGCGATATCCCATGCCTTTAACAGAAACACCCAGAGACAGAACTCAGATACAGCTCCTAATTGGTATGTTTACACATTGAAGAAATCACAAATAATATTTACAAATTAGTATAAAAACCCTCTACAGGGACACTAGAAAAGCAGCCAATTTCCAATGGGGATTGGATCAAAAAATAGCCTTTGTGACTGCCAGTAAGCTCATCTTTGAACAGTATTGAACCAGATGCTACCCTAATAATGGATATCTTATTTATTGATGAATTGGCAACTGGGACTCTTTATAAAGCAAAAAGGTGTCCACCAACAATTGCCTGTTGGCTTCAATTGCAAACACTTTCCATTTATGGAGAACAAATATTCTTTTGTTGAGATATGAATCTGAAGATTTTATGAGTTATGGAGAACCTTATACTTAGCCATTGCTAAGCACAGTATGGTCGTAAGAGTGCTTCTTAGAATGACAGATTAGAACTATTCAAAGGCAGAGTACTTCACAGGCTTAGCCATGGAAGGAAATGTATTACAATGGAACTGGTAACTATCTGAATTCCTAAGTGACCAAGGAGTAATAGTAAAGGAATCGGTGCCTTCCTGCACTGAGAAAATAGCACAGTTGAGTATAATCCTCATCTCTAAGCTGTCACTCCTTCCCCCAAAGGTGGCATCTATTGAATTGTGGGAACCAAGGGAATGATCACAACATTTGGCTCATGCATGGTTTACTGATGATTCATCAAGGACTGATGAAACCAAAACTAATAGAAAATGGCAGCCTACAGACCATGGAATGGAATGGCCAATGTTGAGGAAGGAATTGTAGTACTACTATAAGGTGCCTTGTCTGGCCTCAGTGGGTAAGGATGTCCCTAGCCCTGCAGAGACTTCATACACAAGGGTACATGAGAAATTTGGGGGGGGCTTACCCATACTCTCAGCATAGAGGGGAAGGAAGAGGGAAAGTGGTCTTATGGGGGGGGTCAGGAAATGAGGCAGCAATTGTGATGTAAAATAAACAAAATAAGTAAATGAAAAATGAAAAATATGAAAAAAAGACAAAAATAAACAACTAGGACCATAAAAGGAAAATATCTTTGCCAATTCAAAGTGTGTAAGCAATGGTATAGGTATTTGGTCTTCAAAACAATATCACTAACTGGCAGGTAAAGGGAAAATTATCTGGTAATACTTGTATGATTGGAAATGGCAAAACCTAGCAAAACTTAGCAAAAACATCAAATTTTATGTAGCTCATACATGCAAGATAGACAAAATGTCTGAAATAATGAAAGGGTAGACAAATTATCATCATGTTTAATTAAGACTAGAATATTAAAACTTGCTAGTGAACAAATTCAGAATAAATTAAGAATATTGATAGATTACAAATTAAAAATAAACTTGAAATTTTACTCCTAATGCTTTGAAATAAGGGAAAATATGGAATCAAATTAAACCAGGGAAATCCTGTGAGGAAAAACTTTTATAAGGAATCCATAGCCAGGTGAACTTCAGACCTTTAATCTGAGCTCTTGGGAATTGCAGTCCTTTAATCCTAACATTTGTGAAGCAGAAGTAAGCACATAAGCATAACAGTAACTTAAATTTAAAAGCTGCTTCCAAAAGGTGATCTGAAATTCAAAATGAGCATTCTTTGTGATTTAAAAATAAATACCCTTAAAGCTTGAATTTGCATATAAAGAGAAAAGGTAATATGGGCATATTTATGTACACATCCTTAGATATATTTAATTTCAGTTTTTTTTAAAAAAAATAAATTTCCACTGAAAGATAATGTTTACTGCTGTCAAAAAACATTTTGTTCTAGGGAAGACATAAACAGCCAAAAATAAATAAATAAATAAATAGAAACCCTCCCTCCCCCCAGAGGTAGGGGTTTTTGGACAGTGTGTTGTTGCTGTTGTTGTTTCTTTTTTTTTCTAAGAAAATAAAAGCATCCAACTAAGGAATCTGGAGAACACTGGATGAGTGAAACATCTGAGGAAAATGGAAGAATCATCAAGAAAAACTGCCTCAAGCGAAAAAGTAAATTGGCCAAATGGTATTCCCTACCTTCATCTTGTCTTTGGTGCCCTCTACAGACATAAGAAGCTAATGAGGTCCCAATTCAATTAAAACTTAAAGCTGGCTTTGGGGTTGGAGTGTGGCTCTCTTCTTCTCAAAACCCACATATGCTTATTAAAAGAAAATCCAAAATTTCTGTCTCATATCAGAAGGGCCACCTGGTATAGAACAGTGGAAAACAAAACAAACAAACAAAAGCCCCAGAATATTATATTGCCACTAACCTCAAAACCTTTTGGTTTTCATTTGACTTTTTAAACTTTTCTTAAAGTATAAATATTATCTCAAAATCAATAAGATTATTATGTATATATCAACCTTCTATCATGATACTAATAGTCATACATAGTGCTAAGTAATACTAGAAATAACCTTCATCTATCTTCCTGTACTTTCAGGTCTGAGTGTGAAGCAGGTAATTAGAAATATATATATATATATATATATATATATATATATATATATATATATATATATGCATGGCTTGGATACACTTAATACATTTTGACTCTCAAATTTTCTGAGATCTGCCCAATATGGCATTTAAAATGTTAAGTTTTCTACTATTCCTAATAGTAACCTTTGAGGTCTGCGTGAAAAATATAGGGCCCTGCAAGAACGAATCCACATAGATTATTGTAATGATATTCACTGGACTAAAACTGCCCCATGTTTCTTATGCTGCCAGGTTCTGAACAGTGGATTGTGGGGTGACTGCTGTGTTTCAGCTAGCCAAGTTTGTCAGTATGCAGACAAACACCTCCCGAAGATCACTTTGGACTCCAAAGTGCTCTGGTCATTTATATTGCTGATTTCACAGAAGATTGACATGAACATTTTACAGTACTTTAAACTCAAAAATATTTAATCCAAAGAGTGTCACATACAACCAAAGTGGACATTGTGGAACATTTGGCAGAAATAGCTTCATTATTATGAACAGTTTTACTGTGTTATAGTTAAAATCTTTCTTTTTTTATTTAGACATAAAAGGGGAAAATGTTGCAGGATATTTGATCATATGGTGAACACCAAGATTGTGTTATTTCCTGGAAAAATGCATTTCTAGTTATGTGGCACAGCCCTAGCTAACACTTTTAATCCAAAAGATTTCTGCATATTCTAAACAAGAGTAAATAAAAACAGCCATAAGTCAAGATGTGGAGCAAGCAGCCTGTTGACAGGGATTCAACATAGAAAAACAAATTAGAGGAAGAGGAAGATAGGAAGACAAACAGAGAGATGACCAGGAAGTAGAAGGGGACGTTAAGTTTGAGGGGTTATTGAGATGGTATAAAGAAGGTGAGCTTCCTTTTGGGATATCTGCTGTGGATGAAGGTCAGCTGTGTGCTTTCTCTGCCTCTCTGAGCTAGCAGACTTTCACTCTATCTGGCTCCACAGTTCTCATTGCTAAAAATCAAAAGACTGAGGTTTTGTTTAAAAAAACAATCCAACAGAAAAAACAAGCAAACACTGTTGGCCCCATGTTTAGCATGCTCAGGCCTGTTTTTCCCATGGTTCTGCCTACTAGAGCTTCTCATTCCCACATTTTTGTTTTATTATTGGTTTGTTACATATTGAGTAATTGGTCATACTACTCTCTGGGTACTTTCTACTTATTCTGGGTGAACAAGGAAAAGAGAGTTATTTTTCTAATGGAATTTAAATGGAGGTTGGCAGAGGAGGTAGGAAAAGTAAGAAACTTAGAAGGAAAGTATAAAATTCAATTAGCTCTGGGACAAGGATCTGTAAGACTCTTTTTAGCCATAGACTGGTGATTGCTTCATGCTACTAGTCTGACTCAGAAAGGGCATTCGCTGAAGTCAGGAGTCTTCCTGGAGGCCACCAGGGAACTATTCCAATGCACAATGAGATATTGTGGGCAGGATGAAGAAATGATGCCATCTTTGTTTGCAAGGGTTAGTAACACCAGAGGAGTAGCTTATTAAAAGTTGGGCTATTGATTTTTTGAATTTGTTTGGGTAAGAAAGAGAAAAGGCATTTAAGTGGTAGAGAGGTAAAAAGAAATAAAACAAAAAAGGTAAGGGACCACAGAAAAGGCAGCATTCAATGCAGCCAGCTTATGAATTGGAATCAAAGAAGAGAAGTTTTTAGTGGGTACTCAGAAAGGTTGGTTAGCATATAAAGATTTCCCTCTACCACCTCAATTTAATGCAGTCTCAGTGTTCTCTTCTAAGGAACAAACAAGGTCCCCTTTCTCTGATGTTAAGAGATTTAAGGCATGGCCAGAGAAGTGAACTGTGTGCTGGAGGCCAACCTAAGAGTCAGTTACTAAGGTGGGACCTTACTCTTCTGCGAGCCAGAAGCTGATGTCCTTTGCCAATTTAACTCTCTCTTGCTATACTATGGCTAAAAGCTGTGGACTTCTGGTAATTTGACTCCATCTGATAGCTGTAAGAGATTAAGAAAAAAGGCTTAGTTGCTTCACTCTTTTCTCTCTGGATCAAGGCCCGCTCACTGGTCAGGCAAGAGTCTCAGGTTTTTTGTTAACTCTTCATGAATCAGAGAGAAAAGGAAAGAAAGAAAGAAAGAAAGAAAGAAAGAAAGAAAGAAAGAAAGAAAGAAAGAAAGAAAGAAAGAAAGAAAGAAAGAAAGAAAGATGTCAGGCACACAGAAAGAGTCACTCACTCTGGATGAAGTAGAGAAAGGAAGCTACAACAACTTTTATTTATTTTCTTATTATTTATATTATTTTGGGATTTTGTATAGATAAACTAGTCAATTATTTTATTTTCTCTCCTTGTACCTAAAATAAATTGCCCATTCTCAGTTTATAACATTTACTTACCAGATATTAGTCTCCTTTCTAAGTTAGAAGGAATATTTTTCTTGACTGTAAATTTGTTCCAAGCCTGCTTTCATTTTCTAGTGCAATTAGTCCATGACACATGAAGTTTTAGAGAGTTCTGTTTGCAGCTTTTATTTTATAGAGGACTTGAAAGTACTTTTATAAATTTAGGAATTCTATAAAATCATTTTCAGGAACTAAGAAATCATCAATTTGTCTACATAGCTATACTACATGAGAGTACATCTTCGCATGGATTTGCAGAAAATCTGCCCAATAAGGTGGGCTAATGTCCAGGATTCTTGAGATTATGTAATAGTGACAGAAAATGCACATAAGCAGTAAGAATCAATCCTGGGATGAAGTCTCTAAGGACCCTGAATCTCATATTTCACCCATTGCAGGCAGGCAAAATGGTGGATCATCTCCTTAAAACTCATTTTCTTGCCAAGATTTTCCTAGATGACTGTTGTCTGCTCTCATTTGAGGAAGCACTATAATTTGATATCAAAATCTTGAGCAGTATGGATAGAATTTCCCAGAGCAATGCACCCCACAGTTCTCCCACTTAAGACAGTGGTCAGACTTATTCAAAAATCTATGACCAGAAATGCAGCACTAAGGGGATGAGTTCATTAGAGGAGACAGTAGAATTCAGATTGGCTGTGTAAGGTTAGTTAGGTGATAACTGCCATTAAAATACATGGTGGACAAAAAGCCTTTCAATAACCTGGGCAGAGTTTTGATGATTTATAAATGTTTTTATGTCCTGAAACTGCCAGACATACTGGTGATTAAGGGGATGAAGAAAAGCAGGAGTGGTAAAAGGGGAGTAAGTTTCATCTTGATCAGCAATAGGAGGCAGTGAAGAATGGGTAATCTTAGGGAAGATGGTGTAAATAAATACATAAAATAGGAATGAGGAGAGAATTGTGGAGTTGGAAAAGAGAATGAAAAAGTTTTAGATGAGATAGATGGGCCCCATGTGGAATTTTCAGGGGTCTGATCACAGTTGGGTCTATGAATGCCAGCATAGGGCCCTTGCTACTCATGCTGTAGAGTCAGGGATTTTTGTTTGTTTTGTATCTCCTATGAGACCCTCAACCTGGCTTTATGAGGCAAGTTGAATGATTTACAAGAAGCTTGGGTAGGAGACTTTCAGAATGCTTTTAGATGAGCAATTGAATGGCCTGTAAAAGAGAGGTAAGGAGTTCATCTGTGATGGGAAGAGGTGAGGGAAGTATTCTTGATGATAGACAGGGTCATCCAAACAGTAATTCAAAGGGGAAAAGATTGTTGTACCAGTGCAATATAGTGATGGCAGAGAAGAACTAGAAGGAGGAGATTAATTCAGCCAAGGTGAAGTTACAGAGTAGGCTTGCTTACTGTTGAGCAAGTGAACCATGCCAACAGACAGGCAAAAGAACTTTACCGTAAGAACTTCATAAGAACTGGTTAAGTGGGGCATGCCCAAACCTGAGGAATCTCACAGATCTGAGACACAATTTTGGAGCTGCTCCCTCCCTACCCTGGGTAGTTGCTCTGGAACATGTATGTTTCCTAAAATCAAGTCTGCCCCACATTACTGTATTATCACTCGTATCTATTTTCAATTATGCTAGTAGTCAGGGCAAGCCAAAAATATAGGCTTCAAAATATCATCCTAAGTGAGGTAAACCAATCACAAAAGAACACACGTGGTATGCCCTCACAGATAAGTGGGTCAATGCAGCAGTATAAGGGATTACCAGGACTGGGAAGCTGGTGGTGGTTGACTGGGGAACAGGGGGAGGGGAGAGGGCTTATGAGACTTTCTGGGAGCAGGAAACCAGTAAAGGAGAAATCATTTGAAATGTAAATAAAGAATATATCTAAGAAACAATAAAAAAGATAAAAAATAAAAAAAAACAAAAACATTTCAGAAGATCTTCAAGTATTTTATGTTTTAAAATCTATCATATTACCTCCTTTATGGAATCTATGTATGTTTAATAAAAACTAGTGGCTATGTGTTATGTTATCATTTTGCAAGTATATATGGGAAAAGAATACAGTGGATAACAGAAAAATGATATACAAAATACATTAAGAACCCAAGATAATGTAATAAATTATTTTGAAAATATTAGGATTGCTGGTTTCTAAAGTTTCTTTACAATTTTTCTGTATTATTGTTACCCTAAAAGTATGATAATATCAGTTAAAGATAATATATATGTATATGTATAAAATATGTATATGTAATATGTATATTATGAACATATATAATATATGTATATATTATATATATTATATGTATATATATGTATATAATATATGTACATACATGTAAGTTGTGTATACAAACTGTATTTGTCTTAAAATAAAAGCAAATGTGAGTACAATGGTAACTGGATTGTGGATATGGGAAGATTGGAAGGTAGAAGCATAGATGATTTAAGGTCCTAGTTGCTTACAAATTGTATCTAAGGTACATAAATTCCAGACAAAATCACAAATATAAATAGAGTTGGAGTCAGAAATAATATGCTAGTAATTTTATTGATATTATGAAGATAAACTATGGACACATTATTCCAGTTGCAAAATGTGGCAAGGCCATCATTGTCTTCTTACTCAAACACAAAAAGAAGGTAAAGGAAAAGTATGGAAAGATCAAGTTTCTCATCCCTTTATGTCTTCTGTAAACAATGTAGATACAAGTCCATGTCTTTTTTTTTTATTTTTTATTTTTATTTATTTATTTATTTTTTATATTTTTATTTACATTCAAAATCATTTCCCCTTTCCTGTTTCCTCCCTCCCCAAAAGTCCCATAAGCCCCCTTTCCTCCCTCTTTTCCCTATTCAACCCCCTCTCGCTTCTCTGTCTCGGCATTCCCCTACATCCAATCTTTCCAGGACCAGGGGTCTCTCCTTCCATCTTCTTGGGAATCTATTGATGTGCGTATTGTGTCTAGGGTATTCCGAGATTCTGGGTTAATGTCTTTTTGTATTTCTCTACTCTTGACCCCTTCCCATTTGATTCTTTTTGTTTATTCTTGCCAATTACCTGCTAAGCGCCATTCTGGAGGAATGACAAATGGCTTTAGAACTAATTCATGGAATGCTGCCTACCAATTAGCACAGCCAAGATAGATGTGCCTTGGTTGAGGCATGACACCCCTCCAAATTAAGTGTTCTTATTACTTAAACCTTTCTTTCATAGAGTTCTGTTCTCCCTTTTGCCTACACATCCCTTTTAATCTAAGAATTGTATGAAATCTCTAAAGGGGTTTCCAACACCTTGCTATGCTATATCTCTCCAACTCACAGTGATAGTGCTTGATTTCTCTCAGGTATTTCTGCTTCAACAGATTAATGATTCAATCACCACACTGGGAAAGAACTTAGAGATGTAGATTGTCAGCTATAAACACCACCCTTTAAAGACCTTTAGAAAAATAAAATTGTTTGTGGAGCTAGGTTAAGAAGTTTTTCCACTGGCTCTGATATAGAAAATATTAGGGGACGATTTAGCTAGGGACATTGTATGGTCAGGGAACAAGAACAATGGCAGCACTGGTTGACAATACTCTTCCTGAGGCTGAACAAGTGATGATTGATTTCTTATATCCAGTGTTGTCCTCAGGTTCCTGATATGATTAAATAATAATTGTTGATGAGTAGATATGCACCCTGATGGTTTAAAGTAGACATGACTTTTTATATACAAATTTAGATTTGTTATTCTTTTAAGATTCTTATAAGATTCTACTTAAAGTTAATTAATTAATAATAAACTGCTGCCTGCCAGTAAGAGAAACTGCCTGATAAAACTACCTTGCTTACACACACTTTGTTAATCTATTCAAGATTGCTTTAGTTCCAAATGTTCATGGCTTGTTCAAACAATTTGCTTTCTTTACCTGTCATATATGATGTTATTACTTGTAAAAGTATTGGAGAATGATAACATATAATTTTAAGATTTAACTTAATGCCTTGTTTTCTAATGCTTTTCTTATTTTGGAATACATACTAATGTGAGTGCATACTAAAAATGCAAATAACATTTAACAACACTACATTACAGTCTCATGTACCAAAGACACAGAGAGTCAGTTTGAACTGTAAAGGATGTAGCTGCTGGCCTCAGTAAGGAGGTTCAAGAATTTAGGAAGAACATTGCTATTCTTGAACAAACCAATAACAATAATGATGGAAAACTTGGGTAGGAATTGTTCCTCAGACTCACAGTACTTTGTGTAGTATACAAAATATAAATTTCCTATACCACCATGGAATATGCAAATGGCAATAAGATCAGAAACTGTAATGTCAGTGGAATTAAAGTTGAGTAAGAACATGCTACATTTGCAAAACTACAGGAGTAAAGATGTTTCAAGAAGAATAAATTCAAATCCTATCCAACAGTGTATTCTTGATTACTGAGGATACTAGCCTGGCTAAATTCCCTGTGATATCCCTCTTTGGGAAGGTGTCAATGGGGCATGTTGGATTCTAGACTGATATGGCCTATTCTACTGAGGGCATGCTTGTTGGGGTAGGCCTTGCTGGTTCCTAGGCTTTCGGAGTTAGTTTATTGCTGGCTTCCTTGCTAGGGAGTATACTCTTGTTTGAGAAGAGATTCTTCCAGGAATCTTGCAACAAGTATCTTGTGATAAGGATTCTGTTTTGCAGTCTCAAGTTTTGTGTTGGTCCATCACAAGGAGAGATATGCCTAGTGATGAAATGACCTCTGAACTTTTATTAATAACTCTTTGGCTATCACATTGTTGTTTTCACTCATTTTTAAATCACCATCATAATCACCCCACCTGATTTTTATGGAAATTTCCACTTAACCAATATATTGATGATATCAAACATTGCAGCTTGATAACATTTGAGATCTTAGATAATAGAATCTCCAGGCATTGTCTCCATGGACAAGAGAAGCAAAGAGACAGGATTTTCAAATTAATTATTTAATTATCTTTCACAGATCTAGCCCTACACCCATTCTTTCTTCTGCTCTACATTCTCTGAAGCTAAATATCTGTTATGACTACTGCATTACAATATCTTCATTACTAGACTTCCTGCTGTAAGCATTCCTTGGTTTGATCCTTCACAACACAAAGAGTTGAATCTAGAAATCCATCCATAACTTATCCTTCTGTTCAAACATTTGTTCATCTTTTAATTGTATGTGACAGCATCCAAGTCCTTGGTGTGGTATGTGGATGTAAATGCTTTATCTTGATGATGATTCTATAGTGCTGTCTTTGTGCCAATCCTCTTATCTCTCTACAAAATCCAGGAGTGCTATGTAATCTATTGCCGACAAACAGGTTCAATAAACCAACAACCATGTCTTTTTATCTTCACTGAAGCACTAAGAAAAGCAAAGTGCCAAGAAGGCTGCTGGGAACAGAACCACCAACATCTTGGAGGAGTCTCTGGAGTTTTTCATGTTATCTATGATGCATACAGTAGGGTAGCTGTCTTTCTAAAACAGAGCAGGATAATGGTTCATTTGATCTCCACACTGACAGACCTCACATATAACAAAGCAGGATACAGTGTATCCTTGACTCTGCTTCAAGAGTTCTGCCAGGTAGCATGGCATGAGGCATTGGCAGGATGACTTTGGCAGAGTTGGTGAAGCATTAATAAACTATCAATCCTGATATTAGAATGTTGCTATTATGAGAATTTCATTATATTTGGAAGGCAGCTTATATACTTTCTTATGTTTGTACTCACTGATATCTATACAAAGCTGAAGATGCTTTAAACCTTCACCTTTCATTTTCACCCATAGATCATCAACTATACAGTACATATGGGTTCGATGATTAGTTAAGAGTTTCATAATTATAGAAGGCATTTTTTAGAGGGCTAAGATGAAAACCTTGCAACCTCAATCTACTCAAATCCAGAAAGACTTCCAAAAATTCTTAATTTGTCATTTTGAAATGGGGACTACTTGGTGCTTTACATTTCTAGAAATACTCTACTCATTTTGTGTGTGTGTGTGTGTGTGTGTGTGTGTGTGTGTGCGCGCATGTACAAATTTATTAAGCTGCAAAGAGGACAACTTAGCTGTTAGTCCTCAGATGCATACTTTCAGTTTTAATTGGGAATGGGTACCTCATTGGCCTATAAATCTTATGCCACATAGGTATTTGGCTTGCAGGTCTTCAGAGATTCAGATATCTCCATCTCCTATCTCATCATTATGGTATTTTAGCAGTGTGTCCTGTCATCTGACATTTTCCTTGAGTTTGGAGGGATCACATCTTGGGTTCTCATGTTTGTGGGACTTCTGAAGAATCAGAACTAGGTTTCTCATGATCAAAAGGCAAGCACTATAATCACTGAGATAACTTTAGATCTAAAATATTCTATCCCTGTTAGAAACCTGATGCAAACCACAGGTTGAGAACTGCCAAGTTATGGCCAGATTACTATGAGGTGAATTAACCACATGCTGACTTAACCTTCATATAAGATAGAAGGAGCAGGGGGATAGCCATGCTTACCTGTGAGTGGATATGGAAGCAACATCTTGCGGAAGTCATCCTAGCCCTATATTAATTCTACTAAATATCAACCTGCTTGTTCCCTTTGTCTGACCTACTTCATGGTCAGAAAAGTGTGAAATGAATTAATGCATCACAAAGAAAAATATCAACTTGAACAAAGTATATGGAAGACCTAAACACAAACATTATCATCTGTAAAGTGCTCTGTAAAGCCAGGAGTAAGAGAGTGCCAAGCTACTAGGTAAATTATGCATGATGAAGTCCCTAGGTATCCACTTCTCTTAGAATATAGCTACAACACCTTTCATTCATCCAATAGTATTTAATTTCCACATATTGAAAGCTGTAAAATATGTAAAATATTGAGTTCATATTAATGAATGAAGACTCCCAAAATAGTTTGAAGTCCACAGATTTGGAGATTACATAACCAACAAAAAGGTGGAAATTGGAGCATCTCCTTCTCCATGGCTCCGGTGAATACTTTTCCATGTGCATATCCTTCAGTACTGTTTTCCTATGAGCCTAATTGTTCTCTATTTCTGTTGTTAAATTTATTGTCTCAACCTATCTGAGAAATTGTAGCACAAGTATCGGTTTTATGACATTTTTGTGTGTTCTTTAATTATGCACATACAAGACCAGTTTATTCCTAATACCTTCACTCATGCTGATACCTGCACACAACACCCAGATGACCTGGGCCTCTGCCAATGAAAGTTCTGTTTCCTGGAGCCGACAGAGTAGAGAGAGTTCAGCATGAATTGAAGAAGGATGCATTCTACATGAAGGCAAAGAAATCAGAGAAATACTATGTGTCCTCTGCTTGCAAATCTCAAGAATCCTGTAACTATAGTGGCTAGGCCATCCTCAAATGCTTTTCTCCTCCCTATCCTCAGAGCCAGCATCCAGCACATAGTCTCCAGTCTGATGGAGTCTGCCTGAGTTTTGTACGTGCCATCAATGCTCTACCAACTGAGAAGTTTCAGAAGACAAAATGAATACATTCCTGGGAACTGTGTTGGCCTGGGAGTATCTCCTTAACTTCATCCATAAAGAAAATTCAAAGAGCAAACAAACACATTGATTTTACCTATTGAAACTCTTGAGGAAGTCTATTCCACAAGAAGAAAAATATGTCCTTGAAGGATCCTTGATGAGGTCCCTCTTTTAAAAACATAGTGTTGAATAGGATGTGAATAACTTCGTGTAGTACTAATTTAGTGGGTTTCTCTAAAAATAAAAGGAGTTAACAATTGAACTGGTAAAGATATTCCTGACCCACATGGACTATTGGCACCTGGAGTTTCTGTGACATTGGAGTTTGCTAGCTCTAACTGAGAGATAGCTGCATACAAACAAAACTATTCAAAGTGATTGTTACTGCAACAAACCCCATGCTCTCTAATTTGCAATAATAAATTTGGGGCTGTTTCAGAACCAGTCAGCTAGGCATCAAACCAGTGTGCCTGTTATGGCTGAGGCAGCTTTTTATGAATCCAATTCCTATTTTCTCTATCAAGCCAGTGGAGAGGAAACTAAGCCTGATTTCCAGGGTCCTCTAAACTGTAAGCAATCTCTCGAAAAGTGATGGAAATAAGCAGTTTTCATGAACCCAATGAGGCCAAGCCAACTTGAAATATTTCTGTGAAGTGGAACTACTAGTCTTGGTTCACCATCACAAACCCTCCAGCCATGCATAGACACACACACACACACACACACACACACACACACACACACACACACACACCATGCTTGACTCCTAAGCAAGGCATCACAATTGGTTCAGAGTTTAAACATATGGGACTTTTGATAATTCTTTTGAACTCTCATAGACTCTAGAGTGCATAAATAATGTTTTAGTGATTCTATACACAGGCTGTTGGTCTCATATTCTACTCTTCTTATATGAGCCATGAGTTCCTGTTATGTATTTCCTAGGTCAAAAAGCTGCCTATCTGGCCTATCTGGAAACATCTCCTGTGCATCCTAAGTTTTTTTGTAAACTGAAGAAATATATGGAATTTGCATATGTATGATGCTTGGGAAGCCTTTATATAGCAAGAAAGAATTCTTTCCAATTTATGGTGCATAAGCCTACATCAAACATAGTGAGTGAACATCACTGGTATCTACGACAGGTTGTGTTTGTCTTGTATAAATCAATTTGCACCAATGATTTTCCTTGGTATTTTGAAACTAGAAATATGTTAGTACAAAGTTATGGCCCACTGTAATCACTCACTCAAAATCTCATTAATAAACCCACCTTGGGACTCCAGATTATTGCTTCTATTTATTTCCTAGTTACACTACAGAGCATAGGAGATCCTCTATCACACAAATACTAGGAAAAAGCACCTAACAAAACCATGCAGAGAAAGGCCATTTGGACACTATTAAAATTACTTTTTGAGGTAAATTTATAAGCAAATTTTTAAAATATGAGTTTTTAAAATGTTCTGAATTTATCATAGAATGTAGTGGTTCACTGACATTCTTAAAAAGCAGGTTGCTGGAATAATTCTGCTGGAAGAAAAATGTATGCCCGTGGACTTTAGCTTTTTATAGGGAGATAAATATGGATCAATGTGCAATCTTCTACATGCAAAGCACCAGTCAGATCAGCATCATTTGTTGAAGATACTTTCTTATTTCCACAGTGTGGTTTTGGCTTTTTGTAAAAGATCAAGTGTTCATAGATGTGTGGGACCTAAGAGATTAAGCCAATCAAAGAACTTGAATAGGCTGGCCTGAGGCCCCTGGCATATATGTATCAGAGGACAGCTTGCCTTGTCTGGACACAGTATAAAAAGATAAGCCTAGTTCTGTAGAGACTTGATACCTGAGAGAAGGGATTGCTGCAGGGGTGTATCCTTTCAGAGAGAATGGAAGGGGTGTGGAGTAGGGATCTCTGGGAAGGGGACTGGCAGGCAGAACAACATTTGTGATATAAATAAGTAAAATAATTTTTTTTAAAAAATGCAGGCCCATGGCTAGGAAGTGCTGGTTTTTAAAAAGAAAGTATTATATTACACTCAGAATGCTTGCTCTAAAGATATCTCTACTGTAGTAAATATAAGGAACACCATAAGCAGTATCTGGACTTAAAATGAAGACTGATTATACAATTGGCATTCATGCTCCATTTTATTAAAATATGGAAAGTTTTAAAATTAATTTCTCTAATTTTGAGATTAAAACTAGATCATTTCTCGTTTCTCTTTACTCTCTCTAAATCCTCTTTTCTTATGTTCAAATTTATGACTTCTTTTTTCATTCTTACATGCGCATGTATATATATATATGTGTGTGTATATAAAACAGCTGTGTGCTGGAATTTTATCATTCAGCTTGGTATCCTGTGAGGGGTTATTATCTGGTTAGACACTGTTATAGATATTCTCTTTAAAATCCAATTGACACTTCTATATTGAATGCATTTTTATGTTTTCTAATTTAAAAATTACTATTTTTTAAAGTTGTATAAGGTTGACATAGATTATGTCAGTTTTACAAATGTTTTAATAGCTAATAAAATTTAATATTTGCAAAATTACTGTATTATACTTGTACAAAATAATTCTGAAGTTTGAAATGGTTCAAATAAAGAAAAAAATCCAGAATGCAAGTTAGCTGTATTTAAAAATGAAACAGATTTCTAATTTTTGAAAAAGAATTTTAAAAATCTTACTTCTTTTTTTTTTTTGGCTTCTTGTCTTTTGTTTATTTTTTTTAATTTTATTTTCTAAGTTTTTTTTTATATACATTCAAAATCATTTCCCCTTTCCCGTTTCCTCCCTCCCCGAAAGTCCCATAAGCCCCCTTCCCTCCCTCTTTTCCCCATTCAACCCCCTCTCGCTTCTCTGTCCTGGCGTTCCCCTACATCCAGTCTTTCCAGGACCAGGGGTCTCTCCTTCCATCTTCTTAGAAATCTATTGATATGCGAATTGTGTCTAGGGTATTCCAAGATTCTGGGTTAATACCCCCTTATCAGTGACTGCATACCTAGTGTGTTCTTTTGTGATTGGGTTACCTCACTAAGGATGATATTTTCAAGTTCTGACCATTTGCCTAGGAATTTCGTGAATTCATTGTTTTTAATTGCAGAGTAGTATTCCATTGTGTAAATATACCACATCTTCTGAATCCATTCCTCCATTGAGGGACATCTGGGTTCTTTCCACTAAAATCAGGGACTAGACAAGGCTGCCCTCTCTCTCCATATCTTTTCAATATAGTACTTGAAGTTCTAGCTAGAGCAATTAGACAACAAAAGGAGGTCAAAGGGATACAAATTGGAAAGGAAGAAGTCAAACTATCACTATTCGCAGATGATATGATAGTATACTTAAGCGACCCAAAGAACTCCACCAGAGAACTCCTACAGCTGATAAACGACTTCAGCAAAGTGGCCGGATATAAAATCAACTCAAGCAAGTCAGTAGCCTTCCTATACTCAAAGGACAAGCAGGCTGAGAAAGAAGTAAGAGAAATGATACCCTTCACGATAGCCACAAACCATATAAAGTATCTTGGCGTGACTCTAACCAAACAAGTGAAAGATCTGTATGACAAGAACTTCAAGTCTCTGAAGAAAGAAATTGAAGAAGACCTCAGAAGATGGAAAAATCTGCCATGCTCATGGATTGGCAGAATTAATATAGTAAAAATCTTACTTCTAATCACAGTCCTATTCTGAGATTTTGACCTTATGGGTTCAACGTAGGAACAAAAATGATAAAAAGGGAAAATGAAACCTTTGCAAAGATACCAATATTTTTTTAACCATATTTACTTCAACAGCTGCCTGCTACTCTATCTACTTTATCTGGTTGACCATTTCTAGAATGTGCACCCATATGCCTCCTTGTGTAATGTCTACAACAACAGCTCTTAGGATCAAGGTTTCTCTGTCCCACCTTCTGCAATATTTCTCTCCCAGGATGATAGCTGTCTCCAAATGGGGATTATAATATGCCTACCTTCAAACATGAGCTTTATCAATTTTTCTTAGAACTATCAGAGTGATTCATTCAAGACAGAATGTTGGTTAATCTTGAGAAAAATGCACTAAAGTTTCCTGTAAAAGGAATTTTGGTTTCTTGAAAAAAAAAACACAGAAATCTTATGAGAATGTGTTTTGACTGTAATTCCATGTGTGGGACATGATGCTGCTCAGGATTGGTCACAGCATATGACTAAGATTTGCCTTGTGTAAGAGTATGACAATTGCAGATATCTTCTCAAAGTATGTGTGACCTTTGGAATTCTGAGGAATCTTCAGAGGATACATAAATCCCAGAGCACCACTTGGGACCAGGTACTTGGCTGGTTGGTGATTGGATACTGTTGGCAGCTCTTTGCTGAGCAGTCATTTGCAAAGAGCCTAGAATAATAAATTTGATATAAAATACTTATAAATACTTTGTTTATTATCTGCATTTTATTTTCTTTCAGTTTATGAACAAATAATTTTAATTAATTATCTAGTAAATAATGGGTGACACTAGGAATTATGTAGATCTTTAGAACTTCAGCTCCTGATCCCATTGCCAAGCATTATGAAAGCTTGCTCTGAGGCTCAGTAATCTGATGGGAGAAGTGAACGATCTAACATCAACATTAAGATCCACATCATCATTCCCACCATATTCATACAAAGGCAGTTATGAAGAATAAAGGGCCCAAGGAAAATGCCTTACAAATGTTTTCTATTTTACCAGTCTTTGCAAAGCATTGTGTGTGTGTGTGTGATTATTAAGAAGTTGATATATATTTTTAATTATGTCTTTGAATACTTAAATATGGGGATGGTATTACTCTAACTCTTCCAAGGCAAAAATGGCTTACTGCAATTACTGGAAGTTCATGTTTATTTACACTATTCATATTCATTTTCATATTAATATTCATTTTTGCTAGCAAAAGTCACTTCACAGATCAAGGCAAATCAGAACCTGGTAAATTTATCAAGACTCTTACTGAGACAGAGAGATAGACTCTCAGAATGAGAGTACCACATGGTTGTTGAATGACCAAGGTATAGACGGGGTATATTCATTTACAGTTTTATCTCTGCTCAGGAAATAGGCCATATGATATTCTTTCTTTTACTTTCTATTAGCACTCAGTCCTCTGTTTTTGTATTTCATCTTATGCTTGGATGATTTTCAGGCATTTTAAGAGAACTCTTTTACTTTTGTTTTCAGATTAAACATATACAAAATATAGGCTGTTCAAACTTATGTTTTACTTTTCATTATTTATACCTCAATTTTTATTTCAAAACTTGGCAACCAAATGCTCTATTTCCAAAATATTTTCATGGGTGCCTAATATTTTACTTAAACAAATCCTGCCTTCATTGTTAAGTCTCAGTATTTCTTTCTCATTTTCTTAGAATTCTTATTTTTTGACCCTCTCCCAAGTGAACATCTCTCTAGGATTTATTTATGTGTTCTTTTCATTTATAATACAGTGTATGATGTTTTCGTCCTACCTCATTGGAGTGAACATGGAGAGAGCCACATAACTGATAAACCTAAATCTGGACCCCTTATGCTTTGTGGGCAACTAAGTTCTAAGCTATTCATGTAAATGTCAGTCAGGTCTTTTTCACTAAGTGTAGAGAATCTTGTAGAAAGTCTCCCTCATCCATGGGCTGTGTATGCTACATGCTATGCGAACCTCACTGGACATCCTGAGTCATTATTACATTTGTGAGATAATTACCCTTGTACTCTAGGGGAACGTTATTTGCAATTGATGAAACTTGTTTGGTTTTTGTAAAAGCAAACTTATTTTTCTTGTTTCATGGAATTTATAAGGAACAAAGATTTCTTACTCCTCACAGGTCTTTCTATTCATCAACTCACCACAGTCTGTAACTTCCATCAAAACTACATAGCAAGGGAGCTTGAAGATATGTTTTACAGTTCATATTGTTACAAAAAAGGAGCATGATCAAGAGTCATGCCATGTGCTAGCTACAAATAGTGATTTTTTTGCTAGAAGTCATCTTTGTCATTGACATGTTGAATCCAGGAACACAGCAGTTGATTTTTCCAAATACTACTCAGTTCAGGACATTTTCCTTACCTCAGCACCAGCCATATGTGAAATAGATTACTATTTCATTAAAGGAAAGTATCATTTGTGATCTCATCAGGAACAACTGAGGCAGAAAATATAAAAGAGCTGAGGGTATGATTTACTGCCTTCAATGGAACAATAGTAACATTGAGCTCATATAAAAAAGAGTGAACTAACCAAACAAGTGAAAGATCTGTATGACAAGAACTTCAAGTCTCTGAAGAAAGAAATTGAAGAAGACCTGAGAAGATGGAAAAATCTGCCATGCTCATGGATTGGCAGAATTAATATAGTAAAAATGACCATCTTGCCAAAAGTAATATACAGATTCAATGCAATCCCCATCAAAATCCCAACTCAATTCTTCATAGAGTTAGAAAGAGCAATTCAAAAATTCATCTGGAATAACAGAAAACCCAGAAGAGCTAAAACTATTCTCAAGAGTAAAAGAACCTCTGGGGGAATCAGTATCCTGGACCTCAAGCTGTACTACAGAGCAATAGTGTTAAAAACCGCATGGTATTGGTACAGTGACAGGCATGTAGATCAATGGAACAGAATTGAAGACCTAGAAATGAATCCACACTCCTATGGTCACTTGATCTTTGACAAAGGAGCTAAAACCATCCAGTGGAAAAAAGATAGCCTTTTCAACAAATGGTGCTGGCTCAACTGGAGGTCAACATGTACAAGAATGCAAATTGACCCATTCTTATCTCCTTGCACTAAGCTCAATTTCAAGTGGATCAAGGACCTCCACATAAAACCAGACACACTGAAACTAATAGAAAGGAAACTAGGGAAGAACCTTGAACATATTGGCACAGGGGGAATTTCCTGAACAGAACTCCAAAAGCTTATGCTCTAAGATCAAGAATAGACAAATGGGACCTCATTAAATTACAAAGTTTTTGCAAGGCAAAAGACACTGTCAAAAAGACAAAGTGGCAACCAACTAACTGGGAAATGATCTTTACCAACCCTACATCCGACAGAGGGCTAATATCCAATCTATACAAAGAACTCAAGAAGGTAAACTCCAGAGAGGCAAGTAACCCTATTAAAAATGGGGTACAGAGCTAAACAAAGAGTTCTCACCTGAAGAATATCTAATGGCTGAGAAGCACCTAAAGAGATGTTCATCATCCTTAGTCATTAGGGAAATGCAAATCAAAACAACCCTGAGATTCCATCTCACACCAGTCAGAATGGCTAAGATCAAAACCACAGGAGACAGCAGTTGTTGGCGAGGATGTGGAGAAAGAGGAACACTCCTCCACTGCTGGTGGGATTGCAAGCTGGCAAAACAACTCTGGAAAGCAGTCTGGCAGTTCCTCAGAAAACTGGACATTACACTCCCAGAGGATCCGGCTATACCACTCCTGGGCATATACCCAGAGGCTTTACCTGCATACAATAAGGACACATGCTCCACTATGTTCATAGCAGCCTTATTTATAATAGTCAGAAGCTGGAAAGAACCCAGATGTCCCTCAACGGAGGAATGGATTCAGAAGATGTGGTATATTTACACAATGGAATACTACTCTGCAATTAAAAACAATGAATTCAGGAAATTCCTAGGCAAATGATCAGAACTTGAAAATATCATCCTTAGTGAGGTAACCCAATCACAAAAGAACACACTTGGTATGCAGTCACTGATAAGGGGGTATTAACCCAGAATCTTTGAATACCCTAGACACAATTCGCATATCAATAGTTTTTCAAGAAGATGGAAGGAGAGACCCCTGGTCCTGGAAAGACTGGATGTAGGGGAACTCAGAGAAACAAGAGGGGGGTGAATGGGGAAAAGGGGAGGGAAAGGGGCTTATGGGACTTTCGGGGAGGGAGGAAATGGGAAAGGGGAAATGATTTTGAATGTATATAAAAAAAACTTAGAAAATAAAATTAAAAAAAAAAAAAGAAAGGGTTATTTGACCATTAAAGATTTTGCAACCAAAAAAAAAAAATGTTGAACCGTGTGAGGTGACCTTAATGAACACATGGCCCACTCTATACCTCTATGTCTGTCTCTTTAGAATACCCACCCTTGAGAGCTGGTAAAAAATCAAAAAATGTCCTGGTAACAACAAAATTAACACAGCAGCTGCATATAACTTGTAACAACTGAGTGGGCTAAGAAAACATAAGTATTTGTCAGTTTAAGATGTTCCTTTTTTTTATGTATTTTGCTCCCTTTTTCTTGTCTAACAAGTTGTTGTATACCAATTAACTTCAAGGCCAATATTTCTTCACACTCTTATATATTGCTAAGGCTTTGAATCCCGACTCCCTACACCATGCTTGCTGTTTTTTTTTTCTCCTTTACATTCCTCCCTTTCTCTAAGTCTTGGGGATTTACATATAGTTATCTTTGCTAAGAATTTGGAATGTATTGTTAGTAAAGATTATTTGTCTTGCTTTGTTTTGTGTTTACAAGCAGATTAGAATTGGAAAGGGGTATGGTACAATTTGGCAACTCTCTTTCTCTCTCTGTATATGGAAATCCCTGCATCTCTGAACATTTTGGAATGTTTGGATGTAGGACATACTTTTGTGACTCAGAAATATCCTTCAGATTATTACCATAACAGTCCTCAATTCTGAGGACACTCTATGACAGTGATTACTTGCATCCTAATGCTTCATAATTCAGTATAATTCCTCATGTTGATGTGATATCATAAAATTATTTTTGTTGCTACTTCATAATTGTAATTTTGCTACTGTTATGTATATTAATATAAATATCTGTGGCTTTCAATGGTCTCATGGGAGCAATATAAAAGAGATATTAAACCCAGAAATGGGTTGCAGCCCACAGGGTGAGAACAGTTGCTATATGGACATTACGCCAGGATAAGAGACACCCACATGCTGACTTAACCTTCAGATAAGATAGGAGCAGAAGGAGGGCCATGCTCACCTGTGAGTAGGGTATGGACGTAACATTTTGGGGAAAAGTCATCCTTTACCCATGTTAATTGTCCAAAGTATGACCCTGCTTGTGCTCTTTGCTTGACATTCTTCAATGTCAGAAATGTGTAAAAGAGATTAATGCATCGTAAAGAAAAATATCATCTTGGACAGTGGTGATGAAAGACCTAATGTCAAACATGATCATTAAAAAATGCTCTGTAAAGCCAGGAGTAAGACAGTGCCAAGCTACCAGGTAAAATATGCACAATGAAGACCCCTGGCATCTACTTTTGTTAAAATATAGATACAGCCACTAGCATGCATATGAAAATATTTGATTTCAACAAATTGAAAAATGTGAAATATATGATGTTGGGTTGCCAGCCCCAGTGGAATTTTCTTTCTTTTTGGTTCTTCTTAAGACAGGGGATGGGGAAGAACATCAGCAGAAGGTAAGACTTTATCATATGAGGTGCACAGGTAAGACATTGTCTTATGAGACACTTAAGATTGCTGTATAATCATACAAAATTTGCTTATCTAAGTCTAAGTTACCTTGCTACTATAGCTGTCCTGATTTCTGTGATCTTCTGAGGCAAGAAAATGCAGTTACTAAACACTTAGCACCTCATCCTAAAACAGAATTAAGATTAAGTAAATAATTAATTAAGATTAAGTAAATAGTCTTTGTAATATCTCTGAAGAAACTGCATTACTTAAATATTGGCCTTCTAATTGGAAATTACAGGGGAAAAGGGAGGCATTTATAGGTTTTATTACTAGGCTGTAAACAGTTTCCTAAGAAAGCTTTCTACGAGGAAAAGCAGAAAGACCCTAAGTGAGGGAAAGGGAAAAACACTTCACTCCTTTTTCACCTATTTGTCTTCAGAATTTATACATCTTTCAGAACATATCATCACATGCTAAAATGTCCATCACCAGTTCACACAAATAATCAAATCATGAATTGAAATAGAAGTTTACAACATAAAATGTTTACATGCATATCCATTAGTGCTAATTATCTGGCTAAACATCCATCACCTGTCAATGTTCCAAAGGCTCATAGAAGGTTGAAAAAACCATAATTAAGTTATTAGTGAAGTTTTGTGTAGATAAACACAGCCAATATTATGTCTTCTGTCCTATCACCTATAATAATTCCTTTTATGACTTTTGGTTACTTGATTTACAATTGCTAGGAATGTGCTTTCTGTAGGAGAATGTCTAGTTACTGAGGAAGGGAATTAATTGGTGACACATGGGAGATGGACAGGGTTTTCATTGCAGTTTTGACTATTAGAAAGGGACATATTAGCAGTCCACTATAAAAGAGCTTAATAATCACTGATATAATTTTAGGAATACTTATATTATCATCATTAAGTCTTAAGACTTCATCCATTTCTCAATAAAGCATAACTAGAAGACAGAACATTTTTTTTTTTTTTAGATCTGCAGAAATCTGTTCAAAAGTGGTGGGCTTGTAACTAGTGATTGCTATATATGTTTATTAATGACAGGAAAATCATATTAATAGCAGGAATGCTTCCTAAAATGAATTCTCTTATGACTTACAGATGAGAGCAAATCTGTAGTGGATTAATCACAAGCAGATCATTTTAGGAAGATAACATGTTAGTTATTAGTTTATCCCATCAGGACTCGCAATAATGTGAAATATTTTTAGATTGCATATTAGTTGAGAATGACTTACAAAATGTTTTATAGATGAGCAGATATGGAGATTACAAAGTCAACAAAAATGTGGGAATTGGAGTAACCAATTCTCCATGGCTTAATAGTTTTCGGTGTGTATATCATTCAATACTGTTATCCTGTAGGCAAATATGTTCTCTATTTCTGGTGTTAAATGTGTTGTTTTAAAATATTGAGAATTTGTACATAGGTTTGGATTTAAGTCATTTCTGTATGTTCTTTACTTATACAAATATAAGTCCAGCTTTTCTCCATCACCTTCACTCATGCAGAAACCAGCACATAGCACCTAGAAGACATTGGCCTCCATCAAAGAAGGTTATGTTTCCTGAAGCCAAGGGATTAGAAGTAGCTCAGCTTGCAGTGAAGAAGGTTAGTTTCTACATGAGGGCTAAGAAATCATAGAATTACTATGTGTTCTCTGCTTTTTTTCTCAAGAATCTTGTAACTGTATTGTTTGGAAACTCCTCAAATCCTCTTCTCCTCCCTGTCTTCAGAGCCAACATTCAACAAATAATCTTCAGTCTGATGGTTTCTGCTGAGCTGTGTCCATGCCTTCAATGCCAAACCAACTCAAAAGTTTCTGAAGACAAAAGTAATAGTTACCTGAACACAGTGTTGGACTGGGAGTATCTCATTGACTGACTTCATTCATAAATAAGATTGAGAGAGCAAACACATTTATTTTATCTATTTAAGCTTTTGAGAAAGTCTCATCCACAAAGAGGAAAATATTTCTTTGAAGGTTCCCTTGTGAAGTACAAGTTTTGAAAGCATAGTATTGAATAGAGAGTGAATAATTTCATGTGGTACAAATTTAGTGAGTTTCTCTGAAAGAGCAGAATAGATAAAGTGGCAAAGATATTTCAGAGCCACATGGCCTACTAGAAACTGGAAGATTTCTGACTGTGGAGATAGTTTGCCCTAACTGAGAGATAGCTATCTACAAAGAAAACTATGCAAGGTGGCTGTATTACCTCAATGTACTCCCATTTTCTGAGAACAACTAAGGCATTTGGGAGAATGTTGTTGCATTGTCTCTTCAGCATAATGAGGCCATGCTTCAAGAATGTCAGAGGCAAATATACAATGACTTTTGAGAAAGAAATTTGAATCCTCAAACATTCCCAAATTATTTGCCCATGTTAGAAGACAGGTATGGTTAAAAACCCTTTCTTCTGGAATAATGACTTTTGGCCTTTTACAGAACCAATCAGCTAGTAATCAAACCAGAGATGAGTATGCCTGCTGTGTTTGAGATATCTTTCTGTGATTCAAATTCCTCTTGCTTCTATTAAGTTAAGGGTGTGAAAAAATGCTCCTAGCTACCAGGATCCTCAGGGGTGAAAGAAAATCACTGAAAGGAGATAAAAAATGAGCAATTCTTATGTTCTTGATGAGACTTTGGGAAGCCAATGCCTAGAAATATTCCTGTGATATTGATTAACCAATCATGTGCACCATCACAGACCCTACATCCATGCTTAGAAGACACATATATATTCTCTCTGTCTCTGTCTCTCTGTCTCTGTCTGTCTCTGTTTCTCTGTCTCACTCTTTCTCTCTTCTCTGATGGGAGATACTTTCAGCACTTCTGACGAAGTCAGCAACTGCTTTGACTCTTAAAGTAGGAATAACAAATTTTTCAGTGTTTAAGTATCTGGGGCTTTGATAACTCTGTGTTTCTTCCATAGCCTCCATAGTGCCTAACCTGACTATTTTAATGATTCTATACACAGGTTGTTCTCATACTTATCTCTGCTTAGGTTGGCCCTTATTTCCCAATCAGCAATCCCCAGACCAAAAGCCTGTCAATCTGAACTATTTGTAATATTACAAACATTATTAAGTTGAGGAATACATGGGATCCACATATATATGAATTTGAAGAAACAGTGTTTTAACAAATCATAATTTCTCTATCTCTTGTACAAATGCCTATATCAAACCTATGTGTGTGAATATTGCATATTTGTTCCTTAAGATTATGTTTGTTTCATGAAAATTAATTTCTCACCAATACTAAAGTTATGGCCACTATAATCTGATCTTCATTCTCATTGACTCAACCATATTGGGAGTCAAGCTGAAAGCTTCATTTTATCTCCTAGTTATAGAGTAGTGTATCCTCTGTTAACACAATACTAAAGAAAAAAACACCTAGCATAAACAATTATAGGAAGGCCATGTTGAATATTTTTGACTTTAATTTTTGTGAGATAAATTTATAAGTGTATTTTTTAATACTGATGAACTAAAATATATTTAATAATTTTTTTCAGCATAAAATATGCTGGCTCACTTATGTTCATAGAAAGTCAGAGCCAGATAGAATCTGCTTGAAAGAAAATGGATGTCCAAAACCTGTCAATGGGAAGTGTTCATTCTGATTTTGAAAAATATTATAATATATGCAGCCAGCTCAGTCTAAAGATATCTTTTTCAAACTGACCATGCTTATATATACATATATACATATGTATATATATACATATATACATTTATTTATATTTTAAATGTTATCTATCACCATTCCTCATTCTCCCACTGAGAACACCCCTATCCCATCACCCCTCCAACAGCTTCTATGAGGGTATACCTCCACCCACTCCCACCTCCCTGCCTTCATATTCCCCTACACTGGGGAATCTAGCCTTTGTGGGACAAAGGACCTCTTCTTCCATTTATGCCCAACAATGCCATCCTCTGCTTCAAACACAGCTAGTGGCATTGGTCCCTACATGTGTACACCTTGGTTGATGGTTTGGACTCTGGGACCTCTGTTTGGTTGATATTGTTGCTCCTATAGGGTTGAAAACCCCTTCAGCTCCTTGGATCCTTTCTCTAACTCCTCCATTAGGAACAATGTGCTCGGTTCAGTGGTTGGCTGAGAGTGTTCCCGTCTGTATTTGTCAGACTCTGGCAGAGCCTCTCAGGATCTTAGCCATTCTAATTGATGTGAGGTGGAATCTCAGGGTTGTTTTGATTTGAATTTCCCTGATGACTAAATATGTCAAACATTTCTTTAGGCACTTCTCAGACATTTGAGATTTCTCAGTTGAGAATTCTTTGTTTAGCTTGGCACTCCATTTTTAATAGGCTTATTTAGTTCTCTGAAGACTAATTTCTTGAGCTCTTCATCCATATTGTATATTAGTCCTCTATCAGATATAGGATTGGTAAAGAATTTTCCCAATCTGTTCATTGCTGTTATCCTGATGATAGTCTCCTTCGCTTTTTCAGTTTTATGAGATCCCATTTGTCTATAGTTGAACATAGAGCCTGGACTATTGGTATTTTGTTCAGGAAAAATTCCCCCTGTGTCAATGTGTTTGAGTCCCTTTCCTACTTTCTGTTCTATTAAACTTAGAAGTGTGTATCTTTGTGGGGTGGGGACATAGTGTTAGCCACCAGAAATTACCAGATAATAGGAAAGCAAGAGCCTTCCAGGACCCAAAGTGGGTGATATTAGATGAAATTCCCAACAAAGAGGAGGGAGAACCTGTAGAGACCATATACAGAGGTTAAGCTCAGTCTCTGGTTGAGGGATGGGGGCACCCACAGATTTCAAGAACTTTAACCCAGAATTTTTCCTGTCTAAAGGAAAATCAGGGACCTAGAGTGGAACAGACACTAAAGGAAAGGCTATCCAAAGACTGCCCCATCTTTGGATACATTCCATATGCAGCCAACAAAACCAGACACAATTGTTGATATCAGGAAGTGCTTGTTGAACAGGATCCTAATATAGTTATATCCTGAGAGGCCCTGGGGGACCTTGACCAATATAGATGCGAATGTTTGTAGCCAACCATTGGACTGAGCATGGTGATTTCATTGGTGGAGTTAGGGGACGAACTGAAGGAGCTGAAGGGATTTCCAACCCCATAGGAAGAACAATATTAACTAACCAGACCACCCATAATTCCCAGAGACTAAACCAAGATTCAAATAGTACACATGGAGGGACCCAAGGCTTCAGCTGTGTATGTCGCCTTATTTGATATCAGTGCTCAGCGGGGTTCGTAGTCCTGTGAAGGCAGATGGCCCAGGTTAGGAGAATCTATGGTGGTAAGGAGGAAGTGTGAGGGTGGGTGGGTAAGCTCCCTCATAGTAGATGGAGGCAGGGGCATGGGTTTTTGGTGGGAAAAACTCAAAAGTGTGTAACATTTTAAATGTACATAAATAAGATAGCCAATTTTAATACTATCCTGTTGCTTTCTTGCCCATGGAGACAGTGCCTAGAAATTCTATAGTCTAAGAACTTAACTATTGGTTCCAAGAATCAAGAACCAAGGTTTGATAATATCAATATATGGGTCAACTGAAAATTTTATAAAGTCAAAGTGGGGAGATTATGAAGATGATTGAGAAATGAGTGAAAACAAATATGTGACAGCCAATGAGTTCTTAATAAAAGGTAAGAGGACACTTTATTATTAATCTTATCTCTCCTTGTGATGGACTAACACAGAACTTGAGACTGCAAACCAGTGCCCTAATCCCAGGTCACCTGTTGCAGGTTTCCTGGAAGGAATCCTTCCCACCAAAGATTATACTCCTTGACATGGCCTAATGATTCCAAAATCAGTCTGAATCCTTCAACCTGGTAACCAGGAAAGCCAGGCCCAATGGGGAAGCCAGCAAGTTCAATCTCACACTCCTTATAATAGAAACCACCAAGCACCATCCCAACATGGAGGCCAGCTAGCGAAGAGAATTTCAAAACCTGGTAACCAGCAAGACCCACCCAAGACCCTCAGGAGAACTTAACATCTCAGCCTAGAAAAGAACAGGTAGCATTACTACCTACCTGAGTGGGGATATTTCAGAGAAGTTATCTGGGCCAATATCTTCATTAATCAAGAATACATTGTTGGGTAGGATTTGAATTTAATTTCTTGGAACATCATCTCCAGTAATTTTGAAAACACAATATGTAATTACTCAGCCTTAAACACATTGATATTACATAGTTTGGGTTCTTTATAGTATTTATATATTCTGAGGTGGCATGGGAAATTTCTACTTTGTGTATTACTCAAGGTATTGTTGAGTGTAAGGAGCAATGACCACCCATAATTTTCCACATTATTATTGTTGGTTTATTGAAAATTAGCAATGTTCTTCCTAAATTCTAGGACCTCCTTACTCAGGCCAGCAGCTGCACCCTTTATAGTTCAAAATGGCCTCTTCAGGTCTCTGGTACAGGAGACCACGATGCTGTACTGTTAAATGTTATTTGCATTTATTTTAGTATGCACACCTATTAGTATATGCCCCAAAATAGTCTTATTGGAAAACAAGACATTAATTTAAATCTTCAAGTTATTTGTCATCATCCCCTCTCAAGTTATACATCAACAGCAATTCGTTCTTTTCATGATTTAATTAGAAAAGGAGACAGACCACATGGCTATTTTCTATTATTTTTATGTGTATAATAAGTAAAACTTCATTGTTAAACTGATAGACATCCACAATTTTCATAGAATCAACAAATTTCATTTAGTTTTTGGGGTTATGCCTTAACCAAGGCACACCCATTGTGGCTGGGCTAAGTGGTAGGCAGCACTCCATGAGTTCTAAAGCCATTTGTCATTCCATCCTCATGGCTCTTAGTGGGTAATTGGCAAGAATGAACAACAGGACCAAATAGGAAAGTGCCAAGAGTAGAGAAATGCCAAAAGACATGGACTTGTATCTTCATTGTTTACAGATGCCATAAAGGGATGTGAAACTTCATCTTAATATACTTTTCCTATAACATCCTTTTGTGTTTTTTTTTTTCAGAAAATGAGTTTGAAGACAATGATGGCCTTGCCACAGTTGGCATCTTGAGTAATGTCATCATAGATTATCTTTGTAATACTAATACTATTACAAGTCTACCATTTCTGACTCCATCTCTATGTATAAAAGTGATTTAGTCTGTATCTTGGGTACCTCAGACAAATTTTATGAGAACCTAGGCCCCTAAACCAGTGAATTCTCTGCCTTTTGATCTACCCACATCCATAAACCAGCTGCCACTGTACCCAGAGTTGATTATCTTCTAAGACAAATAGTTTTTACATATACAAATTATGTATATGTACATGTGTACTATAATATGCATATTACATATACATATGTTATACATACATGTATATTACCTTTAAATGATACATGTATATCATACTCATATGTTTGCATATTATAAATCTTTAACCGATATTTTCATACATTTAGAGAAACAAAACTTATAGTATAATTCTAAAGAAATTTTAGAATCAGGCAATCTTTTAATATTTTTACATTTTCTTGGGTTCATAAAGTGTTTTTGCACCTCATTCTCCTGATCACCATTGTTTACTTTTCCTCTTTATGTTCACATAATATTCTTGTAATTCATATAATCAGCATTTTTGTTAAACCTACATTGATTCCAACAGGAGGTAATATGATAGATCTTAAGAGATAAATTATTTGAAGCCCTGACTCCCAATATAACTGAAAATAAATACCTTTTGATAATACTGTAATGTAGGACAGATCTGGTTCATAGGAATCAGTTTCTTTTACCTTTGTAAATTTGTCACCACAAATAGCATAATTTATTTTTCTGTTTTGTTAAGGAGAAAAAAATCCTGTGATATTCCAAAATCTTTAGAATACTTTTTCAATACACACTTGACTATAACAATCCTTAATTAAAACTTTATTTCAAGAAGATGTTGAATGTATCAGAAGATTAATAACCCATGGAATTTGGTTTTGAAGATAGATAAGCACAGTTGCTACTCTTGCAGAGGATACAGGTTTCTTTTCCAGCATCAACACAGCAGCACACAAATGACTATAACTCCAGTTTCAAAAAATTTGGTGCCCATTTCTGGTCTTTAAAAGAAATGTATTCAAGGTGTACTGGCTGGTTGTGTGTGTCAACTTGACACAGGCTGGATTTTATCACAGAGAAAAGAGTTTCAGATGGGGATGTGCCTCCATGAGATCCAGCTACAAGGCATTTTCTCAATTAGTGATCAAGGGGGTGGGGAGCGCTTGTGGGTGGTACCACCTCTGGGCTGCTATTCTTGGGTTCTATAAGAAAGCAGGCTGAACAAGCCAGGGGAAGCAAGCCATTAAGAAACATCCTTCCATGGCCTCTGCATCAGCTCCTACTTCCTGACCAGCTTGAGTTCCAGTCCTGACCTCCTTTGGCAATAAACAGCAATTTGGAACTATAAGCTGAATAAACCCTTTTCTCCCCAACTTGCTTCTTGGTCATGATGTTTGTGCAGGAATAGAAACCCTGACTAAGACACAAGGAATACCCACACATAGTTTCAGAAAAACACTTCTATCCATAAATTAAAATGAGCTTTTAAAAACATGAGCTACAAAATCATAGCTCATCATGATGTAATACTCAAGTTAAAAAATATCAAAGCAAACCTATGAAGGCATAATGTTTTGAAAACTCTGAATATGTCAATTTTGGGAATGTTTACTTATACACTTAAGGATTTAATTTAGGAAAACAAAGCATGAGACACTATATGTATGAAATACAGCATCTTAGTTTCCAAATCTATAAGTTGTTTTGATTTCATAAAATAACATTATTCCAAAAATGATATTTCTTTATTAGCCAGTATATCTTCATGTGTAATATTCTCTATTGTTAAGAACCACCATTTTAACCAATGAATAAATCCACTGAAACCTTAAAAAGTTTAATACATATATAATGTTTGTATTATCATCCTTCGGCTTTTCTTCATCATAGTAGCATCACATTATAGTCTCACTACTCCTGACATGGAGAATGAAAAGGGTTAAAATTATTTCTGCCTCCATTGAAATACTCTATATAAAAAAATCTAAAAATGAAAATAAAGAAAAAGAAAAAACTTTTTCTTTCTAAATATATCTGGATTTCTTATATCTCTTTACGTTCTATTATTTTACAGTTCTAAATTGTTGAATATTTATTAATTTTATTTACCAGAAAATCACACTTTTTATTCACAAAAGAAATACATTATAGCTTCCCTTCCTAGAAAAAAAATTGATTTTTCTATGCAGAATTTTTTTCTTTTCTACATTTAGTTTCTACATATACATTACCAGTCCTATCTTGTTAACTTTATTTCATGAAAACTTTCCATTGAGCAAAAGATTAGTTTGGCACAGAACTGTTTCTGTAGAGCACTCAGTCATCTTTGGGGTCTATGTTAGTTTGAATAAGAGTGCTGTCTATAAGCTTTTATAATTTTTTAGAAGAACCATTTATTGTTCATTGTGTGCTTGTTATTAATTCCTATAGACTTACTTATACACCATGAAAAACTCTGCAAAGATCTCACCCATCTGCCTGCAGGAAAAACAGGAGTGATGTTAGTCTTAGTAATTTTGTTGTTGTTTTTTATTGCAGTTAAAGGATTTTGTTTTTTTTTTCATTTCTTTTTTATTGGATATTTTCTTTATTTACATTTCAAATGCTATCCCCTTTCCCAATTCACCACACCACAGAAATCCCCTATCCCAACCCCCTGCCCCTGCTTCAAAGAGGGTATTCCCCTCTCCTGACTCTCCTCCCTGACATTCCCCTACACTGGGCATGGAGCTTTCACAGTATGAAGAGCTTCTCCTCCCATTGATGCCAAGCAAGGCATTCCTCTGCTACATATGTTGCTGGAGCAATGGGTCCCTCCATGTGTACTATTTGCTTGGTTTAAACCCTGGAAGCTCTGTGTATCTGGTTGGTTTCAAACCCCTTCATCTCCTTCAGTCCTTTCTCTAACTCTTCCACTGGAGACCCCATTCTCATTCCAATGTTGTCTGTGAGCTTCTGCCTCTGTATTTGTCATGCTCTGTCAGAACCTCTCAGGAGACAGCAATAGCTGATTCCTGTAAGCAAGCACTTCTTGGCATCCACAATAGTGTCTGAGTTTGGTGTATGAGATGGATATCCTGGTGGGGCAGTTTCTAGATGGCCTTTTCTGGAGTGTCTGCTCCATACTGTTTCTCTGAATTCCTCCTATGAGTATTTTGTTTAACCTTCTAAGAAGCACCAAGCATCCACACTTTGATCTTCCTTCTTCTTGAGCTTCATGTTGTCTTGAATTTGATCTTGGTTATTCTGAGCTTTGCGACTAATATCCACTTTTCAGTTAGTGCATACCGTGTATGTTCCTTTGTGATTGGGTTACTTCACTCATGAAGATTTTTTCTAGTTTCATCCATTTGCCTACCAATTTCATGAATTCTTTGTTTATAACATCTGAGCAGTACTCCATTGTATAAATTTCCTACATTTTCTGTATTCATTCAGCTGTTGTAAGACATCTGGGATCTTTCCAGCTTCCAGCTATCATAAATAAGGCTGCTATGAACATAGTGTAGCATGTTTCCTTGTTATATGTTGGATTATCTTTTGGGTATATGCCTAGGAATGGTACACCTGGTTACTCAGGTAATAATATGTCCAGTTTTCTGAGGAAACACAAGACTGATTTCCAGATTAGTTGTAACAACTTGCATTACCACCAACATTGGAGGAATGTTCCTCTTTCTCTCCATCCTCATCAGCATGTGCTGTCATCTGAGATTTTGATCTTAGCCATTCTAACTGGTGTGAAGTGGAATCTCAGGGTTGTTTTGATTTGCATTTCCTTAATGACTAAGTATATTGAACATTTCTTTAGGTGCTTCAGAACCATTCAATTTTTGTCAGTTGAGAATTCTTTGTTTAGCTCTGTACCCCATTTTTTAAGTAGGGATTTTTTTTTTTTATTCTTTGGAGTCTGTTGTGGATTGACCTGGAGCTGTTCTTTTTAACCAAATGCCTAAAGAATAAAGGAGCTGGGCAGGTAGGTGGGACTTCCAGTTGGAGAGAGGAAGAGAGGAAACAGAAGTGACTTTATTTTGGAACCGGGACAGCAGAGGGGTAAGATTTAGCTGCTATAGTTTCCTAGTATCATGGTGGATCCACAAGGATCAGCCACCAGAGAAATCATATTTTTTTATTTTGTTTTTCTAAGTTATTTTTATTTACATTCAAAATCATTTCCCCTTTCCCCTTTCCCTCCTCCCCGAAAGTCCCATAAGCCCCCTTCCCTCCCTCTTTTCCCCATTCAACCCCCTCTCGCTTCTCTGTTCTGGCATTCCCCTACATCCAGTCTTTCCAGGACCAGGGATCTCTCCTTCCATCTTCTTGAAAATCTATTGATATGTGAATTGTGTCTAGGGTATTCCGAGATTCTGGGTTAATATACCCTTATCAGTGACTGCATACCATGTGTGTTCTTTTGTGATTGGGTTACCTCACTAAGGATGATATTTTTAAGATCTGACCATTTGCCTAGGAATTTCGTGAATTCATTGTTTTTAATTGCAGAGTAGTATTCCATTGTGTAAATATACCACATCTTCTGAATCCATTCCTCCGTTGAGGGACATCTGGGTTCTTTCCAGCTTCTGGCTATTATAAATAAGGCTGCTATGAACATAGTGGAGCATGTTTCCTTATTGCATGCAGGTAAAGCCTCTGGGTATATGCCCAGGAGTGGTATAGCCGGATCCTATGGGAGTGTCATGCCCAGTTTTCTGAGGAACCACCAGACTCATTTCCAGAGTGGTTGTACCAGCTTGCAATTCCACCAGCAGTGGAGTGTTCCTCTTTCTTCACATCCTCGCCAACAACTGCTGTCTCCTGTGGTTTTGATCTTAGCCATTCTGACTGTTGTGAGGTGGAATCTCAGGGTTGTTTTGATTTGCATTTCCCTAATGACTAAGGATGATGAACATCTCTTTAGATGCTTCTCAGCCATTAGATATTCTTCAGGTGAGAACTCTTTGTTTAGCTCTGTAACCCATTTTTAATCATATTTTAATAACACTTACAAATTAGGTTTCAGTTGTTGTGCCCAGAGATTGAGTTACTATAGTTTGTGAACTAAGTTTGTGTTGTGTTCTCCTTCATAAGGTGGTTAGTCTGAGTTCATGAAAGGTATGGTGACCAAGTGAGGGTTTGCTTGAGGTTCTCCACAATGGCTGCAGGGGTAGAGGTACAAGTGAAGGAATAAGCTGGTTCTTCCTTTTAATATTCACTCAACAGATGGCGAACCAACATGGTGGCAAGGAATCAATTCAGTAGAAATTTAAGGTTATTAGCATGAGAGTTAGAGTTTTATTTTATTTCCTGCCTTTTTAAAATGTGAGTAGCTGGGTATCACTGAGATAAGACATGTGGGAATTTAAACATTTATAAGCCAGCTCTGAGGTCCCAGCTACAGGGAATCCTGGATGCACTAGGCAGATAGCTTAACAAGTAAAAACTACCTAGTTCCTATAAGCAGATATTAGTGAATGTTTGAATTAATTGCTTTAAAAATGATATATTTATTGCTCCAATATGTCTTATAGGATACCCAAATTCTGTCTAATGTGGGATCCATGGGAATTCTGGTTTTAAATCCTACTTTGACTATCTGTCTGCTTATAAGTAGGCGTAAATAGAAGTGTGAATCAATTGTGTTAAGATGGTATAAAGATATATTGCTCTAAGATGCTTCACAGAATACTCATTTTGTCTAATGTGAGTTCCACAGAATGATTGAGATTTATATCCTCTTGGCAACATAGGAAAGGCCTAAGTATAGGCACATACAGTATTTTAGTTTACTTTCTGTTACAGATTTTATCTGAATCACATGAGAGATTTCACCTGCAGTTCAGAAACAGGATAGGGAAAATTACTTACTGAATTCAAGTAGAGAGGGCAGGGAACAGTTATTGATAAAATAAATATCTGTGGCTCCAGGCAGAGAGCTGAACAGATAGATGGTATAACAAGTTGGCTGCTCTAGCCATAGAGCCGAACCATATATGATATATGGTTGCTTTACTTGTCTTGCAGGATTGACATATATTGTCTAAGGTGGGTTCCAGGGAAGTACTGAGTTTTATATTCTCTTGGCAACCAAGAAAAGCCTAAGTATATGTATATACATTATTTTAGTTTGCTTCATTTGTTTTGGATTGTTTTAATTTGAGCTAGGATAGGGAATATTAGTCGCTGACTCCAGAGTAGAGAGTGCAAAGATAATCATTGCCTGTTTTGAACAGGTATTAATCATCTATGTCTGTGGCTCCAGGTAGAGAGTTCAACAGACAGATATACTGGTATTAATAAGATATATCTGTGGCTCTGGGCAGACAACCAAATGGACAGATGGTATAGATTGTTTAACCAGCCACAGGAGGCTCATATTCTGCTTGCATGGGCTCCACTAGAATCTTGAGTGTCTTTTACTGCTTTGCAAGATAGAAAAGGCCTAGTTTATGCACATACAGTATCCTAGTTAATTCATTTGCTTTAGATTGGTTTAATTTTGAAAATGGGTGTGATGCTGGGTTTTGTGGTTGTATTATTCCTCTGGGAGAGAGGTAAAAATGAATGTTTTTCTGTTTACTGACTCAAGGATATGCTAATTTTTGAAAAGGGTTTTGTCTTTATGTTTTTGCAAACGGTGATTAAGGTATTTACAACTTCCAGATTTATACGGATCAGATTTGACAGAGATGCCCTGAAGAACTAGATTCCAAACAGTCAAACAAAAAAGTTATCTCAATGATACTAAAATTTTATTTTGAGATTTAGATATCACAGAATATAGAGTCTTGGTGAATCTCCTCATAAGACATGATGAACTGACCTGCTTAAACATCTGGATCCAGTGAGGACACAGACATAAGTGACTAATACAACCATTGGTGTGGCCTTCTTAAGGTCAACCAACTCCCCCATTTTACCTCCCCTCCCACCCTTCAAAAATATCTCAACACCCATATTCAGCTTGAAAAATTTATGAAGAGTCGTTGTCCCAGTTCTCAGGACTTTGGGACTGGGGGTGGTTATTAAAGGTTGTCTTACTAGGGAATGCAGAAATGATCATAATTGGAACAAGGAGGAATATCTAGGATTGAATGCATAGCTATAGTCTCAGTTGTTAGAAATCTTTTTAATTGTTACTAAGCTAAAGTCATAATTTCTTAAATGGTACATTATTTTTATGCAAAATCAAGGGTTTCATTAGAATAAATTCCTTCTATTGATACAAATTTTTACAAGTACAATGATTAGATCCAGTACTTTTATAACTGTTATTTTAATCTGATTTGAGGTAGTTAGCCTGTGAGTTTAGGGCCAAATATCAAATTCATGACTCTGAGTATATTGTTAGGATGTTTTCAAGATTTTAATTAGAAATAGCTGAGAGTAGTTAACAAACAACTGTCCAGACTACTTTACATAGATAGTTGGTTTTCAAAAATGTCAGAAATCTACAGAATGTGACAATTATGTTATTTATTGCCTTGTTGTTGACACTAGTCTTCTCCTGACAACTTTCCCTGTCTTTTTTTTATCACTATTGTTCTGTAATACAGCTGGGTGATGGTGATTTCCCCAGAAGTTCTTTTAATGTTGAGAATAGTTTTTGCTCTCCTGGATTTTTTGTTATCCCAAATGAACTTGAAAATTGCTCTTACTGACTCTACCAAGAATTTCCTTGGGATTTTAATGGGGATTGCATTGAATCTATATATTGCTTTCAGCAAGAAGGATGTTTTTATTACATTAATCCTCCAATCCATTAGTTTGGGTAATCTTTCCATCTTCTGAGATCTTCAGTTTCTTTCTTTTCTTGAAATTTGGACCATACAGATTTTCACTTGCTTGGTTAGAGTTACACCAAGGAATTTTTTTTTATTATTTGTGACTATTGGTGTCGGTCGTTTCCCTAATTTCATTCTTAGCCTGTTCATTCTTTGAGTTGTGGAAGAATACTGATTTGTTTGATTTAATTTCATATCCTGCCAGATTGCTGAAGTTGTTTATCAGCTTTAGGATTTCTCTGGTGGAATTTTTGGAGTCACTTAAGTATACTATCATATAATCTGAAAATAGTGATATTTTAACTTCTTCCTTCCAATTTGTATCCTTTTGAACCCCATTTGTTAACTAATTGCTCTTGGTAGGACTTTGAATAATATATGGTATGTGTTTCATTATGGGAAAACAGTATCAAATTAGACAAATTGGATTACAACTGGAAAAATCTGAAAATTCTTAACACCATTATTTTTTCTTAAAAAGGAATATTGCTACTTGTCAACAGTTACTCCATGGATGTTGCGATATTGCAGCATCATCTGGCCTCCCGTTTCTGTTGTCTTAATGGAAACGATGAGAAGTCGTACAGGCCACATGAGAGTAACTGAACAGGATTCTATTCAGCATGATACCTCTACGCACTTAAGCTTATGATAATTTTTTGTTTTTCTTCAAAATTAATTTATAAAATAATACCAAATGCAAAGAAGCTTGTAATCTGAGTATCATGCTAAAATTTAGAAGTCTCAGATTTGTCAGTAAGTAGAAGTTTAAAGGTAACACATTTTCATAATTCTTTATGAATGCTTTTGCCACCTGGATAAGAAATATGGCTTGGTTAACTACACACACACCCTTAGAAATTCATCAGAAAAATCTTAACAAAATAAAATGAAAGCTGATGGACTCAAAGTATCAGGTTCCTCTCATTAAAGTTTACCAACTCTACAAGTTAAGAAAATTATACAAGCTTTTTTTTATTAAGAAAGGACAGCTTAGAAGTAACCAACGCGCCAGCTCTGCTGTGGGACTTCTGACTTGCAGATGGACCCCCGCTCTGGGAAAGATCACACATCCCCACACTGGGCGGGAGCCTATCAGCTTCCCTTTGGTGACCTGTGTTCCTGGATTGACTGCACTGAGGAGAATGGTACCCAGGTTCCCCCCAGTATAGCATTTCTTGGGACACAGCCTGTTGGGCTTCCATCTGCGCCCAAGAGCAGGAGAGCGCTGCGGTCATCTGGGTGCCAGCTCTGCTGTGGGCCATCTCCCCTGCAGAGTGATCTGCACCAAGAGAGTGCAGAGTGCACTCTGCCATCTTTGCTCCAGCATCAGGGCAGTTGGGACCTCCAGGCTCAGGGAAAGACAGGCATAATATTGCTTGGGTCTCAGGCAGCTTGTGTGTACCCTGCTCCCAAGAGCTGGGAAGGTCTGCAGTAAGCAACACACCAGCTCTTCTGTGGGACATCTGCCCTGCAGAGGGACCACTCTCCCCCCCCCACACACTGGGAGAGATCACACACTCCTGCACAGGGTGGAAGCCTACCAGCCTCCCTTTGGCGACCTCTGCTCCAGGAATCCACTAAGCTGAGCCTTTGGATGTGCAGGGATTCCCCAATATAACATCACTTGGGGCAAGGCACAATAGGGCTCCAAAGTCACTCAGGAGCAGGGCAGGTCCCAGAAATCGGTGCCAGGGGAATCCCGGTAATTCAGGGGGGTCAGAAATAGCTTTGCAGGCACACAGGATCTCCAAGCAACATCCAGTGACAGCAGGACCAACTAACACCAGAGGTAACCAGATGGCTAAAGGCAAACATAGGAATGTTACTAAAAGAAATCAAAGTAATATGGCACCATCCGAACCCAACTCTCCAAAAGCAGCAAGTCCTGGATACCCCACCACTCGAAAGACAAGATCTGAATTTAAAATCACTTCTCATGATGCTATTAGAGGATTTCAAGAAGGACACAAATAAATCTCATAAAGAATTATAGGAGATCATGAATCAACGGTTAGAAGCCCTTACAAAGGAAACACAAAAATTGCTTAGAGAAATGCAGGAGAACATGAGTCAACAGATGGAGGCCCAGAAGGAGGCAACACAAAAATCGCTTAAAGAAATGAATCAACGGGTAGATGCACTTTCAAAGGAATCACAAAAATTGCATAAAGAAATGCAGAAGAATATGGGTCAACAGATGGATGCCCATAGGGAGGCAACACAAAAATTGCTTAAAGAAATGAATCAACTGGTAGATGTCCTTAAAAAGATAACAAGAGGATTGCTTATAGAAATGCAGGAGCCGATAGATCAACAGATGGAAGCCCATGAGGAGGAAACACAAAAATTGCTTAGAGAAATACAGGAGAACTTGGGTCAACAGGCAGAAATCCTGAAAGAGGAAATGCAAAAATAACTTAAAGTAATACAGGAAAATACAAACAAACAAGTGAAGGATCTCAACAAATCGATCCAGGATCTAAAAAAGGAAGTAGAAACAACTAAGAAATCACAAAGGGAGACAACTTTGGAGATAGAAAACCTTGGGAAGAAATCAGGAGTCATAGATGCAGACATCAACAATAGAATACAAGAGATGGAAGAAAGAATCTCAGGGGCTGAAGATACCATAGAAAGCATCGACTCAACAGTCAAAGAAAATGCAAAATGCAAAAAACATGTAACCCAAAACATCCAGGAAATCCAGGACACAATGAGAAGACCAAACCTAAGGATTATAGGTATAGATGAGAGAAGATTTGCAACTTAAAGGGCCAGTAAATATCTTCAATAAAATTATGGAGGAAAACTTCCCTAACCTAAAGAGAGAGATGCCGATGAACATACAAGAAGCCTACAGAACTCCAAACAGAATGGACCAGAACAAAAAATCTTTTCACCTAAAAAAATGGTTATTATATGACACGGACCCATAAATGCAAAAAGCAATCCACATATGGTCAAAGAGAAAGGCATGAAGTTAAATTTCTTTGAGGAACTTCCTTCACACACCACATTTTTGCTGATCTTATAGACAGAATCTTCATGTGCAAGGGTGTATTGTTTGTGACACACATTGGAATCTTTTCCTTTGTATCCATAACATACTAACAATGAGTAGAGGTGGGTTAGGATAAAGAAATCATATATTTTATAATTACAACATCTTTATATATACTTGATATGACTTTAGAATATATGATATGGATAAACTAATATAAAATGATACATGTGAATATGCATACTAATATAGAAGAACTTGTAAAGTAGGGAGAATATATTCAATAAGGGGACATGGTTCAACATTATTTATATGAGGTAAAGGAATGTGTAGTTCTATATAAGTCATTAAATTCACACTCAGATCTTTTCTATTTCCTGCCTCAATTGTGCCTGTTGAGGTCACAAATAGTTTTCTAATGGTACACTAATCTCTTTCAAACTTTGTTGTAACAAAAGGTAAGTGAAATGTCCTGACCTGAGTGATACTTTGAAGATTCAACAGATATTATCCCATTTTTAAAAAGTCAAGGAAAATTTGAATTTTCAAACATTTGAAGAGTCAGTACAACCAAGAATATTGCATGATTCTTGGCTATGTTCTTATTCTTTGACAAACTGGATAGGATAATTTATCTTCAAGCACCTTTTCGCTGTAGTTTTTATGAAAGTTACATCCTATGGCATGTTGTTAAATAGTGATTACAATTGGTGAAAATAAACTGGGCTTCTCATACATAACAAAATGCAGGAAAAGCAGCTGGGTTTTAGCATAACCAAAACTTACCGGCAAGCTTTAAGTAAAGTACCTAAAGAGTACATGTCTAACTACTACATAAATGTTACCATGACAGATGCCATTGTTTAAGAGACATTTAGAATGTAGTATAAACAGTCTAACAATGATGTAACATTACTACATGATTCTCTACAATCAGGTTAATACATCTGAGTGACATTCAAAGGCATAGAACAGAACCTAGTGACCCACAATGAACAAGGGTCACAAGTCTTAGTTTATCTGTTATATGGCTCCATCCAATTATCCTCTAAGGAAGCCTGAGGAAAATGCCACACTTAATCTACTATACCTAAGAAACACTCAAAAATTTCTACAGATATCCTGAGTTAAGTGTTGTTAAAAATAACATCTTTCAAGAAAAGAGTGAAAAATAATTTTGACAAAAAACAATAAAGGCAAGATTATATTAGGTAACAAATATTTTGCACATAAGAAAATCTTTTGGAAGGACAGCATCTGGTGAACAATGTTTGAAATAGACAAAGACAAAAATATTGAAATGTAAAATGTAAACATGACCAGCCCATATTGTGAATATGCTTAATATGAAGACCAAAGATAGAATTCTCTTCATGAATCAAAAAGTTGTCCAAGATAATGATGAAATACAAAAATAAAGGGCTGAGCCCTAGTGAAAATAAAAAGAATCTTTATTCAGAAAGAGAATGTTGAGATGATGTCCTATCAGAAAGTTACATATAACATGTGTTGAATGACATCCTGAGACCGGCCCTATCACTCTCATTGAAAACAATGATAACTGAATACACTCGCCACTTTGAGGGGAAAAAGAAAGTTAATGCCATATTCATTTCCATAATTTTATCCTTACGCTATATTTAAATAGAGCAATTTAAAAGATGCACCTGCCTATGGACTTTCAACATGCCAAATGTTCATAAATCTCATCATCAAATTACAGATTCAGGACTCAGGTAAACCATATTTGTTTTGTAATACCAGTTTTGCAGGATAGTAGCGATTTAATAGGTCTCAAATTTTATTAGCCAATGTTGGTATTGGGTTAGGTCAGAAGAATAGTGGACACTTATTGAGGTTCAGAATATTAGTGATATTTAGTGTTGTGATGTAATTGAAATCTTTATGAATAGCCTCAACACATCAGCCTTATCAAAGTATAATATACATAAGGACACATTTAAGTGATAGTATACTGCATATATATATATATATATATATATATATATATATATATGAGTGTGTGTGTGTGTGTGTGTGTGTGTGTGTGATATGCTACTGATCAGAGAACTTGGCCATATTCTATTTGGAAGAAAACCATTGCTGACAATATAATCAAATGTGAGCACTTATTAGTCCTACCACAATGCATTGTTATACCCAGATAATGGCAGCAAATCGAATAAGATAATCATATCTTCCCTCTCTTCACTCTCTGGGCTAGGCTTTTACATGTTTTTCTTCTAATTTACTCTTATTGGTGTACCATTTAGAATAGGGACACTGACACCTCTTCCTTAACTCTATCTGATGGGCAAAAGTCCCATTTTGGAGTAAAGGATGCAAGATTTCCTGCTTCAATAATTATGAAATAAGACAGTATGGAATTCAAAGGTGACATTATTCTGCTCCTCCTTATAAAACAGTGCCTTGCTTTTTCCTAGCCCAGACTTAGGAGAAACGCCAGAGCCTCTTTCAAGATGCTGGTGTTTCTATTGACAGTGGCCCTGCTGGCCCTGAGCTCTGCTCAGGAACCTGGTGAAGGTATGAGAATATGTGTATGCATGCACTGAGTCCTTTTAAGGAAAAGAAGAGAAAACTGCAGGGGAAGAGAGAGATGGAACATAGGACAGGTTATAAGAGATGAATGGGCCACACAGTGTTTTGCTTTTTAAAAGTAGAGAGTCTCAGATTTGTAAACACTGTGTTAGTTAAAATAAACTACATATGCCAGTAGATGCTTTACTGTTTTTCAAGGGAAGATGACAGAAAAACACATATAAGGGTCATTTGAAGGACAGTAACTCCAGTAATAAATCTGAAACCATTATATAGAAAAATAATCACATCTTCCCAACTTTAATTTTTCCATAAAAAATTTCATGTTGGTACTTAGTGGTTGATACTGAGCAAAATAATCACTAAATAGGCTTGCAATTACTGCTACCTGGTCATGTTCCTAACAGTGGTTAAAAATTCCCTCAGGAAATGACAGATTGTGGCTAAAATCTAATGCCCACTCTAGGATGCTTGTTGCGAGTGTAAACTCACATTGGGTCCTTTCTTTGAATTGATTTACGATGACCAGCTGTCAAAACTCTTTCTCAATAACATCAAGCAAATACTAAAAAAATATGTAGTTATCTGTCTTTAGTAAGTAATAGTAGTATTAGTACTACTCTAGTAAGTAATTTAGAATTATCATTCTACAATGTATTGCCTTATCTCCTTTCATGAATAATAAATGCAGGTTTCACAGTGATTAAAACCAAAATTCTCCAACTCTTAAAATAAGGAAGATTAAAGGGGTGGACAATAAATTACAAAAGCCAGAAATCTGAATTCCTGACTATAAGCGAAATTTACATTTTCTACAACAAAAGAGTGGTTGCTAGGAGATAAATTTAGATGTAGTTTCTTGAATTTAACACTTCTATGCAAACAAGGGTTCCTCAATGTCTTTTTCCAACAACTTGTTGGATCTATTTCATTTGATCTAAGCAGTAAAAGCAGACAAAGAGGCTAGTGTCTTCTTTCATAATAACTCTATGCTCAAAGAATTGGATTGAGCCCACCAAATATAACCTGTGATGAATTTGTTCAGTGAGCACTATATGGTCTGCCATTTTTAGACTCTTCTTCCCCTGATAATATTCCTCATTTTGAGGCAAATCTTCTGAACATGCTGCTTGAGTTTTACTATGAATCTTTGTGATTTGATGTGGATTCTCAAAAAGCCAGTTTTTCCCAAAAGATAACAGGTAACAGAATCTCCACTTATGAACTGATTTCCTTGTTTTAATTTATCCGAGGAAACGGGTCCTGAATAATCTGCAAGCTGCATTATGTCATCAAAGGTGTAACAGGAGCTTTGGTTGAAACTATAAGAAGGTTACTGTATCGAAAAGACGCTGTGTGAAAAGGTCTTTGATATAAAGGAGAACAAAGTCGGACATGACTAAGCTCATCTATTCTTTGCTTTTCTCACTCAGAACTTCAGAACCAAAACCAGAGGCCAGGTCCTTCAGGATTCCAGCCAAGACCATCTGCTAATGGGAACCAGCAAGGCCCACCCCCACAAGGAGGCCCACAGCAGAGACCACCTCAAGGCCCACCCCAACAAGAAGGCCCTCAGCAGGGATCTCCTCAAGGCCCAGCCCCACAAGGAGGAGCACAGCAAAGACCTCCTCAAAGTCCACCCCCACAAGGAGGCCCACAGCAGGGACATCCTCAAGGCCCACCCCCCACAAGGAGGCCCACAACAGAAACCTCCTCAAGGCCCACCCCCACAAGAAAGCGAGGAGGCGGAATCAACTGAAGAACAACTCCAACAAGGAAATCCACAGCAGGGACCTGCTCAAGTCCAAAGACCACAAGGAAGCCCTCAGCAAAGCCCCCCTCAGCCAGGCAATCCACAAGGCCCACCACTAGGTCCCCAACAGGGCAGACCCCAGGTTCCTCAGTAAACCAGAATTCTCTGACAGGTATTATTCATATTTATCCCCTGGTGGGTGGCATGGAAATAACTCCTCTATATTTCAGATGTCAGAAAGTAAGGATTACTAAATACGTAGTAACAATGTTGTCCTACACAATATCCAATATTACGACTGAGTTGACATGATCTCTCTGGACTTTACATACATTAGGCTTTTTATTTATTTCAGAAATTGAGTAAGAAGATGGCTCCTTGACAATGTGCTTCCATTGCCACGAGGGATCACAATAGGAGCTTCAATATATTAATAAAAAATCAGCATGCAACTAAGATTGCTGTCATTCTTTCTGGGTGTCCTTCAACCTAGAATATCAGGGCTGTGAAAAATGTAAGGTAATCACTATTTTCTCTTTTATTTTTTTCAGCAGTTTCTTGCTGCACTTGCCCATATGGTTCCAATCATAAATGTTCCAGTATTTTTTCTTGCTTTTGTGTGTTTCTACAATGTAATTGGCTTTAAAAATATTTTCATATTTTTGAACAACAGGCTGATAATTTTGTTAGAATATGAACATAAAACAAAATCCTATCCTTAGCAGATACTGAGGAAAGTTTGAAATTGTTACAAGGGTGTGGTTAAAAGGACACTAGTCAGCTTGATCTTGGTGAGCATGGTTTGCTTTTCTCCACAATTCCTTGCAGAAAAATGTTATATTACATTCCTAATGATAACTCCACCACTGAAAGTGTGTTTCTATATTTGGCCATCAAGTGTTTCTAAGGCCTACTACCAATGTCCTTCTATCAAGGAATTTGAGACCAGCAGTCAAAATCTCACTTTGCTTTACCTAAATAATATCCACAAAAAAATAAAATTATACCACTGCTCCCTGTTCAACTTCCACCAATCACTTATTAGGTACTACAATTGTAGGTCTTTTACTGCTGTGTTTCTGGCTGAATCAGAAAGCAAACACTCTTACAACTTTTCCCAGCCTAATTAAGTATCTGTTTGTGAAAACAGATCTTTGGGTGTGCTTAGTACCTAATATGGGGTGGAAGAGCAGGCAGCTATGAGGAAGATGGCAGGGCAAGATTGTTGAGGAAGGTATATATGCAGATTGAGGCACCGGTGACTCAGAGGATGGGAGGAATGGCCAATCACTTTTGGCACTGGTCATGATCCTCCAGAGTCTGTTAGGATACAGCTATAATAGGATCCTCTTGAGCAAGCACTTCTTGGTATCAGCAATGTTGTCTGGGTTTGGTGGCTGCATATGCAATATATGCCTAGGTGGGGCAGGCTCTTGATAGCCTCTCCGTTTGTCTCTGCTCAAATCTTTGTCCCTGTATCTCCTTTACAGAGGAGCAGATCTGTGTTAAAGTTGTTGAAATGGATGTGTGGCAGATTCCCTCAACTGGAGGTTGAGCTTAACCTCTGGGCATGTTCTCTACAGTTTCTTCCTCCTCTCTGTTGGGTATTTCAGCGAATGGCATCCACATTGAGTCCTGGAAGACTCTTGCTTTCCTCTCCTCTTGAACTTTATATTGGCTAACCCTTCTTCTCCAACCGAAAAAGATACACACCTCTGAATCCAATAGAACAGAATATGGGAACGGGCCTCAACCACAATGACACAGGGGACATTTTCCAGATGAGAGTACAAGTAGCCCAGGCTCCAAGTTCATCTGTAGAAAAATGGATGTCAAAAAGTTGAAAAGCTATTTTAAGGCAAAGGACACTATCATCAGGAAAAACCAGCAACAAACAGATTGGGAAAATTTCTTGAACAATCCTATATCAGATAGAGAGCTCATATCCCATGTATCTATAGAACTCAAGAAATTATACTCCAATCAACAAATAAACCTATTAAAAATAGAGGACCAAGCTAACCAGAGAATTCTCAACTGAGGGATCTCAAATAGATGAAAAACATCTAGAGAAATGTTCAACATTCTTAGTTATCAGGGAAATGCAAATCAAAACAATCCTGAGATTCCTCCTCACCCTACTTAGAATGGTGAAGATTAAAATCTGAGGTGACAGCAGATGCTGTAATGGATGTGGAAAAGAAGAACACTGCTATAATGTTGGTTGGATTAGAAGCTGGTTCAAGCACTCTGGAAATCAGTCTCATCACTCCTTAGAAAATAGGACATAGTACTACCTGAGGAGACACCTATACAACTCTTGTGAATTTATCCACATGAAACTCCAACATATAACATGAACAAATGATCCACAATGTTTATAGCATCCTTCTTTATAAAAGCCAGCAGATTGAAAGAACACAGATGGCTTTCAAGAGAGGAGTACACACAGACACTATGGTATATTTATAAAATGGAGTTCTTCTTAGCTATTAGAAACAATGAGCACATGAAATTCGTAGTTAAAAGTTTAGAATGAGAGAATGATATCCACAGTTATTTTCCCCAATTACAAAAGAACATATATGGAATGTATTCACTGATAATGGATGTTGTTAAAAATCTCAAAATTCCAAAGATACAATTCACAGACCATATGAAGCTCAAGAGAAGGAAGAGCAAAATATGGCTCCTTAGGTCCATCTAAGAAAGTGTAGCACACTACCCAAGGGATCTAATATAGAAAGTATGGAGCAGAGTCTGAAGGAAAGCCATCCTTTGACTACCACACCTGGGGATCCAACCCATAAATAGTTACCAAACACAGATATAATTGTAGATGCCAAGCAGTGCATGCTGTCAGGAGCATGATACAGCTGTCTTCTGGGATGCTCCACTGGAATATTACCAATACAGAGGTGTATACTTGCAGCCAATATTTGAAATGATAACAGGGTCCCCAAAGGAGGAGTTAAGTGAAAGAACTGAAGGAACTGAAGTGTATTGCATTCATAGAATAACAACAATATCAACCAACCAGAGCTTCCAGAATCTAAACCAGCGATGAAGGAGTACAAATAGAGAGACCCATGGCTCCAGTCCCATGTGTATCAGAAGATGGCCTTGTTGGTCATAAATGGAAGAAGAGGCCCTTGGACTTGTAAAAACTTTATGCCACAATATAGGGGAATGTGAAGTCATGGAGGTAGGAATGTTTGGGTGTATACTCTCAATGAAGCTCGAGGAGGGGTGATGGGAAAGGGTTTTCTTGGCGAAAAAATCAGGACACAGATAACATTTGAAATATAAATTTATAAAATATCCAATAATAATTGAATTGTGATAAATATATTCATATGTATATGTGTATATGTGTATATGATATATGTACACCTGCATATATCTCTGTATGTATTTATCTATAAAGCATATATTGTTCATTTAAAAAAGATATCTTTAGACTGATCCATCTACATGTATTAAAATATTTTCCCCATGAGAATGAACTCTTCCCATTTTTTAGCCTTCTGCATCTATTTTCCTTCAAGCAGATTATGTCTGGTCCTGGCATTTTAAAAATATTAAAGAGCCAGCAATTTTATGCTGATAGAAAAATATATTATATGTATTTTGGTTCCTCAGCCTTAAAAAATACTGTCATGTATTTGACACACAAACATTAAAGTGAAAACTATCAAGGTGGCCTTCTTCCAAGTGATTATTTTACTTGTTTTCCCTAGTATTGAGGTGACAGACGATTCACTACTGTCTATAATATAACTAGAAAATAAAATGAAACATTCAGCTTGAGTTCCAAGATGGTTTTGTCAATAAGAATCATGAGAAGATTATTGTGTGCCATTAGGGTAACATTGTTGAGAATGCAATTTTCATCACCTTGTGGAATACACAGGCAGTATTCCAACTCATAGGTTTGATAAAAGTATTAGTACAAGAGATGAAATTTTTTTTCCTTATCACAATGTTTCCTAAAATACTTATAGATATAGATGCCAAGTTTTGCTCCACTAAATGATGTTTGCAACATTACAAAATTTCCTTTTGTCATATTTATGGTCTGGAAATTGCTGATTGGGAAATAAGTGCCCATATAAGCAGAAATAAATACAAGAACAAAAACCTGTGTATAGAATCATTAAAATAGCCATGGTAGGCAATGTGAAGGCTATGGGAGAGACCCACAGTTATCAAAGTCCTTATATTTATAGAATGAACAATATGTTTTCACTTCTTTAAGAGTAAAAACAGTTGCTGATTACTTCAGAATTGTTGAGAGAATCACACATTATGAGAGAGAGAGAGAGAAAGAGAGAGAGAGAGAGAGAGAGAGAGAGAGAGAGAGAGAGAGAAAGAGAGATACAGAGAGAGACAGAGAGACAGACAGAGACAGAGACAGAGAAAGAGACAGACAGAGAGAATGCATATATATATATATACATATATATGTATATATATATATATACATATATATGTATATATATGTGTGTGTGTGTGTCTGTGTGTCTGTGTGTGTGTCTTTCTCTGTGTGTGTGTGTGTGTGTGTCTTCTTAGCATGGATGCAGGGTCTGTGATGGTTTACATGACAGTTGGAACAATGTTACAGGAAGATTTCTAGACATTTGTAATCCCTCCTCCAGAACATGAGAATTACAAATTTGTATCTATATTCCATCATATGCTTTCAGCGCTGCAGACCCAAGCAACTAGGAATGTATTTTCCTCCATTAACCTAATGGAAGCAACATGACATTGAATCATTGTAAGATAAATCAACCTGAGCAGGCATACTTATCACTCTTTTGATTCCTAGCTTATTTTTTTTAAAAGCCCAAAAATCATTTTCCCAGATGATAAGGGTTTATCCGTACCTATCTTCTAATGTGGCCAGATAATTTGGGAAAATGTGAGGATTTATGTTTGTTTTTTTTTACTAAAAGATCTTTTATATTTACGTTCTGGCTTGCTTGAAGCATTGCTTCATAATGGTGAAGAGATAATGCAGCAACATTCTCCCAATTGCCTTAGTTGTACAAAGGGAATTGCAGTTAAATTGAAATAATACAGCTATCTTGCACAGTTTTCTTTGTATTTATCTACATCTCAGTTAGACAGAGCTCGCCCCCCTGTTAGAAAACTATGTAGGCTATGTGGTTCTGGATTTTCTTGGTCAGTTTCACATTTTTTCTCTTTTCAGAGAAATTCCTTAAATTTGTACCAGATGAAATTATTCTTTCTCTTTTCAATTCTACATTATTAAATCTAGATCTTCATAAAGGAACCTTCAAGGTGCTGTTTTCCTTGTCATGGACCAGATTTTCTCAAGAGTTTCAATAGATGAAAGTAATGCATTGGCTCTTGAATCTTCTATATAGATGAAGTCTATGAGTTACTCACAGTCCATCACAGTTCCAAGGAATTTGATATTTTGTCTTCTGAAACTTCCCAGTTGCCATTGCATTAATGGCATAGCCACAGCTTAGCCAAGCCCATCTAACTGAAGAATACATGTTGAATGCTGGCTCTGAGGACAATGGGGAAAAGAGCATTTGAGGAGTACTCAGACCATACAGTTACAAGTTTCTTGAGATTTAGAAGCAGAGGATACATAGTTTTTCGACGGATTCTTGGCCTGCATGAGAACAGAGCTTTCTTTACTACAAGCAGTGCTACCTCTACTCCCTTGGCTTCAGAAAACAGAACATTCTCTGGTAGAGTCCAATGTCTCTGTGTGCTGTGTGCTGGTGCCGGTGTGAGTTAAGGTGATACAGTTCAGCTGGACTTGTATTTGTATAAGGAAAGAGCAAGGAGAAATGACTTAAATGCAACCCGAGTGTACAAATTCTCAATATGTTAAAACAGTACATTTAACAACAGAATTGGAGAACATTTTGGCCTACTGGAAAAGAGTATTGGAAGATATTCACACATCAATTTTTTAAGCCATGGAAAATGGTATCTCCAATTCCCACATTTTTGTTCACTTTTTTTTATTTCCAAGTCCACTTATCTTTATACGTCTGTGCATCACCCTCAACTACTACATATTTTAAAAGTTTCCAATTGTTGGTTGTCCTAACAAGATAAGCTAATAAGTAGTAGGTTATCTTCCTGAAGTGATCTGCTTTAGATCGTTCCACTACAGATATGCTGTCCTTTGCAATGTGTAAGAGAATCCATTTTAGGAAACATTCCTGCTTTAATATGCTTTCCTGTAATTTTTTAACATATATAACAATCATTAGTATCAGCCCACCACATTTCAATAGATTTTGCAGATCTGTGAAAGTGGTCTGTCTTCCTCTTATATTATCTTGACAAATTGATGATGTCTTAAGTCTTAATGATGAATACGTAAGTATTCCTATAAACTATGTCAGTGATTAATGAGCTTTTTTTAAAAATATTTATTTATATATGTGATTAAACCTTTGTTCTCTTCAAACACACCAGAAGAGGGCATCAGATCTCATTATGGATGGTTGTGAACCACCATGTGGTTGCTGGGATTTGAACTCAGGACCTCGGAAGAGCAGTCAGTGCTATCAACCACTGAGCCATCTCGCCAGTCCCCTAATGAGCTTTTCTATAGTCTTACTGCTAACAGATCCTTTTCTAATACTCAAAAGTGCAAAGAGAACTATGTCAGTCTCCCATGAGTAACCAATTAATTACTCTTCCATAGTAACTAGACTTTATCCAACACAGATCACATTCCAAGGCATTGTAAAACAATTAACCTAATGTCATAAAATGGATCTAAGGATTTATTTAGGTGATAGGCAGAAAAAATAGTAGTGACTTTGTTTATCAATACAAAACTTCACTAATAACTTGGTTATGATTTTCAACATTCTATGAGCCCGTGGAACAGGGACAGCCAGATATTTACTGCTTATGGATATGCATGTAACATTATCTGTAGACTACTTCTATTTCAATTTAGGATTTGATTGTTGGTGTGAACTGATGATGAACATTTTATCATGTGGCCATGCATTCTGAAAGATGGAAAAATACTGAGAGCAAATAGACTAAAAATGAGAGAATATTTTTCCCTTTCTCCCACCTAGGAACTTTCTGTTTTTTGCCTTAGATAACTTTATTAGGAAACAGTTTACAACTTAGTAATAAAACATATAATCACTACAAACAGAGTTCTTTTTTGTCCTGTAATCTCCAACTAATTGGCCAAATGTGAAGAATCATGAAGTTTCTTCAGATATAGTACAAAGACCATTTTCTTAATGTTCCCTATTTTAGGATGAGGTGCTAAGTGCCAGTAAATGCAGTTTCTGACCTCAGAAGATCATAGGAAGCAGTATTGCAGTATTGCAGTAGTAGCATGGTAACATAGACATTACAAGTAAATTTTGTATTTTCTTACAGCAATCCTAAGTATCACAAAAGAGAAATCTCACTTCTGTACCACATAAGATAAAGTCTTACCTTCTGCGGATGTTCTGCCCCCCTCTCCTGTCTCAAGAAAAAACAAGAACAAAGAAGGTCATATTGGGGCTGACCCCAAGCATTACATATTGCACAGCTTTCTATTTCTAGTAATAAAATAATTTGGGATGCATGCCAGTTATTGTATCTATATTCTAACTAAAGTGGATGCCTAGAGGCTTCATCATGTATAATTTACCTAGTAGCTTGGCAAAGTCTTACTCCTGGCATTACAGAGAACTTTATAAAGATATGTTTGCTCCTAGGTCTTTCATCACCTTTGTCCAAGTTGATATTTTTCTTGTGATGCATTATTTCCTTTCACACTTTTCTGACAAAGAAGAATGTCAGGGAAATTGCACTTGTAGGGTGATATTTAATAGAATGAGCAGGAGGCATGGATGATTTCTTTCCCAAGATGTTACTTGACTACCCATTCAAAGATGAACACGGGCCTCGTTCTGCTCCTTCTCTCTTATCTCAAGTTTAAGTCAGCATGTGGGTTAATCTTAGCCTGGTACACTTTACACCTAGCAGCTGTTCTCTACATGTAGGCTGCAAACCATTTCTTGGTTGAATATCTACTTTACATTGCTCCCCCATAAACATTGAAAGCCACAGACATTTATATAACAGACATTTATATCTATATCTATATCTATATCTATATATATATATATATATATCAGTAGAAAATTACAATTATGAAGTATCACTTGCAAAAAAAGTTAATTTTGAGCTGTCACATAAACATGCGAAACTATATTGTATTATGAAGCATTAGGTAAAGTGATAATCACTGACATAGAGTGTTCTCAGGATTGAAGACAGTTATGGCAACAATCTGAAAGATATTCTTGGGCCACATAAGTATATCCAACTTCCAAGCATCCCCCCCAAAAAAACCAAAGATTCTTCAAATTCCATTTATCTATGTAGGCTTGCCAAATCTTACCAGATTCCCTTCCAAAGCCAATTTGCTTGTAAACACAAACAAAACAGGACACATTCAAACAAACAAGACAAAAGCCTACTGAGAATACATTCAAAATCTTGGGGCAGATAATCATAAGCAGATCCTCAATGTCTAGATCAAAGGGTTGAGTAGTGGGAAAGAATTACTGCAAGCTTGGGTCACAGGGAAGCATTGGTTTCCAAAACTTCACAATACATGAGAATGTGAAGAAATTTTAAACATGAAGCTACTTAGGATAGGATACAACTAGATATATAAGAAAGAAGGAGCAAAGTATATCAAAAAGGAACATCTGGAAATGGAAAAGACTCGTGTTTTCTTATCCTACTCTCGTGTTATCAGCTACCAGCAGCTGCTGTGTCATTTTTGTCATTGCCAGAAACATTTTGTAATTTTTCTCAGACCTTAATTGTGGAGACAGTGGCAATCTAAGGTCAAGTGAAGTCAGAATGGAGTTTTTGAAAAGTGGAGTTTACTCTGGTACCTCAGTATTTTCCTTCCCATCTGTTCTCTTTGGAAGTTAGAAGAGCAGTTCAAAGGTTATCAGTGGAAGCTCCATCCACCAAACTATTTTATGGATACAACCGTATTCCAATTATTTAGAAAGGGAAAGCAAACAGGGAACAACAGTGGAGGCACTAACAAGAAGAGACAGCCAGGTGTTAAAATCTGCACTTTTCACCAGGAGGGACCCAGGCTCACACCAGGAGAGGTTCATGTCTGTACCTATCACAGCACAGATGCCAGACCCACCACCTTTGCAAAGCTAGCTCAGTAATCATAGCTCATCCTACTTGTCTGTCTTATCTAATCATATTTATACCTTCTAAAGCTGCCAGAAAACCCAGATCCATGGAGAACAGGAAGCTGTGGAACACCACCAGAAGTTTGGTGGTACATTTCCTTCATTAGAGTTCCAATAAAAAAAATCTCAATTACAGTATTTGAGGTGTGTCTATACACACATTTTCTTAGAGAAGAACTCTTCATCATATTTCTTTCATGTGTTTGCTTTATAACAACATCCAAGTTCCTGTGCCTGCATCATGGAACTTTCATTCAGGAAAAATCTTCCTTAGTGTTCGAACTGTGATGATTTCAGGAAAACATTTCTAAATATGTTTGCCACAAGACAATAACATCTACACAACTCACTCTATAACACCGTTAAGTTTCTATTTTCAAAGAAAGTGTAAAATGAAATACGTATGTTATTAGGAAAATAGGAAAACATGTAGTGGTTTGTAAGCCACATAGTGTTCTGCTCTCTTCCGAAAGATTTCTGAGGTATGTAAAATCAATTTAGAGGAAATGGTAGACAATAAATATGTTATAAACTTTAGAGTAGGCTAAATCATTCAGAACAGAGATTTGAAGCAAAGAGAATATCATTTGCAAGTTTTATTTTGCCATAAAATCTAAAAGTAGAATCATGTGCTAGAGAATGTAGAAAAAAATGAGATTTCTGAAATAAAATTTATAATTCAGAAAATCAGTAAATACAAGAAATTAAGTGGAAATATGATTGAAATATATCATGGAAGATAATTTAACTTGTTGATCATGGTAGTCAGACAAAATTTTTAAAGCCCTTGTTTCAGAGAGTTTCTGTGTTAGGAGTCTCAACTTTAGAGACAGAAATTACAGAGAATGAATATCTCTGTATTTTTCTGGCAATGATAAAGGTGGACCCATCATACAACACACCTAAAACCTTTTATGGCAAAGAATCAAAGGACTTTATAATTTCTGAAAGAGATACACCCCCTTTTTATTTCAACCATCTTACAAGATATGGAAAATGGAAGCATATTATATGTGCATTAACAACTGAATGAGTAATGAAAATATGGGGCATATACAAAATAGAAATCTATTCAGAGCTAAAGAAAAAAAATTATTAAATTTGCAAAAAAGAATTATTACTCAAAAGCTTATACTGAGTGAAATAACAGAGCCCGGGGAGTCAAAGTCCATATTTGCTCTCTAAAGCTGTTTATGATTTCAAAATGATTGTTGTATTTAAGTTGTAGTATGTAGAGAGTGCAGGATGGAGGAAAGGACATGTATTGGAGAGGACATGGCAGTCAGCTAACAATGAAATATATATAAAATATTAATGGGGGCTAATATCTTTATTCATTATTTGAAAGAGTCATGACTGATCATTTACTGACTATTCCCTTTCAGTCCTTATCTCCAAACCTTCAACATGTCCTTTTCGAAACATAATTTCCTCACATTATTTTAATTTTATATTCCACAATGTCTAATTCATATAGCCTGTTTCAGTGTATGTGAAGCAATCCAGTGGACTAAAGGCAACTTACCAGCAGCCACACTTCTCAAGGAAAGTAAAATCAACGGATAAAAACAGTCTTCAACTAACAATAGGCACATAGTTAAGGATGGAAGATTGGTAAACTACAACCCACCCATTTAGACTGGGTTATTCTTGGTCAAGTCATTTAAAGATAACCTCTATGATTTCAGTGGACAGTGATAGATTTTAGAAAATGTTGTATACACTCTAGTAATCTCCACACGCTGCAATGGATATTTCTGCACAGATAGTCACCTGGCAACTGTGATACAGCTCAGAACGAGGTAACAAATATAATAGAAAGACAAGAACCAAAGGAAGAGTATATTAGGGGGGAATGGAGCCTTGAACATTGACTGAGGAAATAAGAGAGAGTAATAAGTAAGCATGATCAGAGGCATTGTATAAATGAATCAAAATGTCAAGAAACACAAGCTCATTGCTAAATGTAACAGAAAAAAACAGTCAATAACACAACAAAACTTATTAGCCTATGTCTTTAAAAAATGGTTATTATATGACATAGACCCATAAATGCAACAAGAAAACCACATATGGTCAAAGAGAAAGGCATGAAGTTAAATTTCTTTGAGGAACTTCCTTCACACACCACATTTTTGCTGATCTTACAGACAGAATCTTCATGTGCAAGTGTGTATTGTTTGTGACACAGATGGGAATCTTTTCCTTTGTATCCATAACATACTAACAATGAGTAGAGGTGGGCTAGGATAAAGAAATCATATATTTTATAATTACAACATCTTTATATATACTTGATATGACTTTAGAATATATGATATGGATAAACTAATATAAAATGATACATGTGAATATGCATACTCATATAGAGGAACTTGTAAAGTAGGGAGAATGTATTCAATAAGGGGACATGGTTCAACATTATTTATATGAGGTAAAGGAATGTGTAGTTCTATATAAGTCATTAAATTCACACTCAGATCTTTTCTATTTTCTGCCTCAATTGTGCCTGTTGAGGTCACAAATAGTTTTTTAATGGTACACTAATCTCTTTCAAACTTTGTTGTAACAAAAGGTAAGTGAAATGTCCTGACCTGAGTGATACTTGGAAGATTCAACAGATATTATCCCATTTTTAAAAAGTCAAGGAAAATTTGAATTTTCAAACATTTGAAGAGTCAGTACAACCAAGAACATTGCATGTTTCTTGGCTATGGTCCTATTCTTTGACAAACTGGACAGGATAATTTATCTTTAAGCACCCTTTCGCTGTAGTTTTTATGAAAGTTGCATCCTATGGCATGTTGTTACATAGTGATTACAATTTGGTTAAAGTAAACTGGGCTTCTCATACATTCCAAAAGCAGGAAAAGCAGCTGTGTTTTAGCATAACCGAAAGTTGTTGGTGAGCTTTAAGAAAAGTACCTAAAGAGTACATCTCTAATTACTGCATAAATGTTACCATAACACTGGCCATTGTTTAAGAGACATAAAGATGTAGTATAAACAGTCCAATGATGATGGAACATTACTACAAGATTCTCTACACCAGGTTGAAAACATCTGAGTGACATTCAAAGGCATAGCATAGAACCAAGTGACCCATAATGAACAAGGGTCACAAGTCTTAGTTTATATGTTATATGGCTTCTTCCAATTATCCTCTAAGGAAGCCTGACGAAAATGCTACATTCACTGTACTATACCTAAGGAACACTCAAAAATTTCTACAGATAACCTGAGTTAGTGTTGTTAATTATAACATCTTTCAAGAAAAGAGTGAAAAATAATTTTGACAAAAAACAATAAAGGCAAGATTAGATTAGGTAACAAATATTTTGCACATAAAAAAATCTTTTGGAAGGACAGCATCTGGTGAACAATTTATGAAATAGACACAGAAAATAATATTGAAATGTAAAATGTAAACATGACCAGCCCATATTGTGAGTATGCTTAATATGAAGACAAAAGATAGAATTCTCTTCGTGAATCAGAACGTTGTCCAAGTTAATGATGAAATACAAAGATAGAGGGCTGAGTCCTAGTGAAAAAAAAAAGAATCTTTATTCAGAAAGAGAATTTTGAGATGATGGCCTATCAGAAAGTTACATATAACATGTATTGAATGACATTCTGAGACCTGCCCTATCACTCTCATTGAAAACAATGGTAACTGAATACACTTGTTCCTTTGAAGGGAAAAAGAAAGTTGATGCCATATTCTTTTCCATAATTTTATCTTTAAGCTCTATTTAAATAGAGCAATTTAAAACATGCAGCTGTCTATGGACTTTCAAAAGGTTAATTGTTCATAAATCTCATCATCAAATTACAGATTCAGGACTCAGGTAAACCACATTTGTTTTGTGATACCAGTTTTGCAGGATAGTAGGGATTTAGTAGGTCTCAAATTTTACTAGCCAATGTTGTTATTGTGTTAGGTCGGAAGAATAGCAGACATTTACTGAGGTTTAGAATGTTAGTGATATTTAATGTTGTGATGTAATTGAAATCTTTATGAATAGCCTCAACACATCAGATTATCTAAATTTAATATACATAAGGACACATTTATGTGATAGTATATTGTATATATATATATATATATATGCAGTACATACATATATGTGTGTGTGTGTGTGTGTGTGTGTGTATGTGTGTGATATGCTACTGATCAGAGAACTTGGCCATATTCTATTTGGAAGAAAACCATTGCTGACAATATAGTCAAATGTGAGCACTTATTAGTCCTACCCCAATGCATCGTTATACCCAGATAATGGCAGTAAATCGAATAAGATAATTCTATCTTTCCTCTCTTCACTCTCTGGGCTAGGCTTTTACATGTTTTTCTTCTAATTTACTCTTATTGGTGTACCATTTAGAATAGGGACACTGACACCTCTTCCTTAACTCTATCTGATGGGCAAAAGTCCCATTTTGGAGTAAAGGATGCAAGATTTCCTGCTTCAATAATTATGAAATAAGACAGTATGGAATTCAAAGGTGACATTCTTCTGCTCCTCCTTATAAAAGCAGTGCCTTGCTTTTTCCTAGGCCAGACTTAGGAGAAACTCCAGAGCCTCTTTCAAGATGCTGGTGGTTCTATTGACAGTGGCCCTGCTGGCCCTGAGCTCTGCTCAGGAACCTGGTGAAGGTATGAGAATATGTGTATGCATGCACTGAGTCCTTTTAAGGAAAAGAAGAGAAAACTGCAGTGGAAGAGAGAGATGGAACATAGGACAGGTTGTGAGAGATGAATGGGGCCACACAGTGTTTTGCTTTTTAAAAGTAGAGAGTCTCAGATTTGTAGACACTGTGTTAGTTAAAATAAACTACATATGCCAGTAGATGCTTTACTGTTTTTCAAGGGAAGATGACAGAAAAACACATATAAGGGTCATTTGAAGGATGGTAACTCCCGTAATAAACCAGAATCCATTATATAGAAAAAATAATCACATCTTCCCAACTTTAATTTTTCCATAAAAATTTCATGTTTGTACTTAGTGGTTGATACTGAGCAAAATAGTCACTATGTATGCTTGGAATTATTGCTACCTGGTCATGTTCCTAACAGTGGTTAAAAATTCCCTCAGGAAATGACAGATTGTGGCTAAAATCTGATGCCAGCTCTAAGATGCTTGTTGCGTGAACTCACATTTGGTCCTTCCTTTGCCTTGATTTACAATGGCCATCTGTCAAAACTCTTTCTCAATAACATCAATAAAATACTAAAAAATATGTAGTTATCTGTCTTTAGTAAGTAATAGTAGTATTAGTACTACTATAGTAAGTAATTTAGAATTATAATTCTACACTGTATTGCCTTATCTCTTTTCATGAATAATAAATGCAGGTTTCACAGTGATTAAAACCATAATTCTCCAACTCTGTAAATAAGGAAGATTAAAGGGGTGGACAATAAATTACAAAAAGCCAGAAGTCTGAATCCTGACTATAAGCGAAATTTACATTCTCTACAACCAAAGAGTGGTTGCTAGGAGATAAATTTAGATGTAGTTTCTTGAATTTAACACTTCTATGCAAACCAGGGTTCCTCAATGTCTTTTTTTCAACACCTTGTTGGTTCTATTTCATTTGATCTAAGCAGGAAAAGCAGACAAAAGGCTAGTGTCTTCTCTCATAATAACTCTATGCTCAAAGAATTGGATTGAGCCCACCAAATATAACCTGTGATGAATTTGTTCAGTGAGCACTATATGGTCTGTCACTTTTAGCCTCTTCTTCCCCTGATAATATTCCTCAATATGAGGCAAATCTTCTGAACATGCTGCTTGAGTTTTACTATGAATCTTTGTGATTTGATGTGGATTCTCAAAAAGCCAGTTTTTCCCAAAAGATAACAGGTAACAGAACCTCCACTTATGAACTGATTTCCTTGTTTTAATTTATCCGAGGAAACGGGTCCTGAATAATCTTCAAACTGCATTATGTCATCAAAGGTGTAACAGGAGCTTTGCTTGAAACTATAAGAAGGTTACTGTATCAAAAAGACGCTGCGTGGAAATGCCTTTGATATAAAGGAGAACAAAGTCGGATATAACTAAGCTCATCTATTCTTTGCTTTTCTCACTCAGAACTTCAGAACCAGAACCAGAGGCCAGGTCCTTCAGGATTCCAGCCAAGACCACCTGCTAATGGGAACCAGCAAGGCCCACCCCCACAAGGAGGCCCACAGCAGAGACCACCTCAAGGCCCACCCCAACAAGAAGGCCTTCAGTAGGGATCTCCTCAAGGCCCAGCCCCACAAGGAGGACCACAGCAAAGACCTCCTCAAGGTCCACCCCAACAAGGAGGCCCACAGCAGGGACGTCCTCAAGGCCCACCCCCACAAGGAGGCCCACAGCAGGGACGTCCTCAAGGCCCACCCCCACAAGGAGGCCCACAGCAGGGACGTCCTCAAGGCCCACCCCCACAAGGAGGCCAACAGAAGAAACGTCCTCATGGCCCACCCCCACAAGGAGGCCCACAGCAGAAACCTCCTCAAGGCCCACCCCCACAAGAAAGCGAAGAGGAGGAATCAACTGAAGAACAACTCCAACAAGGAAATCCACAGCAGGGTCCTGCTCAAGTCCAAAGACCACAAGGAGGCCCTCAGCAAAGACCCCCTCAGCCAGGCAATCCACAAGGCCCACCACAAGGTTCCCAACAGGGCAGACCCCAGGGTCCTCAGTAAAGCAGAATTCTCTGACAGGTATGATTCATATTTATCCCCTGGTGGGTGGCAGGGAAATGACTCCTCTATATTTCAAATGTCAGATAGGATAGTAAAGATTACTAAATATGTAGTAACAATGTTGTCCTAGACACATTATCCAATATTATGACTGAGTTGACATGATCTCTCTGGACTTTGCATACATTAGGTTTTTTATTTGTTTCAGAAATTGAGTAAGAAGATGGCTCCTTGACAATGTGCTTCCATTGCCACGAGGGATCACAATAGGAGCTTCAATATATTAATAAAAAAATAAGCATGCAACTAAGATTGCTGTCTTTCTTTCTGGTTGTCCTTCAACAAAGAATTTAGGGCTGCAAATAATCTAAAGTCATCAGTATTTTCTCATTTTTTTCCCATCATTTTCTTGCTGCACTTGCCCATAAGGCAGATACCTGGTTCCAATCTTAAATGTTCCAGTATTTTTTCTTGCTTTTGTGTGTTTCTACAACATAATTGGCTTTAAAAAATATTTAAATATTTTTGAACAACAGGCTGATAATTTTGTTAGGATATGAACATAAAACAAAATCCCATTCTTAGCAGATTCTGAGGAAAATTTGAAATTGTTACAGGTGTGTGGTTAAAGGGACACTAATCAGCTTCATCATGGTGAGCATGGTTTGCCTTTTTCCACAATTCCTTGCAGAAAACTGCTATATTACATTCCGAATGATAACTCCACCACTGAAAGTGTGTTTCTATATTTGGCCATCGAGTGTTTCTAAGGCCCACTACCAGCGTCCTTCTATCAAGGAATTTGAGACCAGCAGTCAAAATCTCACTTTGCTTTACCTAAATAATATCCACAAAAAAATAAAATTATACCACTGCTCCCTAGCCAACTTCTACCAATCCCTTCTTAAGTACTACAACTGTATGTCTTTTACTGAAGTGTTTCTGGCTGAATCAGAAAGCAAACACTCTTACAACTTTTCCCAGATTAATTAAGTATCTGTTTGTGAAAACAGATCTTTGGGTGTGCTTAGTACCTAATATGGGATGGAAGAGCAGGCAGCTATGAGGAACATGGCAAGGCAAGGTTGTTGAGGAAGGTATGTATGCGGACTGAGGCACTAGTGACTCAGAGGAAAGGAGGAATGGCCAATCAGTTTTGGCACTGGTCATGGCCCTCCAGAGTCTGTTAGGATACAGCTATAATAGGATCCTGTTCAGCAAGCACATCTTGCTATCAGCAATAGTGTCTGGGTTTGGTGGCTGTATATGCAATATATGCCTAGGTGGCGCAGGCTCTTGATACCGTCTCTGTTTATCTCTGCTCAAATCTTTGTCCCTGTATCTCATTTACAGAGGAGCAGATCTGTGTTAAAGTTGGTGAAATGGATGTGTGGCAGATTCCCTCAACTGGAGGTTGAGCTTAACTTCTGGGCATGTTCTCTACAGTTTCTTCCTCCTCTCTGTTGGGTATTTCAGCTAATGGCATCCACATTGAGTCCTGGAAGGCTCTTGCTTTCCTCTCCTCTTGAACTTTCTATTGGCTAACCCTTCTTCTCCAACCGAAAAAGATACACCCTCTGAATCTAATAGAACAGAATATGGGAATGGGCCTCAACCACAATGACACAGGGGACATTTTCCAGAAGAGAGTACAAGTAGCCCAGGCTCCAAGTTCATCTGTAGAAAATGGATTTCAAAAAGTTGAAAAGCTATTTTAAGGCCAAGGACCCTATCATCAGGAAAAACCAGCAACCAACAGATTGGGAAAATTTCTTGAACAATCCTATGTCAGATAGAGAGCTCATATCCCATGTATCTAAAGAACACAAGAAATTAGACTCCAATCACCAAATAAACCTATTAAAAATGGAGTACCACTCTAACCGGAGAATTCTCAACTGATGGATCTCAAATAGTTGAGAAGCATCAAGAGAAATGTTCAACATCTTTAGTTATCAGGGAAATGCAAATACAAACAATCCTGAGATTCCTCCTCACCCTACTTAGAATGGTGAAGATCAAAATCTGAGTTGACAGCAGATGCTGTAAAGGATGTGGTAAAGAAGAACACTCCTACATTGTTGGTTGGATTAGAAACTGGTTCAAGCACTCTGGAAATCAGTCTGGTCATTCCTTAGAAAATAGGACATAGTACTAAATGAGGAGACACCTACACAAGTCCTGTGAATTTATCCAAATTAAACTCCAACATATAACATGAACAAAGGATCCATAATGTTTATAGCATCCTTCAATATAAAAGCCAGCTGAGACAGGCTCGGAGACAGATGGGCATAATATCGCTTGGGTCTCGGGAGGCTTGTGTGTATGCTGCTCCCAGGAGCTGGGCAGGGCTGCAGTAAGCAGCGCGCCAGCTCTGCTGTGGGTCTTCTGCCTTGCAGAGGGACACCCCCTTCCCCCAACTCTGGGAGAGATCACAAACCCCTGCACAGGGGAGGAGCCTACCAGCCTCCCTTTGGTGACCACTGCTCTGGGAATCCATTACACTGAGCCTTTGGATGTGCAGGGACTCCCCATTATAACATCACATGGGGCAAGGCACATCAGTGCTCCAAAGTCACTCAGGAGCAGGGCAGGCCCCAGAAATTGCTTCCAGGGGAATCCTGGTAATCCAGGGGGGCCAGAAATAGCTTTGCAGGCTCACAGGAGATCCAACCAACAGCCAGTGACAGCAGGACAAACTAACATCAGAGGTAACCAGATGGCAAAAGGCAAACGTAGGAATGTTACTAACAGAAATCAAAGTAATATGGCACCATCCGAACCCAACTCCCCAATAGCAACAAGTCCTTGATACCGCACCACATCTGAAAGACAAGATTTGGATTTAAAATCACTTCTCATGATGCTATTAGATGATAACAAGAAGGACACAAATAAATCAAATAAAGAATTGCAGGAGACCATGAATCAACGGTTAGAAGCCCTTTCAAAGGAAACACAAAAATCGCTTAGAGAAATGCAGGAGAACATGGATCAAAAGATGGAGGCCCACAAGGAGACAACACAAAATACGCTTAAAGAAATGAATCGAACTATGTAGACTATGTGGCTCTGGAATTTCTTGGTCAGTTTCACATTTTTTTCTCTTTTCAGAGAAATTCTTTAAATTTGTACCACATGAAATTATTCTTTCTCTTTTCAATTCCACATTATTAAATCTAGATCTTCACAAAGGAACCTTCAAGGTGCTGTTTTCCTTGTCATGGACCAGATTTTCTCAAGAGTTTCAATAGATGAAAGTAATGCATTGGCTCTTGAATCTTCTATATAGATGAAGTCTATGAGGTACTCACAGTCCATCACAGTTCCATGGATTTTGTTATTTTTGTCTTCTGAAACTTCCCAGTTGCCATTGCATTAATGGCATAGCCACAGCTTAGCCAAGCCCATCTAACTAAAAAATACAGGTTGAATGCTGGCTCTGAGGACAATGGGGAAAAGAGCATTTGAGGAGTACCCAGACAATACAGTTACAAGTTTCTTGAGATTTAGAAGCAGAGGATACATAGTCTTTCAATGGATTCTTGGCCTGTATGAGAACAGAGCCTTCTTCACTGCAAGCAGTGCCACCTCCACTCCCTTGGCTTCAGCAAACAGGACATTCTCTGGTAGAGTCCAATGTCTCTGGGTGCTGTGTGCTGGTGCCGGTGTGAGTTAAGGTGATACAGTTCAGTTGGACTTGTATTTGTATAAGGAAAGAGCAAGGAGAAATCACTTAAATGCAACCCAGTGTGCAAATTCTCAATATCTTAAAACAGTATATTTAACAACAGAATTGGAGAACATTTTGGCCTATTGGAAAAGAGTATTGGGAGATATACACACATCAATTTTTTAAGCTGTGGAAAATGGTATCTCCAATTCCCACATTTTTGTTCACTTTTTTTATTTCCAAGTCCACTTATCTATATACCTCTGTGCATCATCCTCAACTACTACATATTTTAAAAGTTTCCAATTGTTGGTTGTCCTAACAAGGTAAGCTAATAAGTAGTAGGTTATCTTCCTGACATGATCTGCTTTAGATCGTTCCACTACAGATATGCTGTCCTTTGCAATGTGTAAGAGAATCCATTTTAGGAAACATTCCTGCTTTAATATGCTTTCCTGTAATTTTTGAACATATATAACAATCATTAGTATTAGCCCGCCACGTTTGAATAGATTTTGCAGATCTGTGAAAGTGGTCTGTCATCCTGTTATGTTATCTTGACAAATTGATGATGTCTTAAGACTTAATGATGAATACATAAGTATTCCTATAAACTATGTCAGTGGTTAATGCGCATTTCTTTTTTTTTAAATATTTATTTTATATATGTGATTACACCATTGTTCTCTTCTGACACACCAGAAGAGGGCATCAGATCTCATTATGGATGGTTGTGAGCCACCATGTGGTTGCTGGGATTTGAACTCAGGACCTCGGAAGAGCAGTCAGTGCTATCAATCACTGAGCCATCTCTCCAGTCCCCTAATGAGCTTTTCTATAGTGTTACTGCTAATAGATCTTTTTCTAATAGTCAAAAGTGCAAAGAGAACTATGTCAGTCTCCCATGAGTAAGCAATTACTTGGTCTTCCATAGTAACCAGACTTTATCCAACACAGCGCACATTCCAAGGCATTGTAAAACAATTAACCTAATATCATAAAATGGATCTAAGGATTTATTTTAGGTGATAGGCAGAAGATATATTAGAGACTTTGTTTATCGATACAAAATTTCACTAATAACTTGGTTATGATTTTCAACATTCTATGAGCCCGTGGAACAGGCACAGACAGATATTTACTGCTTATGGATATGCATGTAACATTATCTGTAGTCTACTTCTATTTCAATTTAGGATCTGATTGTTGGTGTGAACTGGTGATGAACATTTTTTTCATGGGGCCATGCATTCTGAAAGATGGAAAAATACTGAGAACAAATAGACTAAAAAAGAGAGAATAATTTTCCCTTTCTCCCACCTAGGAACTTTCTGTTTTTTGCCTTAGATAACTTTATTAGGAAACAGTTTACAACTTAGTAAGAAAACATATAATCACTACAAACAGAGTCCTTTTTTGTCCTGTGATCTCCAACTAATTGGCCAAAAGTGAAGAGTCATGAAGTTTCTTCGGAGATAGTACAAAGACCATTTTCGTAATGTTCCCTATTTTCGGATGAGGTGCTAAGTGCCAGTAACTGCAGTTTCTGACCACAGAAGATCATGGGAAGCAGTATTGTTATAGTAGCAAGGTAACATAGACTTTACAAGTAAATATTGTATTTTCTTACAGCAATCCTAAGTATCACAAAAGAGAAATCTCACTTCTGTACCACATAAGATAAAGTCTTACCTTCTGCTGATGTTCTGCCCCCCTCTCCTGTCTCAAGAAAAAACAAGAACAAAGAAGGTCATATTGGGGCTGACCCCAAGCATTACATATTGCACAGCTTTCTATTTCTAGTAATAAAATAATTTGGGATGCATGCCAGTTATTGTATCTATATTCTAACTAAAGGGGATGCCTAGAGGCTTCATCATGTATAATTTACCTAGTAGCTTGGCAAAGTCTTACTCCTGGCATTACAGAGAACTTTATAAAGATATGTTTGCTCCTAAGTCTTTCATCACCTTTGTCCAAGTTGATATTTTTCTTGTGATGCATTATTTGCTTTCACACTTTTCTGACAATGAAGAATGTCAGGGAAATGGCACAAGTAGGGTGATATTTAATAGAATGAGCAGGAGGCATGGATGATTTCTTTCCCAAGATGTTACTTGACTACCCATTCAAAGATGAACACGGGCCTCGTTCTGCTCCTTCTCTCTTATCTCAAGTTTAAGTCAGCATGTGGGTTAATCTTAGCCTGGTACACTTTACACTTAGCAGCTGTTCTCTACATGTAGGCTGCAAACCATTTCTTGGTTGAATATCTACTTTACATTGCTCCCCCATGAACATTGAAAGCAACAGACATTTATATAACAGACATATATATATATATATATATATATATATATATATATATGTAGAAAATTACAATTATGAAGTATCACTTGCAAAAAAATTAATTTTGAGCTGTCAGATAAACATGCGGAACTATATTGAATTATGAAGCATTAGGTAAAGTGATAATCACTGACATAGAGTGTTCTCGGGATTGAAGACAGTTATGGCAACAATCTGAAAGATATTCTTGGGCCACATAAGTATATCCTACCTCCAATCATCCCCCCCAAAAACCAAAGATTCTTCAAATTCCGTTTATCTATGGAGGCTTGCCAAATCTTACCAGATTCCCTTCCAAAGCCAATTTGCTTGTAAACACAAACAAAACAGGACACATTCAAACAGACAAGATAAAAGCCTACTGAGAATACATTCAAAATCTTGGGGCAGACAATCATAAGCAGATCCTCAATGTCTAGATCAAAGGGTTGAGTAGTGGGAAAGAATTACTGCAAGCTTGGGTCACAGGGTGGCATTGGTTTCCAAAACTTCACAATACATGAGAATGTGAAGAAATATTAAACAAGAAGCTAATTAGGATAGGATACAACTAGATATATAAGAAAGAAGGAGCAAAGTATATCAAAAAGGAACATCTGGAAATGGAAAAGACTCAGGTTTTGTTATCCTACTCTCTTGTTATCAGCTACCAGCAGCTGCTGTGTCATTTTGGTCATTGCCAGAAACATTTTTTAATTTTTCTCAGTCCTTAATTGTGGAGACAGTGGCAATCTAAGGTCAAGTGAAGTCAGAATGGAGTTTTTGAAAAGTGGAGTTTATTCTGGTACCTCAGTATTTTCCTTCCCATCTGTTCCCTTTGGAAGTTAGAAGAGCAGTTCAAAGGTTATCAGTAGAAGCTCCATGCACCAAACTATTTTATGGATACAACCGTATTCCAATTATTTAGAAAGGGAAAGCAAACAGGGAACAATGGTGGAGGCACTAACAAGAAGAGACAGCCAGGTGTCAAAATCTGCATTTTCACCAGGAGGGACCCAGGCTCACACCAGGAGAGGTTCATGTCTGTACCTATCACAGCACAGATGCCAGACCCACCACCTTTGCAAAGCTAGCTCAGTAATCATAGCTCATCCTACTTGTCTGTCTTATCTAATCATATTTATACCTTCTAAAGCTGCCAGACAACCCAAGTCCATGGAGACCAGGAAGCTGCGAAACACCACCAGAAGGTTGGTGGTACATTTCCCTCATTACAATACCAACAAAAAATATCTCAATTACAATATTTGAGGTGTGTCTATACACACATTTTCTTAGAGAAGAATTCTTCATCACATTTCTTTCATGTGTTTGCTTTATAACAACATCCAAGTTCCTGTGCCTGCATCATGGAACTTTCATTCAGGAAAAATCTTCCTTAGTGTTTGAACTGTGATGATTTCAGGAAAACATTTCTAAATATGTTTGCCACAGGACAATAACATCTACACAACTCACTCTATAACACCGTTAAGTTTCTATTTTCAAAGAAAGTGTAAAATGAAATGCGTATGTTATTAGGAAAATAGGAAAACAGGTAGTGGTTTGTAAGCCACATAGTGTTCTGCTCTCTTCTGAAAGTTTTCTGAGGTATGTAAAATCAAATTTAGAGGAAATGGTAGACAATAAATATGTTATAAACTTTAGTGAAGGCTTAATCATTCAGAACAGAGATTTGAAGCAAAGAGAATATCATTTGCAAGTTTTATTTTGCCATACAATCTAAAGGTAGAATCATGTGCTAGAGAATGTAGAAAAAAATGAGATTCCTGAAATAAAATTTATAATTTAGAAAATCAGTAAAGGGAAGAAATTAAGTGGAAATAGGATTGAAATATATCATGGAAAATAATTTAACATGTTGATCATTGTAGTCAGACAAAATTCTTAAAGCCCTTGTTTCAGAGAGTTTCTGTGTTAGGAGTCTCAACTTTAGCCACGGAAATTACAGAGAATGAATATCTCTGTATTTTTCTGGCAATTATAAAGGTGGACCCATCATACAACACACCTAAAACCTTTTATGGCAAAGAATCAAAGGACTTTATAATTTCTGAAAGAGATACACCCCCTTTATATGTCAGCCATCTTACAAGATATGGAAAATGGAAGCATACTATATGTGCATCAACAACTGAATGAGTAATGAAAATATGGGGCATATACAAAATAGAAATCTATTCAGAACTAAAGAAAAAAGAAATTATTAAATTTGCAATAAAGAATTATTGCTCAAAAGCTTATACTGAGTGAAATAACAGAGCCCGGGGAGTCAAAGTCCATATTTGCTCTCTAAAGCTGTTTATGGTTTCAAAATGATTGTTGTATTTAAGTTGTAGTATGTAGAGAGTGCAGCATGAAGGAAAGGACATGTATTGGAGAGGACATGGCAGTCATCTAACAATGAAATATATATAAAATATTAATGGGGGCTAATATTTTTATTCATTATTTGAATGAGTCATGACTGATAGTTATTGACTATTCCCTTACAGTCCTTATCTCCAAACCTTCAACATGTCCTTTTCGAAACATAATTTCCTCACATTATTTTAATTTTATATTCCACAATGTCTAATTCATATAGTCTGTTTCAGTGTATGTGAAGCAATCCAGTGGACTAAAGGCAACTTACCAGCAGCCACACTTCTCAAGGAAAGTAAAATCAACGGATAAAAACAGTCTTCAACTAACAATAGGCACATAGTTAAGGATGGAAGATTGGTAAACTACAACCCACCCATTTAGACTGGGTTATTCTTGGTCAAGTCATTTAAAGATAACCTCTATGATTTCAGTGGACAGTGATAGATTTTAGAAAATGTTGTATACACTCTAGTAATCTCCACACGCTGCAATGGATATTTCTGCACAGATAGTCACCTGGCAACTGTGATACAGCTCAGAACGAGGTAACAAATATAATAGAAAGACAAGAACCAAAGGAAGAGTATATTAGGGGGGAATGGAGCCTTGAACATTGACTGAGGAAATAAGAGAGAGTAATAAGTAAGCATGATCAGAGGCATTGTATAAATGAATCAAAATGTCAAGAACCACAAGCTCATTGCTAAATGTAACAGAAAAAAACAGTTAATAACACAACAAAACTTATTAGCCTATGTCTTTAAAAAATGGTTATTATATGACATAGACCCATAAATGCAAGAAGAAAACCACATATGGTCAAAGAGAAAGGCATGAAGTTAAATTTCTTTGAGGAACTTCCTTCACACACCACATTTTTGCTGATCTTACAGACAGAATCTTCATGTGCAAGTGTGTATTGTTTGTGACACAGATGGGAATCTTTTCCTTTGTATCCATAACATACTAACAATGAGTAGAGGTGGGCTAGGATAAAGAAATCATATATTTTATAATTACAACATCTTTATATATACTTGATATAACTTTAGAATATATGATATGGATAAACTAATATAAAATGATACATGTGAATATGCATACTCATATAGAGGAACTTGTAAAGTAGGGAGAATGTATTCAATAAGGGGACATGGTTCAACATTATTTATATGAGGTAAAGGAATGTGTAGTTCTATATAAGTCATTAAATTCACACTCAGATCTTTTCTATTTCCTGCCTCAATTGTGCCTGTTGAGGTCACAAATAGTTTTTTAATGGTACACTAATCTCTTTCAAACTTTGTTGTAACAAAAGGTAAGTGAAATGTCCTGACCTGAGTGATACTTGGAAGATTCAACAGATATTATCCCATTTTTAAAAAGTCAAGGAAAATTTGAATTTTCAAACATTTGAAGAGTCAGTACAACCGAGAACATTGCATGTTTCTTGGCTATGGTCCTATTCTTTGACAAACTGGACAGGATAATTTATCTTTAAGCACCCTTTCGCTGTAGTTTTTATGAAAGTTGCATCCTATGGCATGTTGTTACATAGTGATTACAATTTGGTTAAAGTAAACTGGGCTTCTCATACATTCCAAAAGCAGGAAAAGCAGCTGTGTTTTAGCATAACCGAAAGTTGTTGGTGAGCTTTAAGAAAAGTACCTAAAGAGTACATCTCTAATTACTGCATAAATGTTACCATAACACTGGCCATTGTTTAAGAGACATAAAGATGTAGTATAAACAGTCCAACGATGATGGAACATTACTACAAGATTCTCTACACCAGGTTGAAAACATCTGAGTGACATTCAAAGGCATAGCATAGAACCAAGTGACCCATAATGAACAAGGGTCACAAGTCTTAGTTTATATGTTATATGGCTTCTTCCAATTATCCTCTAAGGAAGCCTGACGAAAATGCCACATTCACTGCACTATACCTAAGGAACACTCAAAAATTTCTACAGATAACCTGAGTTAGTGTTGTTAATTATAACATCTTTCAAGAAAAGAGTGAAAAATAATTTTGACAAAAAACAATAAAGGCAAGATTAGATTAGGTAACAACTATTTTGCACATAAAAAAATCTTTTGGAAGGACAGCATCTGGTGAACAATTTTTGAAATAGACACAGAAAATAATATTGAAATGTAAAATGTAAACATGACCAGCCCATATTGTGAATATGCTTAATATGAAGACAAAAGATAGAATTCTCTTCGTGAATCAGAACGTTGTCCAAGTTAATGATGAAATAAAAGATAGAGGGCTGAGTCCTAGTGAAAAAAAAAAGAATGTTTATTCAGAAAGAGAATTTTGAGATGATGGCCTATCAGAAAGTTACATATAACATGTATTGAATGACATTCTGAGACCTGCCCTATCACTCTCATTGAAAACAATGGTAACTGAATACACTTGTCCCTTTGAAGGGAAAAAGAAAGTTGATGCCATATTCATTTCCATAATTTTATCCTTAAGCTCTATTTAAATAGAGCAATTTAAAATATGCAGCTGTCTATGGACTTTCAAAAGGTTAATTGTTCATAAATCTCATCATCAAATTACAGATTCAGGACTCAGGTAAACCACATTTGTTTTGTGATACCAGTTTTGCAGGATAGTAGCGATTTAGTAGGTCTCAAATTTTACTAGCCAATGTTGTTATTGTGTTAGGTTGGAAGAATAGCAGACACTTACTGAGGTTTAGAATGTTAGTGATATTTAATGTCGTGATGTAATTGAAATCTTTATGAATAGCCTCAACCCATCAGACTTATCTAACTTTAATATACATAAGGACACATTTATGTGATAGTATACTGCATATATATATATATATATATATATATATATGCAGTACATACATATATGTGTGTGTGTGTGTGTGTGTGTGTGTGTGTGTGTGTGTGTGTATGTGTGTGATATGCTACTGATCAGAGAACTTGGCCATATTCTATTTGGAAGAAAACCATTGCTGACAATATAATCAAATGTGAGCACTTATTAGTCCTACCCCAATGCATCGTTATACCCAGATAATGGCAGCAAATCGAATAAGATAATCCTATCTTCCCTCTCTTCACTCTCTGTGCTAGGCTTTTACATGTTTTTCTTCTAATTTACTCTTATTGGTGTACCATTTAGAATAGGGACACTGACACCTCTTCCTTAACTCTATCTGATGGGCAAAAGTCCCATTTTGGAGTAAAGGATGCAAGATTTCCTGCTTCAATAATTATGAAATAAGACAGTATGGAATTCAAAGGTGACATTCTTCTGCTCCTCCTTATAAAAGCAGTGCCTTGCTTTTTCCTAGGCCAGACTTAGGAGAAACTCCAGAGCCTCTTTCAAGATGCTGGTGGTTCTATTGACAGTGGCCCTGCTGGCCCTGAGCTCTGCTCAGGAACCTGGTGAAGGTATGAGAATATGTGTATGCATGCACTGAGTCCTTTTAAGGAAAAGAAGAGAAAACTGCAGTGGAAGAGAGAGATGGAACATAGGACAGGTTGTGAGAGATGAATGGGGCCACACAGTGTTTTGCTTTTTAAAAGTAGAGAGTCTCAGATTTGTAGACACTGTGTTAGTTAAAATAAACTACATATGCCAGTAGATGCTTTACTGTTTTTCAAGGGAAGATGACAGAAAAACACATATAAGGGTCATTTGAAGGATGGTAACTCCCGTAATAAACCAGAATCCATTATATAGGAAAAATAATCACATCTTCCCAACTTTAATTTTTCCATAAAAATTTCATGTTTGTACTTAGTGGTTGATACTGAGCAAAATAGTCACTATGTATGCTTGGAATTATTGCTACCTGGTCATGTTCCTAACAGTGGTTAAAAATTCCCTCAGGAAATGACAGATTGTGGCTAAAATCTGATGCCAGCTCTAAGATGCTTGTTGCGTGAACTCACATTTGGTCCTTTCTTTGCCTTGATTTACAATGGCCATCTGTCAAAACTCTTTCTCAATAACATCAATCAAATACTAAAAAATATGTAGTTATCTGTCTTTAGTAAGTAATAGTAGTATTAGTACTACTATAGTAAGTAATTTAGAATTATAAATCTACACTGTATTGCCTTATCTCTTTTCATGAATAATAAATGCAGGTTTCACAGTGATTAAAACCATAATTCTCCAACTCTGTAAATAAGGAAGATTAAAGGGGTGGACAATAAATTACAAAAAGCCAGAAGTCTGAATCCTGACTATAAGCGAAATTTACATTCTCTACATCCAAAGAGTGGTTGCTAGGAGATAAATTTAGATGTAGTTTCTTGAATTTAACACTTCTATGCAAACCAGGGTTCCTCAATGTCTTTTTTTCAACACCTTGTTGGTTCTATTTCATTTGATCTAAGCAGGAAAAGCAGACAAAAGGCTAGTGTCTTCTCTCATAATAACTCTATGCTCAAAGAATTGGATTGAGCCCACCAAATATAACCTGTGATGAATTTGTTCAGTGAGCACTATATGGTCTGTCACTTTTAGCCTCTTCTTCCCCTGATAATATTCCTCAATATGAGGCAAATCTTCTGAACATGCTGCTTGAGTTTTACTATGAATCTTTGTGATTTGATGTGGATTCTCAAAAAGCCAGTTTTTCCCAAAAGATAACAGGTAACAGAACCTCCACTTATGAACTGATTTCCTTGTTTTAATTTATCCGAGGAAAAGGGTCCTGAATAATCTGCAAACTGCATTATGTCATCATAGGTGTAACAGGAGCTTTGCTTGAAACTATAAGAAGGTTACTGTATCAAAAAGACGCTGCGTGGAAATGCCTTTGATATAAAGGAGAACAAAGTCGGATATAACTAAGCTCATCTATTCTTTGCTTTTCTCACTCAGAACTTCAGAACCAGAACCAGAGGCCAGGTCCTTCAGGATTCCAGCCAAGACCACCTGCTAATGGGAACCAGCAAGGCCCACCCCCACAAGGAGGCCCACAGCAGAGACCACCTCAAGGCCCACCCCAACAAGAAGGCCCTCAGCAGGGATCTCCTCAAGGCCCAGCCCCACAAGGAGGACCACAGCAAAGACCTCCTCAAGGTCCACCCCAACAAGGAGGCCCACAGCAGGGACGTCCTCAAGGCCCACCCCCACAAGGAGGCCCACAGCAGGGACGTCCTCAAGGCCCACCCCCACAAGGAGGCCCACAGCAGGGACGTCCTCAAGGCCCACCCCCACAAGGAGGCCAACAGAAGAAACGTCCTCATGGCCCACCCCCACAAGGAGGCCCACAGCAGAAACCTCCTCAAGGCCCACCCCCACAAGAAAGCGAAGAGGAGGAATCAACTGAAGAACAACTCCAACAAGGAAATCCACAGCAGGGTCCTGCTCAAGTCCAAAGACCACAAGGAGGCCCTCAGCAAAGACCCCCTCAGCCAGGCAATCCACAAGGCCCACCACAAGGTTCCCAACATGGCAGACCCCAGGGTCCTCAGTAAAGCAGAATTCTCTGACAGGTATGATTCATATTTATCCCCTGGTGGGTGGCAGGGAAATAACTCCTCTATATTTCAAATGTCAGATAGGATAGTAAAGATTACTAAATATGTAGTAACAATGTTGTCCTAGACACATTATCCAATATTATGACTGAGTTGACATGATCTCTCTGGACTTTGCATACATTAGGTTTTTTATTTGTTTCAGAAATTGAGTAAGAAGATGGCTCCTTGACAATGTGCTTCCATTGCCACGAGGGATCACAATAGGAGCTTCAATATATTAATAAAAAAATAAGCATGCAACTAAGATTGCTGTCTTTCTTTCTGGTTGTCCTTCAACAAAGAATTTCAGGGCTGCAAATAATCTAAAGTCATCAGTATTTTCTCATTTTTTTCCCATCATTTTCTTGCTGCACTTGCCCATAAGGCAGATACCTGGTTCCAATCTTAAATGTTCCAGTATTTTTTCTTGCTTTTGTGTGTTTCTACAACATAATTGGCTTTAAAAAATATTTAAATATTTTTGAACAACAGGCTGATAATTTTGTTAGGATATGAACATAAAACAAAATCCCATTCTTAGCAGATTCTGAGGAAAATTTGAAATTGTTACAGGTGTGTGGTTAAAGGGACACTAGTCAGCTTCATCATGGTGAGCATGGTTTGCCTTTTTCCACAATTCCTTGCAGAAAACTGCTATATTACATTCCGAATGATAACTCCACCACTGAAAGTGTGTTTCTATATTTGGCCATCGAGTGTTTCTAAGGCCCACTACCAGCGTCCTTCTATCAAGGAATTTGAGACCAGCAGTCAAAATCTCACTTTGCTTTACCTAAATAATATCCACAAAAAAATAAAATTATACCACTGCTCCCTAGCCAACTTCTACCAATCCCTTCTTAAGTACTACAACTGTATGTCTTTTACTGCAGTGTTTCTGGCTGAATCAGAAAGCAAACACTCTTACAACTTTTCCCAGATTAATTAAGTATCTGTTTGTGAAAACAGATCTTTGGGTGTGCTTAGTACCTAATATGGGATGGAAGAGCAGGCAGCTATGAGGAACATGGCAAGGCAAGGTTGTTGAGGAAGGTATGTATGCGGACTGAGGCACTAGTGACTCAGAGGAAAGGAGGAATGGCCAATCAGTTTTGGCACTGGTCATGGCCCTCCAGAGTCTGTTAGGATACAGCTATAATAGGATCCTGTTCAGCAAGCACATCTTGCTATCAGCAATAGTGTCTGGGTTTGGTGGCTGTATATGCAATATATGCCTATGTGGGGCAGGCTCTTGATAGCGTCTCTGTTTATCTCTGCTCAAATCTTTGTCCCTGTATCTCCTTTACAGAGGAGCAGATCTGTGTTAAAGTTGTTGAAATGGATGGGTGGCAGATTCCCTCAACTGGAGGTTGAGCTTAACTTCTGGGCATGTTCTCTACAGTTTCTTCCTCCTCTCTGTTGGGTATTTCAGCTAATGGCATCCACATTGAGTCCTGGAAGGCTCTTGCTTTCCTCTCCTCTTGAACTTTCTATTGGCTAACCCTTCTTCTCCAACCGAAAAAGATACACCCTCTGAATCTAATAGAACAGAATATGGGAATGGGCCTCAACCACAATGACACAGGGGACATTTTCCAGAAGAGAGTACAAGTAGCCCAGGCTCCAAGTTCATCTGTAGAAAATGGATTTCAAAAAGTTGAAAAGCTATTTTAAGGCCAAGGACCCTATCATCAGGAAAAACCAGCAACCAACAGATTGGGAAAATTTCTTGAACAATCCTATGTCAGATAGAGAGCTCATATCCCATGTATCTAAAGAACACAAGAAATTAGACTCCAATCACCAAATAAACCTATTAAAAATGGAGTACCACTCTAACCGGAGAATTCTCAACTGATGGATCTCAAATAGTTGAGAAGCATCAAGAGAAATGTTCAACATCTTTAGTTATCAGGGAAATGCAAATACAAACAATCCTGAGATTCCTCCTCACCCTACTTAGAATGGTGAAGATCAAAATCTGAGTTGACAGCAGATGCTGTAAAGGATGTGGTAAAGAAGAACACTCCTACATTGTTGGTTGGATTAGAAACTGGTTCAAGCACTCTGGAAATCAGTCTGGTCATTCCTTAGAAAATAGGACATAGTACTAAATGAGGAGACACCTACACAAGTCCTGTGAATTTATCCAAATTAAACTCCAACATATAACATGAACAAAGGATCCACAATGTTTATAGCATCCTTCAATATAAAAGCCAGCTGAGACAGGCTCGGAGACAGACGGGCATAATATCGCTTGGGTCTCGGGAGGCTTGTGTGTATGCTGCTCCCAGGAGCTGGGCAGGGCTGCAGTAACCAGCGCGCCAGCTCTGCTGTGGGACTTCTGCCTTGCAGAGGGACCCCCCCATCCCCCAACTCTGGGAGAGATCACAAACCCCTGCGCAGGGGAGGAGCCTACCAGCCTCCCTTTAGTGACCACTGCTCTGGGAATCCATTACATTGAGCCTTTGGATGTGCAGGGACTCCCCATTATAACATCACATGGGGCAAGGCACATCAGTGCTCCAAAGTCACTCAGGAGCAGGGCAGGCCCCAGAAATTGCTGCCAGGGGAATCCTGGTAATCCAGGGGGGCCAGAAATAGCTTTGCAGGCTCACAGGAGATCCAACCAACAGCCAGTGACAGCAGGACAAACTAACATCAGAGGTAACCAGATGGCAAAAGGCAAACGTAGGAATGTTACTAACAGAAATCAAAGTAATATGGCACCATCCGAACCCAACTCCCCAATAGCAACAAGTCCTTGATACCCCACCACATCTGAAAGACAAGATCTGGATTTAAATTCACTTCTCATGATGCTATTAGATGATAACAAGAAGGACACAAATAAATCATATAAAGAATTACAGGAGACCATGAATCAACGGTTAGAAGCCCTTTCAAAGGAAACGCAAAAATCGCTTAGAGAAATGCAGGAGAACATGGATCAAAAGATGGAGGCCCACAAGGAGACAACACAAAATAAACTTAAAGAAATGAATCAAACTATGTAGACTATGTGGCTCTGGAATTTCTTGGTCAGTTTCACATTTTTTTCTCTTTTCAGAGAAATTCCTTAAATTTGTACCACAAGAAATTATTCTTTCTCTTTTCAATTCCACATTATTAAATCTAGATCTTCACAAAGGAACCTTCAAGGTGCTGTTTTCCTTGTCAAGGACCAGATTTTCTCTAGAGTTTCAATAGATGAAAGTAATGCATTGGCTCTTGAATCTTCTATATAGATGAAGTCTATGAGTTACTCACAGTCCATCACAGTTCCATGGAATTTGTTATTTTGTCTTCTGAAACTTCCAAGTTGCCATTCCATTAATGGCATAGCCACAGCTCAGCCAAGCCCATCTAAATGAAGAATACAGGTTGAATGCTGGCTCTGAGGATAATGGGGAAAAGAGAATTTGCGGAGTGCCCAGAAAATACAGTTACAAGGTTCTTGAGATTTAGAAGCAGAGGATACATAGTTTTTCAGTGGATTCTTGGCCTGCATGAGAACAGAGCCTTCTTCACTGCAAGCAAAGCTACCTCTACTCCCTTGGCTTCAGCAAACAGAACATTCTCTGGTAGAGTCCAATGTCTCTGTGTGCTGTGTGCTGGTGCCTGTGTGAGTTAAATTGATACAGTTCAGCTGGACTTGTATTTGTATAAGGAAAGAGCAAGGAGAAATGACTTAAATGCAACCCAGTGTGCAAATTCTCAATATGTTAAAACAGTATATTTAACAACAGAATTGGAGAACATTTTGGCCTATTGGAAAAGAGTATTGGAAGATATACACACATCAATTTTTTAAGCCATGGAAAATGGTATCTCCAATTCCCACATTTTTGTTTACTTTTTTTATTTCCAAGTCCACTTATCTATAAACCTTTGTGCATCATCCTCAACTACTACATATTTTAAAAGTTTCCAATTGTTGGTTGTCCTAACAAGATAAGCTAATAAGTAGTAGGTTATCTTCCTGACATGATGTGCTTTAGATCGTTCCACTACAGATATGTTGTCCTTTGCAATGTGTAAGAGAATCCATTTTAGGAAACATTCCTGCTTTAATATGCTTTCCTGTAATTTTTGAACATATATAACAATCATTAGTATTAGCCTGCCACGTTTGAATAGATTTTGCAGATCTGTGAAAGTGGTCTGTCTTCCTGTTATGTTATCTTGACAAATTGATGATGTCTTAAGACTTAATGATGAATACGTAAGTATTCCTATAAACTATGTCAGTGGTTAATGCGCATTTCTTTTTTTTTAAATATTTATTTTATATATGTGATTACACCAATGTTCTCTTCTGATACACCAGAAGAGGGCATCAGATCTCATTATGAATGGTTGTGAGCCACCATGTGGTTGCTGGGATTTGAACTCAGGACCTCGGAAGAGCAGTCAGTGCTATCAACGACTGAGCTATCTCTCCAGTCCCCTAATGAGCTTTTCTATAGTGTTACTGCTAATAGATCTTTTTCTAATAGTCAAAAGTGCAAAGAGAACTATGTCAGTCTCCCATGAGTAACCAATTACTTGGTCTTCCATAGTAACTAGACTTTATCCAACACAGTGCACATACCTAGGCATTGTACAACAATTAACCTAATGTCATAAAATGGATCTAAGGATTCATTTTAGGTGATAGGCAGAAGATATATTAGAGACTTTGTTTATCGATACAAAATTTCACTAATAACTTGGTTATGATTTTCAACATTCTATGAGCCCGTGGAACAGGGACAGACAGATATTTACTGCTTATGCATATGCATGTAACATTATCTGTAGTCCACTTCTATTTCAATTCAGGATCTGAGTGTTGGTGTGAACTGGTGATGAACATTTTTTCATGGGGCCATGCTTTCTGAAAGATGGAAAAAACTGAGAACAAATAGACTAAAAAAGAGAGAATAATTTTCCCTTTCTCCCACCTAGGAACTTTCTGTTTTTTGCCTTAGATAACTTTATTAGGAAACAGTTTACAACTTAGTAATAAAACATATAATCACTACAAACAGAGTCCTTTTTTGTCCTGTGATCTCCAACTAATTGGCCAAAAGTGAAGAGTCATGAAGTTTCTTCGGAGATAGTACAAAGTCCATTTTCTTAATGTTCCCTATTTTCGGATGAGGTGCTAAGTGCCAGTAACTGCAGTTTCTGACCACAGAAGATCATGGGAAGCAGTATTGTTATAGTAGCAAGGTAACATAGACTTTACAAGTAAATATTGTATTTTCTTACAGCAATCCTAAGTATCACAAAAGAGAAATCTCACTTCTGTACCACATAAGATAAAGTCTTACCTTCTGCTGATGTTCTGCCCCCCTCTCCTGTCTCAAGAAAAAACAAGAACAAAGAAGGTCATATTGGGGCTGACCCCAAGCATTACATATTGCACAGCTTTCTATTTCTAGTAATAAAATAATTTGGGATGCATGCCAGGTATTGTATCTATATTCTAACTAAAGTGGATGCCTAGAGGCTTCATCATGTATAATTTACCTAGTAGCTTGGCAAAGTCTTACTCCTGGCATTACAGAGAACTTTATAAATATATGTTTGCTCCTAGGTCTTTCATCACCTTTGTCCAAGTTGATATTTTTCTTGTGATGCATTATTTGCTTTCACACTTTTCTGACAATGAAGAATGTCAGGGAAATGGCACAAGTAGGGTGATATTTAATAGAATGAGCTGGAGGCATGGATGATTTCTTTCCCAAGATGTTACTTGACTACCCATTCAAAGATGAACACGGGCCTCGTTCTGCTCCTTCTCTCTTATCTCAAGTTTAAGTCAGCATGTGGGTTAATCTTAGCCTGGTACACTTTACACTTAGCAGCTGTTCTCTACATGTAGGCTGCAAACCATTTCTTGGTTGAATATCTACTTTACATTGCTCCCCCATGAACATTGAAAGCCACAGACATTTATATAACAGACATTTATATACATATATATATATATATACATATATATGTAGAAAATTACAATTATGAAGTATCACTTGCAAAAAAATTAATTTTGAGCTGTCAGATAAACATGCGGAACTATATTGAATTATGAAGCATTAGGTAAAGTGATAATCACTGACATAGAGTGTTCTCGGGATTGAAGACAGTTATGGCAACAATCTGAAAGATATTCTTGGGCCACATAAGTATATCCTACCTCCAATCATCCCCCCAAAAAACCAAAGATTCTTCAAATTCCGTTTATCTATGGAGGCTTGCCAAATCTTACCAGATTCCCTTCCAAAGCCAATTTGCTTGTAAACACAAACAAAACAGGACACATTCAAACAGACAAGACAAAAGCCTACTGAGAATACATTCAAAATCTTGGGGCAGACAATCATAAGCAGATCCTCAATGTCTAGATCAAAGGGTTGAGTAGTGGGAAAGAATTACTGCAAGCTTGGGTCACAGGGTGGCATTGGTTTCCAAAACTTCACAATACATGAGAATGTGAAGAAATATTAAACAAGAAGCTAATTAGGATAGGATACAACTAGATATATAAGAAAGAAGGAGCAAAGTATATCAAAAAGGAACATCTGGAAATGGAAAAGACTCGTGTTTTCTTATCCTACTCTCTTGTTATCAGCTACCAGCAGCTGCTGTGTCATTTTTCTCATTGCCAGAAACATTTTGTAATTTTTCTCAGACCTTAATTGTGGAGACAGTGGCAATCTAAGGTCAAGTGAAGTCAGAATGGAGTTTTTGAAAAGTGGAGTTTACTCTGGTACCTCAGTATTTTCCTTCCCATCTGTTCTCTTTGGAAGTTAGAAGAGCAGTTCAAAGGTTATCAGTAGAAGCTCCATGCACCAAACTATTTTATGGATACAACCGTATTCCAATTATTTAGAAAGGGAAAGCAAACAGGGAACAATGGTGGAGGCACTAACAAGAAGAGACAGCCAGGTGTCAAAATCTGCATTTTCACCAGGAGGGACCCAGGCTCACACCAGGAGAGGTTCATGTCTGTACCTATCACAGCACAGATGCCAGACCCACCACCTTTGCAAAGCTAGCTCAGTAATCATAGCTCATCCTACTTGTCTGTCTTATCTAATCATATTTATACCTTCTAAAGCTGCCAGACAACCCAAGTCCATGGAGACCAGGAAGCTGCGGAACACCACCAGAAGTTTGGTGGTACATTTCCCTCATTAGAGTCCCAACAAAAAAAATCTCAATTACAATATTTGAGGTGTGTCTATACACACATTTTCTTAGAGAAGAATTCTTCATCACATTTCTTTCATGTGTTTGCTTTATAACAACATCCAAGTTCCTGTGCCTGCATCATGGAACTTTCATTCAGGAAAAATCTTCCTTAGTGTTTGAACTGTGATGATTTCAGGAAAACATTTCTAAATATGTTTGCCACAGGACAATAACATCTACACAACTCACTCTATAACACCGTTAAGTTTCTATTTTCAAAGAAAGTGTAAAATGAAATGCGTATGTTATTAGGAAAATAGGAAAACAGGTAGTGGTTTGTAAGCCACATAGTGTTCTGCTCTCTTCTGAAAGTTTTCTGAGGTATGTAAAATCAAATTTAGAGGAAATGGTAGACAATAAATATGTTATAAACTTTAGTGAAGGCTTAATCATTCAGAACAGAGATTTGAAGCAAAGAGAATATCATTTGCAAGTTTTATTTTGCCATACAATCTAAAGGTAGAATCATGTGCTAGAGAATGTAGAAAAAAATGAGATTCCTGAAATAAAATTTATAATTTAGAAAATCAGTGAAGGGAAGAAATTAAGTGGAAATATGATTGAAATATATCATGGAAAATAATTTAACATGTTGATCATTGTAGTCAGACAAAATTCTTAAAGCCCTTGTTTCAGAGAGTTCTGTGTTAGGAGTCTCAACTTTAGCCACGGAAATTACAGAGAATGAATATCTCTGTATTTTTCTGGCAATTATAAAGGTGGACCCATCATACAACACACCTAAAACCTTTTATGGCAAAGAATCAAAGGACTTTATAATTTCTGAAAGAGATACACCCCCTTTATATTTCAGCCATCTTACAAGATATGGAAAATGGAAGCATACTATATGTGCATCAACAACTGAATGAGTAATGAAAATATGGGGCATATACAAAATAGAAATCTATTCAGAACTAAAGAAAAAAGAAATTATTAAATTTGCAATAAAGAATTATTGCTCAAAAGCTTATACTGAGTGAAATAACAGAGCCCGGGGAGTCAAAGTCCATATTTGCTCTCTAAAGCTGTTTATGGTTTCAAAATGATTGTTGTATTTAAATTGTAGGATGTAGAGAGTGCAGGATGAAGGAAAGGACATGTATTGGAGAGGACATGGCAGTCATCTAACAATAAAATATATATAAAATATTAATGGGGGCTAATATTTTTATTCATTATTTGAATGAGTCATGACTGATAGTTATTGACTATTCCCTTACAGTCCTTATCTCCAAACCTTCAACATGTCCTTTTCGAAACATAATTTCCTCACATTATTTTAATTTTATATTCCACAATGTCTAATTCATATAGTCTCTTTCAGTGTATGTGAAGCAATCCAGTGGACTAAAGGCAACTTACCAGCAGCCACACTTCTCAAGGAAAGTAATATCAACGGATAAAAACAGTCTTCAACTAACAATAGGCACATAGTTAAGGATGGAAGATTGGTAAACTACAACCCACCCATTTAGACTGGGTTATTCTTGGTCAAGTCATTTAAAGATAACCTCTATGATTTCAGTGGACAGTGATAGATTTTAGAAAATGTTGTATACACTCTAGTAATCTCCTCACGCTGCAATGGATATTTCTGCACGGATAGTCACCTGGCAACTGTGATACAGCTCAGAACTAGGTAACAAATATAATAGAAAGACAAGAACCAAAGGAAGAGTATATTAGGGGGGAATGGAGCCTTGAACATTGACTGAGAAAATAAGAGAGAGTAATAAGTAAGCATGATCAGAGGCATTGTATAAATGAATCAAAATGTCAAGAAACACAAGCTCATTGCTAAATGTAACAGAAAAAAACAGTTAATAACACAACAAAACTTATTAGCCTATGTCTTTAAAAAATGGTTATTATATGACATAGACCCATAAATGCAACAAGAAAACCACATATGGTCAAAGAGAAAGGCATGAAGTTAACTTTCTTTGAGGAACTTCCTTCACACACCACATTTTTGCTGATCTTACAGACAGAATCTTCATGTGCAAGTGTGTATTGTTTGTGACACAGATGGGAATCTTTTCCTTTGTATCCATAACATACTAACAATGAGTAGAGGTGGGCTAGGATAAAGAAATCATATATTTTATAATTACAACATCTTTATATATACTTGATATGACTTTAGAATATATGATATGGATAAACTAATATAAAATGATACATGTGAATATGCATACTAATATAGAGGAACTTGTAAAGTAGGGAGAATGTATTCAATAAGGGGACATGGTTCAACATTATTTATATGAGGTAAAGGAATGTGTAGTTCTATATAAGTCATTAAATTCACACTCAGATCTTTTCTATTTCCTGCCTCAATTGTGCCTGTTGAGGTCACAAATAGTTTTCTAATGGTACACAAATCTCTTTCAAACTTTGTTGTAACAAAATGTAAGTGAAATGTCCTGACCTGAGTGATACTTGGAAGATTCAACAGATATTATCCCATTTTTAAAAAGTCAAGGAAAATTTGAATTTTCAAACATTTGAAGAGTCAGTACAACCAAGAACATTGCATGTTTCTTGGCTATGGTCCTATTCTTTGACAAACTGGACAGGATAATTTATCTTTAAGCACCCTTTCGCTGTAGTTTTTATGAAAGTTACATCCTATGGCATGTTGTTACATAGTGATTACAATTTGGTTAAAGTAAACTGGGCTTCTCATACCTTCCAAAAGCAGGAAAAGAAGCTGTGTTTGAGCATAACCGAAATTTGTTGGTGAGCTTTAAGAAAAGTACCTAAAGAGTACAACTCTAATTACTGCATAAATGTTACCATAACACTGGCCATTGTTTAAGAGACAAAAAAATGTAGTATAAACAGTCCAACGATGATGGAACATTACTACAAGATTCTCTACACCAGGTTGAAAACATCTGAGTGACATTCAAAGGCATAGCATAGAACCAAGTGACCCATAATGAACAAGGGTCACAAGTCTTAGTTTATATGTTATATGGCTTCTTCCAGTTATCCTCTAAGGAAGCCTGACGAAAATGCCACATTCACTGTACTATACCTAAGGAACACTCAAAAATTTCTACAGATAACCTGAGTTAGTGTTGTTAATTATAACATCTTTCAAGAAAAGAGTGAAAAATAATTTTGACAAAAAACAATAAAGGCAAGATTAGATTAGGTAACAAATATTTTGCACATAAGAAAATCTTTTGGAAGGACAGCATCTGGTGAACAATTTTTGAAATAGACACAGAAAATAATATTGAAATGTAAAATGTAAACATGACCAGCCCATATTGTGAATATGCTTAATATGAAGACAAAAGATAGAATTCTCTTCGTGAATCAGAACGTTGTCCAAGTTAATGATGAAATACAAAGATAGAGGGCTGAGTCCTAGTGAAAAAAAAAAGAATCTTTATTCAGAAAGAGAATTTTGAGATGATGGCCTATCAGAAAGTTACATATAACATGTATTGAATGACATTCTGAGACCTGCCCTATCACTCTCATTGAAAACAATGGTAACTGAATACACTTGTCCCTTTGAAGGGAAAAAGAAAGTTGATGCCATATTCATTTCCATAATTTTATCCTTAAGCTCTATTTAAATAGAGCAATTTAAAACATGCAGCTGTCTATGGACTTTCAAAAGGTTAATTGTTCATAAATCTCATCATCAAATTACAGATTCAGGACTCAGGTAAACCACATTTGTTTTGTGATACCAGTTTTGCAGGATAGTAGCGATTTAGTAGGTCTCAAATTTTACTAGCCAATGTTGTTATTGTGTTAGGTCGGAAGAATAGCAGACACTTACTGAGGTTTAGAATGTTAGTGATATTTAATGTCGTGATGTAATTGAAATCTTTATGAATAGCCTCAACACATCAGACTTATCTAACTTTAATATACATAAGGACACATTTATGTGATAGTATACTGCATATATATATATATATATATATATATATATGCAGTACCTACATATATGTGTGTGTGTGTGTGTGTGTGTGTGTGTGTGTGTGTGTGTATGTGTGTGATATGCTACTGATCAGAGAACTTGGCCATATTCTATTTGGAAGAAAACCATTGCTGACAATATAATCAAATGTGAGCACTTATTAGTCCTACCCCAATGCATCGTTATACCCAGATAATGGCAGCAAATCGAGTAAGATAATCCTATCTTCCCTCTCTTCACTCTCTGGGCTAGGCTTTTACATGTTTTTCTTCTAATTTACTCTTATTGGTGTACCATTTAGAATAGGGACACTGACACCTCTTCCTTAACTCTATCTGATGGGCAAAAGTCCCATTTTGGAGTAAAGGATGCAAGATTTCCTGCTTCAATAATTATGAAATAAGACAGTATGGAATTCAAAGGTGACATTCTTCTGCTCCTCCTTATAAAAGCAGTGCCTTGCTTTTTCCTAGGCCAGACTTAGGAGAAACTCCAGAGCCTCTTTCAAGATGCTGGTGGTTCTATTGACAGTGGCCCTGCTGGCCCTGAGCTCTGCTCAGGAACCTGGTGAAGGTATGAGAATATGTGTATGCATGCACTGAGTCCTTTTAAGGAAAAGAAGAGAAAACTGCAGTGGAAGAGAGAGATGGAACATAGGACAGGTTGTGAGAGATGAATGGGGCCACACAGTGTTTTGCTTTTTAAAAGTAGAGAGTCTCAGATTTGTAGACACTGTGTTAGTTAAAATAAACTACATATGCCAGTAGATGCTTTACTTTTTTTCAAGGGAAGATGACAGAAAAACACATATAAGGGTCATTTGAAGGATGGTAACTCCCGTAATAAACCAGAATCCATTATATAGAAAAAATAATCACATCTTCCCAACTTTAATTTTTCCATAAAAATTTCATGTTTGTACTTAGTGGTTGATACTGAGCAAAATAGTCACTATGTATGCTTGGAATTATTGCTACCTGGTCATGTTCCTAACAGTGGTTAAAAATTCCCTCAGGAAATGACAGATTGTGGCTAAAATCTGATGCCAGCTCTAAGATGCTTGTTGCGTGAACTCACATTTGGTCCTTCCTTTGCCTTGATTTACAATGGCCACCTGTCAAAACTCTTTCTCAATAACATCAATCAAATACTAAAAAATATGTAGTTATCTGTCTTTAGTAAGTAATAGTAGTATTAGTACTACTATAGTAAGTAATTTAGAATTATAATTCTACACTGTATTGCCTTATCTCTTTTCATGAATAATAAATGCAGGTTTCACAGTGATTAAAACCATAATTCTCCAACTCTGTAAATAAGGAAGATTAAAGGGGTGGACAATAAATTACAAAAAGCCAGAAGTCTGAATCCTGACTATAAGCGAAATTTACATTCTCTACAACAAAAGAGTGGTTGCTAGGAGATAAATTTAGATGTAGTTTCTTGAATTTAACACTTCTATGCAAACCAGGGTTCCTCAATGTCTTTTTTTCAACACCTTGTTGGTTCTATTTCATTTGATCTAAGCAGGAAAAGCAGACAAAAGGCTAGTGTCTTCTTTCATAATAACTCTATGCTCAAAGAATTGGATTGAGCCCACCAAATATAACCTGTGATGAATTTGTTCAGTGAGCACTATATGGTCTGCCACTTTTAGACTCTTCTTCCCCTGATAATATTCCTCAATATGAGGCAAATCTTCTGAACATGCTGCTTGAGTTTTACTATGAATCTTTGTGATTTGATGTGGATTCTCAAAAAGCCAGTTTTTCCCAAAAGATAACAGGTAACAGAACCTCCACTTATGAACTGATTTCCTTGTTTTAATTTATCCGAGGAAACGGGTCCTGAATAATCTGCAAACTGCATTATGTCATCAAAGGTGTAACAGGAGCTTTGCTTGAAACTATAAGAAGGTTACTGTATCAAAAAGACGCTGAGTGGAAATGCCTTTGATATAAAGGAGAACAAAGTCGGACATGACTAAGCTCATCTATTCTTTGCTTTTCTCACTCAGAACTTCAGAACCAGAACCAGAGGCCAGGTCCTTCAGGATTCCAGCCAAGACCACCTGCTAATGGGAACCAGCAAGGCCCACCCCCACAAGGAGGCCCACAGCAGAGACCACCTCAAGGCCCACCCCAACAAGAAGGCCCTCAGCAGGGATCTCCTCAAGGCCCAGCCCCACAAGGAGGACCACAGCAAAGACCTCCTCAAGGTCCACCCCAACAAGGAGGCCCACAGCAGGGACGTCCTCAAGGCCCACCCCAACAAGGAGGCCCACAGCAGGGACGTCCTCAAGGCCCACCCCCACAAGGAGGCCCACAGCAGAAACCTCCTCAAGGCCCACCCCCACAAGGAGGCCAACAGAAGAAACGTCCTCATGGCCCACCCCCACAAGGAGGCCCACAGCAGAAACCTCCTCAAGGCCCACCCCCACAAGAAAGCGAAGAGGAGGAATCAACTGAAGAACAACTCCAACAAGGAAATCCACAGCAGGGTCCTGCTCAAGTCCAAAGACCACAAGGAGGCCCTCAGCAAAGACCCCCTCAGCCAGGCAATCCACAAGGCCCACCACAAGGTCCCCAACAGGGCAGACCCCAGGGTCCTCAGTAAAGCAGAATCCTCTGACAGGTATGATTCATATTTATCCCCTGGTGGGTGGCAGGGAAATAACTCCTCTATATTTCAAATGTCAGATAGGATAGTAAAGATTACTAAATATGTAGTAACAATGTTGTCCTAGACACATTATCCAATATTATGACTGAGTTGACATGATCTCTCTGGACTTTGCATACATTAGGTTTTTTATTTGTTTCAGAAATTGAGTAAGAAGATGGCTCCTTGACAATGTGCTTCCATTGCCACGAGGGATCACAATAGGAGCTTCAATATATTAATAAAAAAATAAGCATGCAACTAAGATTGCTGTCTTTCTTTCTGGTTGTCCTTCAACAAAGAATTTCAGGGCTGCAAATAATCTAAAGTCATCAGTATTTTCTCATTTTTTTCCCATCATTTTCTTGCTGCACTTGCCCATAAGGCAGATACCTGGTTCCAATCTTAAATGTTCCAGTATTTTTTCTTGCTTTTGTGTGTTTCTACAACATAATTGGCTTTAAAAAATATTTAAATATTTTTGAACAACAGGCTGATAATTTTGTTAGGATATGAACATAAAACAAAATCCCATTCTTAGCAGATTCTGAGGAAAATTTGAAATTGTTACAGGTGTGTGGTTAAAGGGACACTAGTCAGCTTCATCATGGTGAGCATGGTTTGCCTTTTTCCACAATTCCTTGCAGAAAACTGTTATATTACATTCCGAATGATAACTCCACCACTGAAAGTGTGTTTCTATATTTGGCCATCGAGTGTTTCTAAGGCCCACTACCAACGTCCTTCTATCAAGGAATTTGAGACCAGCAGTCAAAATCTCACTTTGCTTTACCTAAATAATATCCACAAAAAAATAAAATTATACCACTGCTCCCTAGCCAACTTCTACCAATCCCTTCTTAAGTACTACAACTGTATGTCTTTTACTGCAGTGTTTCTGGCTGAATCAGAAAGCAAACACTCTTACAACTTTTCCCAGATTAATTAAGTATCTCTTTGTGAAAACAGATCTTTGGGTGTGCTTAGTACCTAATATGGGATGGAAGAGCAGGCAGCTATGAGGAACATGGCAAGGCAAGGTTGTTGAGGAAGGTATGTATGCGGACTGAGGCACTGGTGACTCAGAGGAAAGGAGGAATGGCCAATCAGTTTTGGCACTGGTCATGGCCCTCCAGAGTCTGTTAGGATACAGCTATAATAGGATCCTGTTCAGCAAGCACATCTTGCTATCAGCAATAGTGTCTGGGTTTGGTGGCTGTATATGCAATATATGCCTAGGTGGGGCAGGCTCTTGATAGCGTCTCTGTTTATCTCTGCTCAAATCTTTGTCCCTGTATCTCCTTTACAGAGGAGCAGATCTGTGTTAAAGTTGTTGAAATGGATGGGTGGCAGATTCCCTCAACTGGAGGTTGAGCTTAACTTCTGGGCATGTTCTCTACAGTTTCTTCCTCCTCTCTGTTGGGTATTTCAGCTAATGGCATCCACATTGAGTCCTGGAAGGCTCTTGCTTTCCTCTCCTCTTGAACTTTCTATTGGCTAACCCTTCTTCTCCAACCGAAAAAGATACACCCTCTGAATCTAATAGAACAGAATATGGGAATGGGCCTCAACCACAATGACACAGGGGACATTTTCCAGAAGAGAGTACAAGTAGCCCAGGCTCCAAGTTCATCTGTAGAAAATGGATTTCAAAAAGTTGAAAAGCTATTTTAAGGCCAAGGACCCTATCATCAGGAAAAACCAGCAACCAACAGATTGGGAAAATTACTTGAACAATCCTATGTCAGATAGAGAGCTCATATCCCATGTATCTAAAGAACACAAGAAATTAGACTCCAATCACCAAATAAACCTATTAAAAATGGAGTACCACTCTAACCGGAGAATTCTCAACTGATGGATCTCAAATAGTTGAGAAGCATCAAGAGAAATGTTCAACATCTTTAGTTATCAGGGAAATGCAAATCCAAACAATCCTGAGATTTCTCCTCACCCTACTTAGAATGGTGAAGATCAAAATCTGAGTTGACAGCAGATGCTGTAAAGGATGTGGTAAAGAAGAACACTCCTACATTGTTGGTTGGATTAGAAACTGGTTCAAGCACTCTGGAAATCAGTCTGGTCATTCCTTAGAAAATAGGACATAGTACTAAATGAGGAGACACCTACACAAGTCCTGTGAATTCATCCAAATTAAACTCCAACATATAACATGAACAAAGGATCCACAATGTTTATAGCATCCTTCAATATAAAAGCCAGCTGAGACAGGCTCGGAGACAGATGGGCATAATATCGCTTGGGTCTCGGGAGGCTTGTGTGTATGCTGCTCCCAGGAGCTGGGCAGGGCTGCAGTAACCAGCGCGCCAGCTCTGCTGTGGGACTTCTGCCTTGCAGAGGGACGCCCCCTTCTCCCAACTCTGGGAGAGATCACACCCCTGCACAGGGGAGGAGCCTACCAGCCTCCCTTTAGTGACCACTGCTCTGGGAATCCATTACACTGAGCCTTTGGATGTGCAGGGACTCCCCATTATAACATCACATGGGGCAAGGCACATCAGTGCTCCAAAGTCACTCAGGAGCAGGGCAGGCCCCAGAAATTGCTGCCAGGGGAATCCTGGTAATCCAGGGGGGCCAGAAATAGCTTTGCAGGCTCACAGGAGATCCAACCAACAGCCAGTGACAGCAGGACAAACTAGCATCAGAGGTAACCAGATGGCAAAAGGCAAATGTAGGAATGTTACTAACAGAAATCAAAGTAATATGGCACCATCCGAACCCAACTCCCCAATAGCAACAAGTCCTTGATACCACACCACATCTGAAAGACAAGATCTGGATTTAAAATCACTTCTCATGATGCTATTAGATGACAACAAGAAGGACACAAATAAATCAAATAAAGAATTACAGGAGACCATGAATCAACGTTTAGAAGCCCTTTCAAAGGAAACACAAAAATCGCTTAGAGAAATGCAGGAGAACATGGATCAAAAGATGGAGGCCCACAAGGAGACAACACAAAATACACTTAAAGAAATGAATCAAACTATGTAGACTATGTGGCTCTGGAATTTCTTGGTCAGTTTCACATTTTTTTCTCTTTTCAGAGAAATTCCTTAAATTTGTACCACATGAAATTATTCTTTCTCTTTTCAATTCCACATTATTAAATCTAGATCTTCACAAAGGAACCTTCAAGGTGCTGTTTTCCTTGTCATGGACCAGATTTTCTCAAGAGTTTCAATAGATGAAAGTAATGCATTGGCTCTTGAATCTTCTATATAGATGAAGTCTATGAGTTACTCACAGTCCATCACAGTTCCATGGATTTTGTTATTTTTGTCTTCTGAAACTTCCCAGTTGCCATTGCATTAATGGCATAGCCACAGCTTAGCCAAGCCCATCTAACTGAAGAATACAGGTTGAATGCTGCCTCTGAGGACAATGGGGAAAAGAGCATTTGAGGAGTACCCAGACCATACAGTTACAAGTTTCTTGAGATTTAGAAGCAGAGGATACATAGTTTTTCAGTGGATTCTTGGCCTGCATGAGAACAGAGCCTTCTTCACTGCAAGCAGTGCCACCTCCACTCCCTTGGCTTCAGCAAACAGAACATTCTCTGGTAGAGTCCAATGTCTCTGGGTGCTGTGTGCTGGTGCCGGTGTGAGTTAAGGTGATACAGTTCAGCTGGACTTGTATTTGTATAAGGAAAGAGCAAGGAGAAATGACTTAAATGCAACCCAGTGTGCAAATTCTCAATATGTTAAAACAGTATATTTAACAACAGAATTGGAGAACATTTTGGCCTATTGGAAAAGAGTATTGGAAGATATACACACATCAATTTTTTAAGCCATGGAAAATGGTATCTCCAATTCCCACATTTTTGTTCACTTTTTTTATTTCCAAGTACACTTATCTATATACCTCTGTGCATCATCCTCAACTACTACATATTTTAAAAGTTTCCAATTGTTGGTTGTCCTAACAAGATAAGCTAATAAGTAGAAGATTATCTTCCTGACATGATCTGCTTTAGATCGTTCCACTACAGATATGTTGTCCTTTGCAATGTGTAAGAGAATCCATTTTAGGAAACATTCCTGCTTTAATATGCTTTCCTGTAATTTTTGAACATATTTAACAATCATTAGTATTAGCCTGCCACGTTTGAATAGATTTTGAAGATCTGTGAAAGTGGTCTGTCTTCCTGTTATGTTATCTTGACAAATTGATGATGTCTTAAGACTTAATGATGAATACGTAAGTATTCCTATAAACTATGTCAGTGGTTAATGCGCATTTCTTTTTTTTTAAATATTTATTTTATATATGTGATTACACCATTGTTCTCTTCTGACACACCAGAAGAGGGCATCAGATCTCATTATGGATGGTTGTGAGCCACCATGTGGTTGCTGGGATTTGAACTCAGGACCTCGGAAGAGCAGTCAGTGCTATCAAACACTGAACCATCTCTCCAGTCCCCTAATGAGCTTTTCTATAGTGTTACTGCTAATAAATCTTTTTCTAATAGTCAAAAGTGCAAAGAGAACTATGTCAGTCTCCCATGAGTAACCAATTACTTGGTCTTCCATAGTAACTAGACTTTATCCAACACAGCGCACATTCCAAGGCATTGTAAAACAATTAACCTAATGTCATAAAATGGATCTAAGGATTTATTTTAGGTGATAGGCAGAAGATATATTAGAGACTTTGTTTATCGATACAAAATTTCACTAATAAATTGGTTATGATTTTCAACATTCTATGAGCCCGTGGAACAGGGACAGACAGATATTTACTGCTTATGCATATGCATGTAACATTATCTGTAGTCTACTTCTATTTCAATTTAGGATCTGATTGTTGGTGTGAACTGGTGATGAACATTTTTTCATTGGGGCCATGCTTTCTGAAAGATGGAAAAATACTGAGAACAAATAGACTAAAAAAGAGAGAATAATTTTCCCTTTCTCCCACCTAGGAACTTTCTGGTTTTTGCCTTAGATAACTTTATTAGGAAACAGTTTACAACTTAGTAATAAAACATATAATCACTACAAACAGAGTCCTTTTTTGTCCTGTGATCTCCAACTAATTGGCCAAAAGTGAAGAGTCATGAAGTTTCTTCGGAGATAGTACAAAGACCATTTTCATAATGTTCCCTATTTTCGGATGAGGTGCTAAGTGCCAGTAACTGCAGTTTCTGACCACAGAAGATCATGGGAAGCAGTATTGTTATAGTAGCAAGGTAACATAGACTTTACAAGTAAATATTGTATTTTCTTACAGCAATCCTAAGTATCACAAAAGAGAAATCTCACTTCTGTACCACATAAGATAAAGTCTTACCTTCTGCTGATGTTCTGCCCCCCTCTCCTGTCTCAAGAAAAAACAAGAACAAAGAAGGTCATATTGGGGCTGACCCCAAGCATTACATATTGCACAGCTTTCTATTTCTAGTAATAAAATAATTTGGGATGCATGCCAGGTATTGTATCTATATTCTAACTAAAGTGGATGCCTAGAGGCTTCATCATGTATAGTTTACCTAGTAGCTTGGCAAAGTCTTACTCCTGGCATTACAGAGAACTTTATAAAGATATGTTTGCTCCTAGGTCTTTCATCACCTTTGTCCAAGTTGATATTTTTCTTGTGATGCATTATTTGCTTTCACACTTTTCTGACAATGAAGAATGTCAGGGAAATGGCACAAGTAGGGTGATATTTAATAGAATGAGCTGGAGGCATGGATGATTTCTTTCCCAAGATGTTACTTGACTACCCATTCAAAGATGAACACGGACCTCGTTCTGCTCCTTCTCTCTTATCTCAAGTTTAAGTCAGCATGTGGGTTAACCTTAGCCTGGTACACTTTACACCTAGCAGCTGTTCTCTACATGTAGGCTGCAAAATATTTCTTGGTTGAATATCTACTTTACATTGCTCCCCATGAACATTGAAAGCCACAGGCATTTATATAACAGACATATATATATATTTATATGTATATATATATATATATACATACATATATATATACGTATATATGTAGAAAATTACAATTATGAAGTATCACTTGCAAAAAAATTAATTTTGAGCTGTCAGATAAACATGCGGAACTATATTGAATTATGAAGCATTAGGTAAAGTGATAATCACTGACATAGAGTGTTCTCGGGATTGAAGACAGTTATGGCAACAATCTGAAAGATATTCTTGGGCCACATAAGTATATCCTACCTCCAATCATCCCCCCCAAAAACCAAAGATTCTTCAAATTCCGTTTATCTATGGAGGCTTACCAAATCTTACCAGATTCCCTTCCAAAGCCAATTTGCTTGTAAACACAAACAAAACAGGACACATTAAAACAGACAAGAAAAAAGCCTACTGAGAATACATTCAAAATCTTGGGGCAGACAATCATAAGCAGATCCTCAATGTCTAGATCAAAGGGTTGAGTAGTGGGAAAGAATTACTGCAAGGTTGGGTCACAGGGCGGCATTGGTTTCCAAAACTTTACAATACATGAGAATGTGAAGAAATATTAAACAAGAAGCTAATTAGGATAGGATACAACTAGATATATAAGAAAGAAGGAGCAAAGTATATCAAAAAGGAACATCTGGAAATGGAAAAGACTCGTGTTTTCTTATCCTACTCTCTTGTTATCAGCTACCAGCAGCTGCTGTGTCATTTTTGTCATTGCCAGAAACATTTTGTAATTTTTCTCAGACCTTAATTGTGGAGACAGTGGCAATCTAAGGTCAAGTGAAGTCAGAATGGAGTTTTTGAAAAGTGGAGTTTACTCTGGTACCTCAGTATTTTCCTTCCCATCTGTTCTCTTTGGAAGTTAGAAGAGCAGTTCAAAGGTTATCAGTAGAAGCTCCATGCACCAAACTATTTTATGGATACAACCGTATTCCAATTATGTAGAAAGGGAAAGCAAACAGGGAACAATGGTGGAGGCACTAACAAGAAGAGACAGCCAGGTGTCAAAATCTGCATTTTCACCAGGAGGGACCCAGGCTCACACCAGGAGAGGTTCATGTCTGTACCTATCACAGCACAGATGCCAGACCCACCACCTTTGCAAAGCTAGCTCAGTAATCATAGCTCATCCTACTTGTCTGTCTTATCTAATCATATTTATACCTTCTAAAGCTGCCAGACAACCCAAGTCCATGGAGACCAGGAAGCTGCGGAACACCACCAGAAGTTTGGTGGTACATTTCCCTCATTAGAGTCCCAACAAAAAAAATCTCAATTACAATATTTGAGGTGTGTCTATACACACATTTTCTTAGAGAAGAATTCTTCATCACATTTCTTTCATGTGTTTGCTTTATAACAACATCCAAGTTCCTGTGCCTGCATCATGGAACTTTCATTCAGGAAAAATCTTCCTTAGTGTTTGAACTGTGATGATTTCAGGAAAACATTTCTAAATATGTTTGCCACAGGACAATAACATCTACACAACTCACTCTATAACACCGTTAAGTTTCTATTTTCAAAGAAAGTGTAAAATGAAATGCGTATGTTATTAGGAAAATAGGAAAACAGGTAGTGGTTTGTAAGCCACATAGTGTTCTGCTCTCTTCTGAAAGTTTTCTGAGGTATGTAAAATCAAATTTAGAGGAAATGGTAGACAATAAATATGTTATAAACTTTAGTGAAGGCTTAATCATTCAGAACAGAGATTTGAAGCAAAGAGAATATCATTTGCAAGTTTTATTTTGCCATACAATCTAAAGGTAGAATCATGTGCTAGAGAATGTAGAAAAAAATGAGATTCCTGAAATAAAATTTATAATTTAGAAAATCAGTGAAGGGAAGAAATTAAGTGGAAATATGATTGAAATATATCATGGAAAATAATTTAACATGTTGATCATTGTAGTCAGACAAAATTCTTAAAGCCCTTGTTTCAGAGAGTTCTGTGTTAGGAGTCTCAACTTTAGCCACGGAAATTACAGAGAATGAATATCTCTGTATTTTTCTGGCAATTATAAAGGTGGACCCATCATACAACACACCTAAATCCTTTTATGGCAAAGAATCAAAGGACTTTATAATTTCTGAAAGAGATACACCCCCTTTATATTTCAGCCATCTTACAAGATATGGAAAATGGAAGCATACTATATGTGCATCAACAACTGAATGAGTAATGAAAATATGGGGCATATACAAAATAGAAATCTATTCAGAACTAAAGAAAAAAGAAATTATTAAATTTGCAATAAAGAATTATTGCTCAAAAGCTTATACTGAGTGAAATAACAGAGCCCGGGGAGTCAAAGTCCATATTTGCTCTCTAAAGCTGTTTATGGTTTCAAAATGATTGTTGTATTTAAGTTGTAGTATGTAGAGAGTGCAGGATGAAGGAAAGGACATGTATTGGAGAGGACATGGCAGTCATCTAACAATAAAATATATATAAAATATTAATGGGGGCTAATATTTTTATTCATTATTTGAATGAGTCATGACTGATAGTTATTGACTATTCCCTTACAGTCCTTATCTCCAAACCTTCAACATGTCCTTTTCGAAACATAATTTCCTCACATTATTTTAATTTTATATTCCACAATGTCTAATTCATATAGTCTGTTTCAGTGTATGTGAAGCAATCCAGTGGACTAAAGGCAACTTACCAGCAGCCACACTTCTCAAGGAAAGTAATATCAACGGATAAAAACAGTCTTCAACTAACAATAGGCACATAGTTAAGGATGGAAGATTGGTAAACTACAACCCACCCATTTAGACTGGGTTATTCTTGGTCAAGTCATTTAAAGATAACCTCTATGATTTCAGTGGACAGTGATAGATTTTAGAAAATGTTGTATACACTCTAGTAATCTCCTCACGCTGCAATGGATATTTCTGCACAGATAGTCACCTGGCAACTGTGATACAGCTCAGAACTAGGTAACAAATATAATAGAAAGACAAGAACCAAAGGAAGAGTATATTAAGGGGGAATGGAGCCTTGAACATTGACTGAGGAAATAAGAGAGAGTAATAAGTAAGCATGATCAGAGGCATTGTATAAATGAATCAAAATGTCAAGAAACACAAGTTCATTGCTAAATGTAACAGAAAAAAACAGTTAATAACACAACAAAACTTATTAGCCTATGTCTTTAAAAAATGGTTATTATATGACATAGACCCATAAATGCAACAAGAAAACCACATATGGTCAAAGAGAAAGGCATGAAGTTAAATTTCTTTGAGGAACTTCCTTCACACACCACATTTTTGCTGATCTTACAGACAGAATCTTCATGTGCAAGTGTGTATTATTTGTGACACAGATGGGAATCTTTTCCTTTGTATCCATAACATACTAACAATGAGTAGAGGTGGGCTAGGATAAAGAAATCATATATTTTATAATTACAACATCTTTATATATACTTGATATGACTTTAGAATATATGATATGGATAAACTAATATAAAATGATACATGTGAATATGCATACTCATATAGAGGAGCTTGTAAAGTAGGGAGAATGTATTCAATAAGGCGACATGGTTCAACATTATTTATATGAGGTAAAGGAATGTGTAGTTCTATATAAGTCATTAAATTCACACTCAGATCTTTTCTATTTCCTGCCTCAATTGTGCCTGTTGAGGTCACAAATAGTTTTTTAATGGTACACTAATCTCTTTCAAACTTTGTTGTAACAAAAGGTAAGTGAAATGTCCTGACCTGAGTGATACTTGGAAGATTCAACAGATATTATCCCATTTTTAAAAAGTCAAGGAAAATTTGAATTTTCAAACATTTGAAGAGTCAGTACAACCAAGAACATTGCATGTTTCTTGGCTATGGTTCTATTCTTTGACAAACTGGACAGGATAATTTATCTTTAAGCACCCTTTTGCTGTAGTTTTTATGAAAGTTACATCCTATGGCATGTTGTTACACAGTGATTACAATTTGGTTAAAGTAAACTGGGCTTCTCATACATTCCAAAAGCAGGAAAAGCAGCTGTGTTTTAGCATAACCGAAAGTTGTTGGTGAGCTTTAAGAAAAGTACCTAAAGACTACATCTCTAATTACTGCATAAATGTTACCATAACACTGGCCATTGTTTAAGAGACATAAAGATGTAGTATAAACAGTCCAACGATGATGGAACATTACTACAAGATTCTCTACACCAGGTTGAAAACATCTGAGTGACATTCAAAGGCATAGCATAGAACCAAGTGACCCATAATGAACAAGGGTCACAAGTCTTAGTTTATATGTTATATGGCTTCTTCCAATTATCCTCTAAGGAAGCCTGACGAAAATGCCACATTCACTGTACTATACCTAAGGAACACTCAAAAATTTCTACAGATAACCTGAGTTAGTGTTGTTAATTATAACATCTTTCAAGAAAAGAGTGAAAAATAATTTTGACAAAAAACAATAAAGGCAAGATTAGATTAGGTAACAAATATTTTGCACATAAGAAAATCTTTTGGAAGGACAGCATCTGGTGAACAATTTTTGAAATAGACACAGAAAATAATATTGAAATGTAAAATGTAAACATGACCAGCCCATATTGTGAATATGCTTAATATGAAGACAAAAGATAGAATTCTCTTCGTGAATCAGAACGTTGTCCAAGTTAATGATGAAATACAAAGATAGAGGGCTGAGTCCTAGTGAAAAACAAAAGAATCTTTATTCAGAAAGAGAATATTGAGATGATGGCCTATCAGAAAGTTACATATAACATGTATTGAATGACATTCTGAGACCTGCCCTATCACTCTCATTGAAAACAATGGTAACTGAATACACTTGTCCCTTTGAAGGGAAAAAGAAAGTTGATGCCATATTCATTTCCATAATTTTATCCTTAAGCTCTATTTAAATAGAGCAATTTAAAACATGCAGCTGTCTATGGACTTTCAAAAGGTTAATTGTTCATAAATCTCATCATCAAATTACAGATTCAGGACTCAGGTAAACCACATTTGTTTTGTGATACCAGTTTTGCAGGATAGTAGCGATTTAGTAGGTCTCAAATTTTACTAGCCAATGTTGTTATTGTGTTAGGTCGGAAGAATAGCAGACACTTACTGAGGTTTAGAATGTTAGTGATATTCAATGTCGTGATGTAATTGAAATCTTTATGAATAGCCTCAACACTTCAGACTTATCTAACTTTAATATACATAAGGACACATTTATGTGATAGTATATTGCATATATATATATATATATATGCAGTACATACATATATATGTGTGTGTGTGTGTGTGTGTGTGTGTGTATGTGTGTGATATGCTACTGATCAGAGAACTTGGCCATATTCTATTTGGAAGAAAACCATTGCTGACAATATAATCAAATATGAGCACTTATTAGTCCTACCACAATGCATCGTTATACCCAGATAATGGCAGCAAATCGAATAAGATAATCCTATCTTCCCTCTCTTCACTCTCTGGGCTAGGCTTTTACATGGTTTTCTTCTAATTTACTCTTATTGGTGTTCCATTTAGAATAGGGACACTGACACCTCTTCCTTAACTCTATCTGATGGGCAAAAGTCCCATTTTGGAATAAAGGATGCAAGATTTCCTGCTTCAATAATTATGAAATAAGACAGTATGGAATTCAAAGGTGACATTCTTCTGCTCCTCCTTATAAAAGCAGTGCCTTGCTTTTTCCTAGGCCAGACTTAGGAGAAACTCCAGAGCCTCTTTCAAGATGCTGGTGGTTCTATTGACAGTGGCCCTGCTGGCCCTGAGCTCTGCTCAGGAACCTGGTGAAGGTATGAGAATATGTGTATGCATGCACTGAGTCCTTTTAAGGAAAAGAAGAGAAAACTGCAGTGGAAGAGAGAGATGGAACATAGGACAGGTTGTGAGAGATGAATGGGGCCACACAGTGTTTTGCTTTTTAAAAGTAGAGAGTCTCAGATTTGTAGACACTGTGTTAGTTAAAATAAACTACATATGCCAGTAGATGCTTTACTTTTTTTCAAGGGAAGATGACAGAAAAACACATATAAGGGTCATTTGAAGGATGGTAACTCCCGTAATAAACCAGAATCCATTATATAGAAAAAATAATCACATCTTCCCAACTTTAATTTTTCCATAAAAATTTCATGTTTGTACTTAGTGGTTGATACTGAGCAAAATAGTCACTATGTATGCTTGGAATTATTGCTACCTGGTCATGTTCCTAACAGTGGTTAAAAATTCCCTCAGGAAATGACAGATTGTGGCTAAAATCTGATGCCAGCTCTAAGATGCTTGTTGCGTGAACTCACATTTGGTCCTTCCTTTGCCTTGATTTACAATGGCCATCTGTCAAAACTCTTTCTCAATAACATCAATCAAATACTAAAAAATATGTAGTTATCTGTCTTTAGTAAGTAATAGTAGTATTAGTACTACTATAGTAAGTAATTTAGAATTATAATTCTACACTGTATTGCCTTATCTCTTTTCATGAATAATAAATGCAGGTTTCACAGTGATTAAAACCATAATTCTCCAACTCTGTAAATAAGGAAGATTAAAGGGGTGGACAATAAATTACAAAAAGCCAGAAGTCTGAATCCTGACTATAAGCGAAATTTACATTCTCTACAACAAAAGAGTGGTTGCTAGGAGATAAATTTAGATGTAGTTTCTTGAATTTAACACTTCTATGCAAACCAGGGTTCCTCAATGTCTTTTTTTCAACACCTTGTTGGTTCTATTTCATTTGATCTAAGCAGAAAAAGCAGACAAAAGGCTAGTGTCTTCTTTCATAATAACTCTATGCTCAAAGAATTGGATTGAGCCCACCAAATATAACCTGTGATGAATTTGTTCAGTGAGCACTATATGGTCTGCCACTTTTAGACTCTTCTTCCCCTGATAATATTCCTCAATATGAGGCAAATCTTCTGAACATGCTGCTTGAGTTTTACTATGAATCTTTGTGATTTGATGTGGATTCTCAAAAAGCCAGTTTTTCCCAAAAGATAACAGGTAACAGAACCTCCACTTATGAACTGATTTCCTTGTTTTAATTTATCCGAGGAAACGGGTCCTGAATAATCTGCAAACTGCATTATGTCATCAAAGGTGTAACAGGAGCTTTGCTTGAAACTATAAGAAGGTTACTGTATCAAAAAGACGCTGCGTGGAAATGCCTTTGATATAAAGGAGAACAAAGTCGGACATGACTAAGCTCATCTATTGTTTGCTTTTCTCACTCAGAACTTCAGAACCAGAACCAGAGGCCAGGTCCTTCAGGATTCCAGCCAAGACCACCTGCTAATGGGAACCAGCAAGGCCCACCCCCACAAGGAGGCCCACAGCAGAGACCACCTCAAGGCCCACCCCAACAAGAAGGCCCTCAGCAGGGATCTCCTCAAGGCCCAGCCCCACAAGGAGGACCACAGCAAAGACCTCCTCAAGGTCCACCCCAACAAGGAGGCCCACAGCAGGGACGTCCTCAAGGCCCACCCCAACAAGGAGGCCCACAGCAGGGACGTCCTCAAGGCCCACCCCCACAAGGAGGCCCACAGCAGAAACCTCCTCAAGGCCCACCCCCACAAGGAGGCCAACAGAAGAAACGTCCTCATGGCCCACCCCCACAAGGAGGCCCACAGCAGAAACCTCCTCAAGGCCCACCCCCACAAGAAAGCGAAGAGGAGGAATCAACTGAAGAACAACTCCAACAAGGAAATCCACAGCAGGGTCCTGCTCAAGTCCAAAGACCACAAGGAGGCCCTCAGCAAAGACCCCCTCAGCCAGGCAATCCACAAGGCCCACCACAAGGTCCCCAACAGGGCAGACCCCAGGGTCCTCAGTAAAGCAGAATCCTCTGACAGGTATGATTCATATTTATCCCCTGGTGGGTGGCAGGGAAATAACTCCTCTATATTTCAAATGTCAGATAGGATAGTAAAGATTACTAAATATGTAGTAACAATGTTGTCCTAGACACATTATCCAATATTATGACTGAGTTGACATGATCTCTCTGGACTTTGCATACATTAGGTTTTTTATTTGTTTCAGAAATTGAGTAAGAAGATGGCTCCTTGACAATGTGCTTCCATTGCCACGAGGGATCACAATAGGAGCTTCAATATATTAATAAAAAAATAAGCATGCAACTAAGATTGCTGTCTTTCTTTCTGGTTGTCCTTCAACAAAGAATTTCAGGGCTGCAAATAATCTAAAGTCATCAGTATTTTCTCATTTTTTTCCCATCATTTTCTTGCTGCACTTGCCCATAAGGCAGATACCTGGTTCCAATCTTAAATGTTCCAGTATTTTTTCTTGCTTTTGTGTGTTTCTACAACATAATTGGCTTTAAAAAATATTTAAATATTTTTGAACAACAGGCTGATAATTTTGTTAGGATATGAACATAAAACAAAATCCCATTCTTAGCAGATTCTGAGGAAAATTTGAAATTGTTACAGGTGTGTGGTTAAAGGGACACTAGTCAGCTTCATCATGGTGAGCATGGTTTGCCTTTTTCCACAATTCCTTGCAGAAAACTGTTATATTACATTCCGAATGATAACTCCACCACTGAAAGTGTGTTTCTATATTTGGCCATCGAGTGTTTCTAAGGCCCACTACCAACGTCCTTCTATCAAGGAATTTGAGACCAGCAGTCAAAATCTCACTTTGCTTTACCTAAATAATATCCACAAAAAAATAAAATTATACCACTGCTCCCTAGCCAACTTCTACCAATCCCTTCTTAAGTACTACAACTGTATGTCTTTTACTGCAGTGTTTCTGGCTGAATCAGAAAGCAAACACTCTTACAACTTTTCCCAGATTAATTAAGTATCTCTTTGTGAAAACAGATCTTTGGGTGTGCTTAGTACCTAATATGGGATGGAAGAGCAGGCAGCTATGAGGAACATGGCAAGGCAAGGTTGTTGAGGAAGGTATGTATGCGGACTGAGGCACTGGTGACTCAGAGGAAAGGAGGAATGGCCAATCAGTTTTGGCACTGGTCATGGCCCTCCAGAGTCTGTTAGGATACAGCTATAATAGGATCCTGTTCAGCAAGCACATCTTGCTATCAGCAATAGTGTCTGGGTTTGGTGGCTGTATATGCAATATATGCCTAGGTGGGGCAGGCTCTTGATAGCGTCTCTGTTTATCTCTGCTCAAATCTTTGTCCCTGTATCTCCTTTACAGAGGAGCAGATCTGTGTTAAAGTTGTTGAAATGGATGGGTGGCAGATTCCCTCAACTGGAGGTTGAGCTTAACTTCTGGGCATGTTCTCTACAGTTTCTTCCTCCTCTCTGTTGGGTATTTCAGCTAATGGCATCCACATTGAGTCCTGGAAGGCTCTTGCTTTCCTCTCCTCTTGAACTTTCTATTGGCTAACCCTTCTTCTCCAACCGAAAAAGATACACCCTCTGAATCTAAAAGAACAGAATATGGGAATGGGCCTCAACCACAATGACACAGGGGACATTTTCCAGAAGAGAGTACAAGTAGCCCAGGCTCCAAGTTCATCTGTAGAAAATGGATTTCAAAAAGTTGAAAAGCTATTTTAAGGCCAAGGACCCTATCATCAGGAAAAACCAGCAACCAACAGATTGGGAAAATTACTTGAACAATCCTATGTCAGATAGAGAGCTCATATCCCATGTATCTAAAGAACACAAGAAATTAGACTCCAATCACCAAATAAACCTATTAAAAATGGAGTACCACTCTAACCGGAGAATTCTCAACTGATGGATCTCAAATAGTTGAGAAGCATCAAGAGAAATGTTCAACATCTTTAGTTATCAGGGAAATGCAAATCCAAACAATCCTGAGATTTCTCCTCACCCTACTTAGAATGGTGAAGATCAAAATCTGAGTTGACAGCAGATGCTGTAAAGGATGTGGTAAAGAAGAACACTCCTACATTGTTGGTTGGATTAGAAACTGGTTCAAGCACTCTGGAAATCAGTCTGGTCATTCCTTAGAAAATAGGACATAGTACTAAATGAGGAGACACCTACACAAGTCCTGTGAATTCATCCAAATTAAACTCCAACATATAACATGAACAAAGGATCCACAATGTTTATAGCATCCTTCAATATAAAAGCCAGCTGAGACAGGCTCGGAGACAGATGGGCATAATATCGCTTGGGTCTCGGGAGGCTTGTGTGTATGCTGCTCCCAGGAGCTGGGCAGGGCTGCAGTAACCAGCGCGCCAGCTCTGCTGTGGGACTTCTGCCTTGCAGAGGGACGCCCCCTTCCCCCAACTCTGGGAGAGATCACAAACCCCTGCACAGGGGAGGAGCCTACCAGCCTCCCTTTGGTGACCACTGCTCTGGGAATCCATTACACTGAGCCTTTGGATGTGTAGGGACTCCCCATTATAACATCACATGGGGCAAGGCACATCAGTGCTCCAAAGTCACTCAGGAGCAGGGCAGGCCCCAGAAATTGCTGCCAGGGGAATCCTGGTAATCCAGGGGGGGCCAGAAATAGCTTTGCAGGCTCACATGAGATCCAACCAACAGCCAGTGACAGCAGGACAAACTAGCATCAGAGGTAACCAGATGGCAAAAGGCAAATGTAGGAATGTTACTAACAGAAATCAAAGTAATATGGCACCATCCGAACCCAACTCCCCAATAGCAACAAGTCCTTGATACCACACCACATCTGAAAGACAAGATCTGGATTTAAAATCACTTCTCATGATGCTATTAGATGACAACAAGAAGGACACAAATAAATCAAATAAAGAATTACAGGAGACCATGAATCAACGTTTAGAAGCCCTTTCAAAGGAAACACAAAAATCGCTTAGAGAAATGCAGGAGAACATGGATCAAAAGATGGAGGCCCACAAGGAGACAACACAAAATACACTTAAAGAAATGAATCAAACTATGTAGACTATGTGGCTCTGGAATTTCTTGGTCAGTTTCACATTTTTTTCTCTTTTCAGAGAAATTCCTTAAATTTGTACCACATGAAATTATTCTTTCTCTTTTCAATTCCACATTATTAAATCTAGATCTTCACAAAGGAACCTTCAAGGTGCTGTTTTCCTTGTCATGGACCAGATTTTCTCAAGAGTTTCAATAGATGAAAGTAATGCATTGGCTCTTGAATCTTCTATATAGATGAAGTCTATGAGTTACTCACAGGCCATCACAGTTCTATGGAATTTGTTATTTTGTCTTCTGAAACTTCCCAGTTGCCATTGCATTAATGGCATAGACACAGCTCATCCAAGCCCATCTAAATGAAGAATACATGTTGAATTCTGGCACTGAGGATAATGGGGAAAAGAGAATTTGTGGAGTGCCCAGACAGTACAGTTACAAGATTCTTGAGATTTAGAAGCAGAGGATACATAGTTTTTCAATGGATTCTTGGCCTGCATGAGAACAGAGCCTTCTTCACTGCAAGCAGTGCTACCTCCACTCCCTTGGCTTCAGCAAACAGGACATTCTCTGGTAGAGTCCAATGTCTCTGGGTGCTGTGTGCTGGTTCCGGTGTGAGTTAAGGTGATACAGTTCAGCTGGACTTGGATTTGTATAAGGAAAGAGCAAGGAGAAATGACTTAAATGCAACCCAGTGTGCAAATTCTCAATATGTTAAAAGAGTACATTTAACAACAGAATTGGAGAACATTTTGGCCTACTGGAAAAGAGTACTGGAAGATATACACACATCAATTTTTTTAAGCCATGGAAAATGGTATCTCCAATTCCCACATTTTGTTCACTTTTTTTTATATCCAAGTCCACTTATCTATATACGTTTTTGCATCATCCTCAACTACTACATATTTTAAAAGTTTCCAGTTGTTGGTTGTCCTAACAAGATAAGCTAATAAGTAGTAAGTTATCTTCCTGACATGATCTGCTTTAGATCGTTCCAGTACAGATTTGCTGTCCTTTGCAATGTGTAAGAGAATCCATTTTAGGAAACATTCCTGCTTTAATATGCTTTCCTGTAATTTTTGAACATATTTAACAATCATTAGTATTAGCCCGCCACGTTTGAATAGATTTTGCAGATCTGTGAAAGTGGTCTGTCTTCCTGTTATGTTATCTTGACAAATTGATGATGTCTTAAGACTTAATGATGAATTCGTAAGTATTCCTATAAATTATGTCAGTGGTTAATGCGCATTTCTTTTTTTTAAAATATTTATTTTATATATGTGATTACACCATTGTTCTCTTCTGACACACCAGAAGAGGGCATCAGATCTCATTATGGATGGTTGTGAGCCACCATGTGGTTGCTGGGATTTGAACTCAGGACCTCGGAAGAGCAGTCAGTGCTATCAACCACTGAGCCATCTCTCCAGTCCCCTAATGAGCTTTTCTATAGTGTTACTGCTAATAGATCTTTTTCTAATAGTCAAAAGTGCAAAGAGAACTATGTCAGTCTCCCATGAGTAACCAATTACTTGGTCTTCCATAGTAACTAGACTTTATCCAACACAGCGCACATTCCTAGGCATTGTAAAACAATTAACCTAATGTCATAAAATGGATCTAAGGATTTATTTTAGGTGATAGGCAGAAGATATATTAGAGACTTTGTTTATTGATACAAAATTTCACTAATAACTTGGTTATGATTTTCAACATTCTATGAGCCCGTGGAACAGAGACAGACAGATATTTACTGCTTATGCATATGCATGTAACATTATCTGTAGTCTACTTCTATTTCAATTTAGGATCTGATTGTTGGTGTGAACTGATGATGAACATTTTTTCATGGGGCCATGCATTCTGAAAGATGGAAAAATACTGAGAACAAATAGACTAAAAAAGAGAGAATAATTTTCCCTTTCTCCCACCTAGGAACTTTCTGTTTTTTGCCTTAGATAACTTTATTAGGAAACAGTTTACAACTTAGTAATAAAACATATAATCACTACAAACAGAGTCCTTTTTTGTCCTGTGATCTCCAACTAATTGGCCAAAAGTGAAGAGTCATGAAGTTTCTTCGGAGATAGTACAAAGACCATTTTCGTAATGTTCCCTATTTTCGGATGAGGTGCTAAGTGCCAGTAACTGCAGTTTCTGACCACAGAAGATCATGGGAAGCAGTATTGTTATAGTAGCAAGGTAACATAGACTTTACAAGTAAATATTGTATTTTCTTACAGCAATCCTAAGTATCACAAAAGAGAAATCTCACTTCTGTACCACATAAGATAAAGTCTTACCTTCTGCTGATGTTCTGCCCCCCTCTCCTGTCTCAAGAAAAAACAAGAACAAAGAAGGTCATATTGGGGCTGACCCCAAGCATTACATATTGCACAGCTTTCTATTTCTAGTAATAAAATAATTTGGGATGCATGCCAGGTATTGTATCTATATTCTAACTAAAGTGGATGCCTAGAGGCTTCATCATGTATAATTTACCTAGTAGCTTGGCAAAGTCTTACTCCTGGCATTACAGAGAACTTTATAAAGATATGTTTGCTCCTAGGTCTTTCATCACCTTTGTCCAAGTTGATATTTTTCTTGTGATGCATTATTTGGTTTCACACTTTTCTGACAATGAAGAATGTCAGGGAAATGGCACAAGTAGGGTGATATTTAATAGAATGAGCAGGAGTCATGGATGATTTCTTTCCCAAGATGTTACTTGACTACCCATTCAAAGATGAACACGGGCCTCGTTCTGCTCCTTCTCTCTTATCTCAAGTTTAAGTCAGCATGTGGGTTAATCTTAGCCTGGTACACTTTACACCTAGCAGCTGTTCTCTACATGTAGGCTGCAAACCATTTCTTGGTTGAATATCTACTTTACATTGCTCCCCCATGAACTTTGAAAGCCACAGGCATTTATATAAGACACACACACACACACACACACACACACACACACATATATATATATATATCAGTAGAATTTACAATTATTAAGTATCACTTGCAAAAAATTAATTTTGAGCTGTCACATAAACATGCAGAACTATATTGAAATTTGAAGAATTAGGTAAAGTGATAATCACTGACATAGAGTGTTCTCAGGATTGAAGACAGTTATGGCAACAATCTGAAAGATATTCTTGGGCCACATAAGTATATCCTACATCCAAGCATTTCCACAAAAAACCAAAGATTCTTCAAATTCCATTTATCTATGGAGGCTTACCAAATCTTACCAGATTCCCTTCCAAAGCCAATTTGCTTGTAAACACAAACATAACAGGACACATTCAAACAACCAAGACAAAAGCCTACTGAGAATACATTCAAAATCTTGGGGCAGATAATCATAAGCAGATCCTCAATGTCTAGAATAAAGGGTTGAGTAGTGGGAAAAAATTACTGCAAGCTTTGTTCATAGGGTGGCATTGGTTTCCAAAACTTCACAATACATGAGAATGTGAAGAAATATTAAACATGAAGCTAATTAGGATAGGATACAACTAGATATATAAGAAAGAAGGAGCAAAGTATATCAAAAAGGAACATCTGGATATGGAAAAGACTCATGTTTTCTTATCCTACTCTCTTGTTATCAGCTACCAGCAGCTGCTGTGTCATTTTTATCATTGCCAGAAACATTTTGTAATTTTTCTCAGACCTCAATTGTGGAGACAGTGGCAATCTTAGGTCAAGTAAAGCCAGAATGGAGTTTTTGAAAAGTGGAGTTTACTCTGGTACCTCAGTATTTTCCCTCCTATCTGTGCTATTCGAAAGTTAGAAGAGCAGTTCAAAGGTTATCAATGGAAGCTCCATCCTCCAAACTATTTTATGGATACAACAGTATTCCAATTATTTAGAAAGAGAAAGCAAACAGGGAACAACGGTGGAGGCACTAACAAGAAGAGACAGCCAGGTGTCAAAATCTGCACTTTTCACCAGGAGGGACCCAGGCTCACACCAGGAGAGGTTCATGTCTGTACCTATCACAGCACAGATGCCACACCGACCACCTTTGCATAATTAGATCAGTAATCATAGCTCATCCTACTTGTCTGTCTTATCTAATCATATTTATACCTTCTAAACATGCAAGACAACCCAAGTCCATGGAGACCAGGAAGCTGCGGAACACCACCAGAAGTTTGGTGGTACATTTCCCTCATTAGAGTCCCAACAAAAAAAATCTCAATTACAATATTTGAGGTGTGTCTATACACACATTTTCTTATAGAAGAACTCTTCATCATATTTCTTTCATGTGTTTGCTTTATAACAACATCCAAGTTCCTGTGCCTGCATCATGGAACTTTCATTCAGGAAAAATCTTCCTTAGTGGTCGAACTGTGATGATTTCAGGAAAACATTTCTAAATATGTTTGCCACAGGACAATAACATCTACACAACTCACTCTATAACACCGTTAATTTTCTATTTTCAAAGAAAGTGTAAAATGAAATACGTAGGAACATAGGAAAAGAGGTAGTGGTTTGTAAGGCACATAGTGTTCTGCTCTCTTCTGAAAGATTTCTGAGGTATGTAAAATCAATTTAGAGGAAATGGTAGACAATAAATATGTTATAAACTTTAGAGTAGGCTGAATCATTCAGAACAGAGATTTGAAGCAAAGAGAATATCATTTGCAAGTTTTATTTTGCCAGACATTCTAAAAGTAGAATCATGTGCTAGAGAATGTAGAAAAAAATGAGATTCCTGAAATAAAATTTATAATTTAGAAATTCAGTGAATGGAAGAAATTAAGTGGAAATATGATTGAAATATATCATGGAAAATAATTTAATTTTTTGATCATGGTAGTCAGACAAAATTCTTAAAGCCCTTTTTTCAGAGAGTTTCTGTGTTAGCAGTCTGAACTTTAGCCACAGAAATAACAGAGAATGAATATCTCTGTATTTTTCTGGCAATGATAAAGGTGGACCCATCATACAACACACCTAAAACCTTTTATGGCAAAGAATCAAAGGACTTTATAATTTCTGAAAGAGATACACCATATATTATATATTATTATATAATAATATAATATATAATATATTATTATATATTATATATTAATAATATAATATATTATATTTTATATATTATATTTCAGCCATCATACAAGATATGGAAAATGGAAGCATACTATATGTGCATCAACAACTGAATGAGTAATCAAAATATGGGGCATATACAAAATAGAAATCTATTCAGAACTAAAAAAAAAAGAAATTATTAAATTTGCAATAAAGAATTATTACTCAATAACTTATACTGAGTGAAATAACAGAGCCCGGGGAGTCAAAGTCCATATTTGCTCTCTGAAGCTGTTTATGGTTTCAAAATGATTGTTGTATTTAAGTTGTAGTATGTAGAGATTGCAGGACGAAGGAAAGGACATATATTGGAGAGGACATGGCAGTCAGCTAACAATAAGATATATATAAAATATTAATGGGGTCTAATATTTTTATTCATTATTTGAAAGAGTCATGACTGATCATTTACTGACTACTTCCTTACAGTCCTTATCTCCAAAGCTTCAACATGTCCCCTTCCAAACATAATTTCCTCACATCATTTTAATTTTATATTCCACAATATTTAATTCATATAGTCTGCTTCAGTGTATGTGAAGCAATCCAGTGGGCTAAAGGCAACTTACCAACAGCCACACTTCTCAAGGAAAGTAATATCACCGGATAAAAACAGTCTTCAACTAACAATAGGCACATAGTTAAGGATGGAAGATTGGTAAACTACAACCCACCCATTTAGACTGGGTTATTCTTGGTCAAGTCATTTAAAGATAACCTCTATGATTTCAGTGGATAGTGATAGATTTTAGAAAATGTTGTACACACTCTAGCAATCTCCTCATGCTGCAATGGATATTTCTGCACAGATAGTCACCTGGCAACTGTGATACAGCTCAGAACTAGGTAACAAATATAATAGAAAGACAAGAACCAAAGGAAGAGTATATTAGGGGGGAATGGAGCCTTGAACATTGACTGAGGAAATAAGAGAGAGTAATAAGTAAGCATGAACAGAGGCATTGTATAAATGAAACAAAATGTCAAGAAACACAAGCTCATTGCTAAATGTAACAGAAAAAAGCAGTTAATAACACAACAAAACTTATTAGCCTGTGTCTTTAAAAAATGGTTATTATATCACACAGACCCATAAATGCAACAAGCAAACCACATATAGTCAAAGAGAAAGGCATGAAGTTAAATTTCTTTGAGGAACTTCCTTCACACACCACATTTTTGCTGATCTTACAGACAGAATCTTCATGTGCAAGTGTGTATTGTTTGTGACACAGATGGGAATCTTTTCCTTTGTATCCATAACATACTAACAATGAGTAGAGGTGGGCTAGGATAAAGAAATCATATATTTTATAATTACAACATCTTTATATATACTTGATATGACTTTAGAATATATGATATGGATAAACTAATATAAAATGATACATGTGAATATGCATACTAATGTAGAGGAACTTGTAAAGTAGGGAGAATGTGTTCAATAAGGGGACATGGTTCAACATTATTTATATGAGGTAAAGGAATTTGTAGTTCTGTATAAGTTATTAAATTCACACTCAGATCTTTTCTATTTCCTGCCTCAATTGTGCCTGTTGAGGTCACAAATAGTTTTTTAATGGTACACTAATCTCTTTCACACATTGTTGTAACAAAAGGTAAGTGAAATGTCTTGACCTGAGTGATACTTGGAAGATTCAACAGATAATATTCTATTTTCAAAAAGTCAAGGAAAATTTGAATTTTCAAACATTTGAAGAGTCAGTACAACCAAGAACATTGCATGTTTCTTGGCCATGGTCCTATTCTTTGACAAACTGGACAGGATAATTTATCTTCAAGCACCCTTTCATTGTAGTTTTTATGAAAGTTACATCCTATGGCATGTTGTTACATAGTGATTACAATTTGGTTAAAGTAAACTGGGCTTCTCATATATTCCAAAAAGCAGGAAAAGCAGCTGTGTTTTAGCATAACTGAAAGTTGTTGGTGAGCTTTAAGAAAAGTACCTAAAGTGTACATCTCTAATTACTGCATAAATGTTACCATGAAACTGGCCATTGTTTAAGAGGCATAAAGAATGTAGTATAAACAGTCCAATGATGATTGAACATTACTACAAGATTCTCTACACCAGGTTGAAAACATCTGAGTGACATTCAAAGGCATAGCACAGAACCAAGTGACCCATAATGAACAAGGGTCACAAGTCTTAGTTTATATGTTATATGGCTTCTTCCAATTATCCTCTAAGGAAGCCTGAGGAAAATGCCACATTCACTGTACTATACCTAAGGAACACTACAAAATTTCTACAGATAACCTGAGTTCGTGTTGTTAATTATAACATCTTTCAAGAAAAGAGTGAAAAATAATTTTGACAAAAAACAATAAAGGCAAGATTAGATTAGGTAACAAATATTTTACACATAAGAAAATCTTTTGGAAGGACAGCATCTGGTGAACAATGTTTGAAATAGACACAGAAAATAATATTGAAATGTAAAATGTAAACATGACCAGCCCATATTGTGAATATGCTTAATATGAAGACAAAAGATAGAATTCTCTTCGTGAATCAGAACTTTGTCCACGTTAATGAGGAAATACAAAGATAGAGGGCTGAGTCCTAGTGAAAAAAAAACAATCTTTATTCAGAAAGAGAATTTTGAGATGATGGCCTATCAGAAAGTTACATATAACATGTATTGAATGACATTCTGAGACCTACCCTATCACTCTCATTGAAAACCATGATAACTGAATACACTTGTCCCTTTGAAGGGAAAAGAATTTTGATGCTATATTCATTTCCATAATTTTATACTTAAGCTCTATTTTAATAGAGCAATTTAAAACATGCAGCTGTTTATGGACTTTCAAAAGGTTAAGTGTTCATAAATCTCTTCATCAAATTACAGATTCAGGACTCAGGTAAACCACATTTGTTTTGTGATACCAGTTTTGCAGGATAGTAGCGATTTAGTAGGTCTCAAATTTTACTAGCCAATGTTGTTATTGTGTTAGGTCTGAAGAATAGCAGACACTTACTGAGGTTTAGAATGTTAGTGATATTTAGTGTCGTGATGTAATTGAAATCTTTATAAATAGCCTCAACACATCAGCCTTATCTAACTATAATATACATAAGGACACATTTACGTGATAGTATTCTGCATATATATATATGTGTGTGTTTGTGTTTGTGTGTGTGTGTGTGTGTGTGTGTGTGAGAGATATGCTACTGATCAGAGAACCTGGCAATATTCTATTTGGAAGAAAAGCATTGCTGACAAAATAATCAAATGTGTGCACTTACTAGTCCTACACCAATGCATTGTGATACCCCGATAATGTCAGCAAATCGAATAAGATAATCATATCTTCCCTCACTTCACTCTCTGGGCTAGGCTTTTACATATTTTTCTTCTAATTTACTCTTATTGGTGTACCATTTAAAATAGGGACACTGACAACTCTTCCTTAACTCAATCTGATGGGCAAAAGTCCCATTTTGGAGTAAAAGATGCAAGATTTCCTACTTCAATAATAATGAATTAACAGTATGGAACTCAAAGGTGACATTCTTCTGCTCCTCCTTAGAAAAGCAGTGACTTGCTTTTTCCTATCCCAGACTTAGGAGAAACTCCAGAGCCTCTTTCAAGATGCTGGTGTTTCTATTGACAGTGGCTCTCCTGGCCCTGAGTTCTGCTCAGGAACCTGGTGAAGGTATGAGAATATGTGTATGCATGCACTGAGTCCTTTTAAGGAAAAGAAGAGAACACTGCAGGGGAAGAGACATGGAACATAGGACAGGTTGTGAGAGATTAATGTGGCCACACAGTGTTTTGCTTTTTAAAATTAGAGAGTCTCAGATTTGTAGCCACTGTGGTAGTTAAAATAAACTACATATGCCAGTAGATGCTTTTCAAGGGAAGATGACAGAAAAACACATATAAGGGTCATTTGAAGGACGGTAACTCCAGTAATAAACCTGAAACCATTATATAGAAAAATAATAACGTCTTCTAAACTTTAATTTTTCCATAAAAATTTCATGTTGGTACTTAATGGTTGATACTGAGCAAAACAGTCACTAGACGTGCTTGCAATTACTGCTACCTGGTCATGTTCCTAACAGTGGTTAAAAATTCCCTCAGGAAATGACAGATTGTGTCTAAAATCTGATGCCCATTCTACGATGCTTGTTGCGAGTGTGAACGCACATTGAGTCCTTCATTTGCCTTGATTTACAACGGCTATCTGCCAAATCACTTTCTCAATAACATCAAGAAAATACTAAAAAAATATGTAGTTATCTGTCTTTAGTAAGTAATAGTAGTATTAGTACTACTATAGTAAGTAATTTAGAATTATAATTCTACACTGTATTGCCTTATCTCTTTTCATGAATAATAAATACAGGTTTCACAGTGATTAAAACAATAATGTTCCAACTCTGAAAGTAAGGAAGATTAAAGGGGTGGACAATAAATTACAAAAAGCCAGAAGTCTGAATTCCTGACTATAAGCGAAATTTACATTTTCTACAACAAAAGAGTGGTTGCTAGGAGATAAATTTAGATGTAGTTTCTTGAATTTAACTCTTCTATGCAAACCAGGGTTCCTCAATGTCTTTTTTCCAACAACTTGTTAGTTCTATTTCATTTGATCTAAGCAGAAAAAGCAGACAAAGGGGCTAGTGTCTTCTTTCATAATAACTCTATGCTCAAAGAATTGGATTGAGCCCACCTAATATAACCTGTGGTGAATTTGTTCAGTTAGCACTATATGGTCTGCCACTTTTAGACTCTTCTTCCCCTGATAATATTCCTCAATATGAGGCAAATCTTCTGTACATGCTCCTTGAGTTTTACTATGAATCTTTGTGATTTGATGTGGATTCTCAAAAAGCCAGTTTTTCCCAAAAGATAACAGGTAAGAGAACCTCCACTTATGAACTGATTTCCTTGTTTTAATTTATCAGAGGAAACGGGTCCTGAATAATCTGCAAACTGCATTATGTCATCAAAGGTGTAACAGGAGCTTTGGTTGAAACTATAAGAATGTTACTATATTGAAAAGATGCTGCGTGGAAAGGTCTTTGATATAAAGGAACACAAATTCTGACATGACTAAGCTCATCTATTCTTTGCTTTTCTCACTCAGAACTTCAGAACCAAAACCAGAGGCCAGGTCCTTCAGGATTCCAGCCAAGACCACCTGCTAATGGGAACTAGCAAGGCCCACCCCCACAAGGAGGCCCACAGCAGAGACCTCCTCAAGGCCCACCCCAACAAGAAGGCCCTCAGCAGGGATCTCCTCAAGGCCCAGCCCCACAAGGAGGACCACAGCAAAGACCTCCTCAAGGTCCACCCCAACAAGGAGGCCCACAGCAGGGACGTCCTCAAGGTCTACCCCCACAAGGAGGCCCACATCAGGGACGTCCTCAAGGCCCACCCCCACAAGGAGGCCCACAGAAGAAACATCCTCAAGGCCCACCCCCACAAGGAGGCCAACAGAAGAAACGTCCTCATGGCCCACCCCCAAAAGGAGGCCCACAGCAGAAACCTCCTCAAGGCCCACCCCCACAAGAAAGCGAAGAGCAGGAATCAACTGAAGAACAACTCCAACAAGGAAATCCACAGCAGGGTCCTGCTCAAGTCCAAAGACCACAAGGAGGCCCTCAGCAAAGACCCCCTCAGCCAGACAATCCACAAGGCCCACCACAAGGTCCCCAGCAGGGCAGACCCCAGGGTCCTCAGTAAAGCAGAATCCTCTGACAGGTATGATTCATATTTATCCCCTGGTGGGTGGCAGGGAAATAACTCCTCTATATTTCAAATGTCAGAAAGTAAAGATTACTAAATATATAGTAACAATGTTGTCCTAGACACAATATCCAATATTATGACTGAGTTGACATGATCTCTCTGGACTTTGCATACATTGTTTTTTTTTTTTTTCAGAAATTGAGTAAGAAGATGGCTCCTTGACAATGTGCTTGCATTGCCACGAGGGATCACAATAGGATATGCAATATATTAATAAAAATATCAGCATGCAACTAAGATTGCTGTCTTTCTTTCTGGGTGTCCTTCAACCAAAAATTTCAGGGCTGCAAATAATCTAACGTCATCAGTATTTTCTCATTTTTTCCCATCACTTTCTTGCTGCACTTGCCCATAAGGTAGATACCTGGTTCCAATCATAAATGTTCCAGTCTTTTTTCTTGCTTTTGTGTGTTTCTACAACATAATTGACTTTAAAAAATATTTACATATTTTTGAACAACAGGCTGATAATTTTGTGAGGATATGAACATAAAACAAAATCCCATTCTTAGTAGATGCTGAGGAAAGTTTAAAATTGTTACAAGGGTGTGGTTAAAGGGACACTAATCAGCTTAATCATGGTCAGAATGGTTTGCCTTTCTCCACAATTCCTTGCAGAAAACTATTATATTACGTTCCTAATGATAACTCCACCACTGAAAGTGTGTTTGTATATTTTGCCATCGTGTGTTTCTAAGGTCCACTACCAACGTCCTTCTATCAAGGAATTTGAGACCAGCAGTCAAAATCTCACTTTGCTTTGCCTAAATAATATCCACAAAAAAATAAAATTATACCACTGCTCCCTAGTCAACTTCTACCAATCCCTCCTTAAGTACTACAACTGTTTGTCTTTTACTGCAGTGTTTCTGGCTGAAACAGAAAGCAAACACTCTTACAACTTTTCCCAGCTTAATTAAGTATCTGTTTGTGAAAACAGATCTTTGGGTGTGCTTAGTACCTAATATGGGGTGGAAGAGCAGGAAGCTATGAGGAATATGGCAGGGCACGGTTTTTGAGGAAGATATGTATGGGGACTGAGGCACCGGTGACTCAGAGGAAAGGAGGAATGGCCAACCATTTTTGGCACTGGTCATGGTCCTCCAGAGCTGTTAGGATACAGCTGTGATAGGATCCTGTTCAGCAAGAACTTCTTGGTATCAGTAATAATGTCTGGGTTTGGTGCCTGTATATGCAATATATGACTAGGTGGGGCAGGCTCTTGCTAGCCTCTCTGTTTGTCTCTGCTTAAATCTTTGTCCCTGTATCTCTTTTACAGAGTAGCAGATCTGTGTTAAAGTTGTTGAAATGGATGGGTGGCAGATTCCCTCAACTGGAGGTTGAGCTTAACCTCTGGGCATGTTCTCTAATGTTTCTTCCTCCTCTTGGGTATTTCAGCTAATGGCATCCACATTGGGTCCTGGAAGGCTCTTGTTTTCCTCTCCTCTTGAACTTTCTAGTGGCTAACCCTTCTTCTCCAACCGATATAGATACACACCTCTGAATCTAATAGAACAGAATATGGAAATGGTCCTCAACCACATTGACACAGGGGCCATTTTCCATAAGAGAATACAAGTAGCCCAGGCTCCAAGTTCATCTGTAGAAAAATGGATTTCAAAAAGTTGAAAAGCTTTTTTAAGGCAAAGGACACTATCATCAGGAAAAACCAGCAACCAACAGATTGGGAAAATTTCTTGAACAATCCTATGTCAGATAGAGAGCTCATATCCAATGTATCTAAAGAACTCAAGAAATTAGACTCCAATCACCAAATAAACCTATTAAAAATGGAGTACCACTCTAACCGGAGAATTCTCAACTGAGGGATCTCAAATAGATGAGAAGCATCTAGAGAAATGTTCAACATCCTTAGTTATCAGGGAAATGCAAATCAAAACAATCCTGAGATTCCTCCTCACCCTACTTAGAATGGTGAAGATCAAAATCTGAGTTGACAGCAGATGCTGTAAAGGATGTGGAAAAGAAGAACACTCCTACATTGTTGGTTGGATTAGAAACTGGTTCAAGCACTCTGGAAATCAGTCTGATCATTCCTTAGAAAATAGGACATAGTACTAAATGAGGAGACAGCTACACAAGTCTTGTGAATTTATCCAAATGAAACTCCAACATATAACATGAACAAAGGATCCACAATGTTTATAGCATCCTTCTTTATAAAAGCCAGCAGAGACAGGCTCGGAGACAGACGGGCATAATATCGCTTGGGTCTCGGGAGGCTTGTGTGTACACTGCTCCCAGGAGCTGGACAGGTCTGCAGTAACCAGCGCGCCAGCTCTGCAGTGGGACTTCTGCCTTGCAGAGGGACGCCCCCTTCCCCCAACTCTGGGAGAGATCACAAACCCCTGCACAGGGCAGGATCCTACCAGCCTCCCTTTGGCGACCTCTGCTCTGGGAATCCACTACGCTGAGCCTTTGGATGTGCAGGGACTCCCCATTATAACATTACTTGAGGCAAAGCACATCAGTGCTCCAAAGTCACTCAGGAGCAGGGCAGGCCCCAGAAATTGGTGCCAAGTGATTCCCGGTAATCCAAGGGGGTCAGAAATAGCTTTGTAGGCTCACAGGAGGTCCAACCAACAGCCAGTGACAGCAGGACCAACTAACATCAGAGGTAACCAGATGGCAAAAGGCAAACGTAGGAACGTTACTAACAGATATCAAAGGAATATGGCACCATCCGAACCCAACTCTCCAACAGCAGCAAGTCCTGGGTACCCCACCAATCTGAAAGACAAGAACTGGATTTAAAATCACTTCTCATGATGCTATTAGAGGATCACAAGAAGGACACAAATAAATCAAATAAAGAATTACAGGAGATCATGAATAAACAGTTAGAAGCCCTTACAAAGAAAGAAAAAATTGCTTAGAGAAATGCAGGAGAACATGGATCAAAAGATGGAGGCCAACAAGGAGACAACACAAAAAACGCTTAAAGAAATGAATCAATAGGTAGATGCACTTTCAAAGGATTCACAAAAACTGCATAAAGAAATGCAGCAGAATATGGGTCAACAGACGCATGTCCACAGGGAGGCAACACAAAAAGTACTTAAAGAAATGAATCAATGCATAGATGCTCATACAAAGGAAACACGAGATCTGCTTAAAAAAATGCAGGAGTCGATGGATCAACAGATGGAAACCTATGAGAAGGAAACACAAAAATCGCTCAGAGAAATGCAGGAGAACTTGGGTCCACAAGCAGAAATCCTGAAAGAGTTAACACAATAATACCTTAAAGAAATACAGGAAAATACAAACAAACAAGTGAAGGATCTCAGCAAATCCATCCAAGGTCTACAAAAGGAATTAGAAACAACTAAGAAATCACAAAGGGAGACAACTTTGGAGATAGAAAACCTTGGCAAGAAATCAGGAGTCATAGAGGCAAACATCAACAATAGAATACAAGAGATGAAAGAAAGAATCTCAGGTGCTGAAGATACCATAGAGAGCATCGACTCAACAGTCAAAGAAAATGCAAAATGCAAAAAACGTGTAACCCAAAACATCCAGGAAATCCAGGACACAATGAAAGACCAAACCTAAGGATTATAGGTATAAATGAGAGTGAAGACTTGCAACTTAAAGGGCCAGTAAACAACTTCAACAAAATTATGGAGTAAAACTTCCCTAACCTAAAGAGAGAGATGCCGATGAACGTACAAGAAGCCTACAGAACTCCAAACAGAATGGCCAGAATAGAAATACTTCCCGTCACATAATAATCAAAACACCAAATGTATTAAACAAAGAAAGAATATTAAAAGCAGTAAGAGAAAAGGACCAAGTAACATACAAAGGAATACCTATCCGAATCCACTTCAGACATCTCACTAGAGACTATGAAAGCCAGAAGATCCTGGGCAGATCTCATGCAGACACTAATAGAGCACAAAGGCCAGCCTAGACTGCTATACCCAGCAAAACTCTCAATCACCATAGATGGAGAGACCAAGATATTCCATGTTAAAACCATATTTTCATAATATCTTTCCACAAATCCAGCCCTGCAAAGGATAATAGGTGGAAACTGCCAATAGAGGGAGAGAAACAACACCCTGGAAAAAATGAGATAGTAACCTTGCTTCAAACCCAAAAGTAGATAACCACTCAAACATAAAGATAGCATCAAGAATGGCAGGTGGCAATAATCACTATGCCTTAATCTCTCTTAATATCAATGGTCTCAATTCCCGAATAAAAAGACATAGACTAGCAGACTGGATACATAAACAGGAACCTGCATTTTGCTGCATGCAGGAAACGCACCTCAGTGTCAAAGACAAACACTAACTCAGAGTAAAAGGCTGGAAAACAATTTTACAAGCAAATGGCTCAAGAAACGAGCCGGAGTTGCCATCCTAATATCAGATAAAATTGATTTTCAACCTAAAGCTATCAAAAAAGACACAGAAGGACACTACATACTGATCAAGGGAAAAACCCACCAAGAAGAACTCTCAATTCTGACTATCTATACTCCAAATGCAAGGGCACCCTCATTCGTAAAAGAAACTTTACTAAAGCTCAAAGCACACATCGAACCTCACACAATAATAGTGGGTGACTTCAACACCCGCTCTCTGAAATGGATCGTTCAGGAAAGTAAAAACTAAACAGGGACACAGTGAATCTAATTGAAGCCTCGGACCAAATGGAACTAACAGATATATATATAGAACATTTCAAACTAGAGCTAAAGAATACACTTTCTTCTCAGCACCTCATGGTACCTTCTCCAAAATCGACCATATAATTGGTCACAAATCAGACCTCAACAGATATAAGAAGATAGAACTAATCCCATGCCTCCTATCAGATCACTATGGAATAAGGGTGGTCTTCAATGGCAACAAAAACAAAAGAAAACCCACATACACATGGAGGCTGAACAATGCTCTACTCAATGATAATTGGTGAAGGTGGAAATAAAGAAAGAAATCAAAGACTTTTTGAAATTTAACGAAAATGAAGGCACAACATACCCTAATTTATGGGACACAATGAAAGCAGTGCTAAGAGGAAAATTCATAGTCCTGAGTGCCGCCAAAAAGAAAAGGGAGACAGCATACACTAACAGCTCAATTGCACACCTGAAAGCCCTGGAACAAAAAGAAGCAAATACACCAAAGAGGAGTAGAAGGCAGGAAATCATCAAACTCAGGGCTGAAATCCATCAAGTAGAAACCAATAAAACCATACAAAGAATCAACAAAACTACGAGTTGGTTCTTTGAGAAAATCAACAAGATAGATAAGCCCTTAGCCAGACTAACCAGAGGGCACAGAGACAGTATCCAAATTAATAAAATCAGAAAAGAAAAGGGAGAGATAACAACAGAAACTGAGGAAATTCAAAAATCATCAGATCCTACTACAAAAGCCTGTATTCAACACAACTAGAAAATCTCGAGGAAATGGACAATTTCCTTGACAGATATCAAATACCAAAATTAAATCAGGATCAAATAGACCATATAAACCGTCCTATAACCCCTGAAGAAATAGAAGTTGTCATTGGAAGTCTTCCAAACAAAAAAAGCACAGGTCCAGATGGTTTTAGTGCAGAATTCTATCAGACCTTCAGAGAAGACCTAACACCAATACTCTTCAAACTGTTCCACAAAATAGAAACAGAAGGAACACTACCCAACTCGTTCTATGAAGCCACAATTACACCAATACCAAAAGCACACAAAGATCCGACAAAGAAAGAGAATCTCAGGCCAATCTCTCTTATGAATATCGATGCAAAAATACTCAATAAAATTCTTGCCAACCGAATCCAAGAACACATCAAAACGATAATTCACTACGATCAAGTAGGCTTCATCCCAGGGATGCAGGGATGGTTCAATATAAGGAAATCCATCAATGTAATCCAATATATAAACAATCTCAAAGGAAAAAAACCACATGGTCATCTCAGTAGATGCTGAGAAAGCATTTGACACAATTCAGCATCCTTTCATGCTAAAGGTCTTGGAAAGATCAGGAAATCGAGGCCCATATCTAAACATAGTAAAAGCAATTTACAGCACACCAGTAGCCAGCATCAATCTAAATGGAGAGAAACTTGAAGCAATCCCACTAAAATCGGGGACTGGACAAGGCTGCCCTCTCTCTCTCCATATCTTTTCAATATAGTACTTGAAGTTCTAGATAGAGCAATTAGACAACAAAAAGAGGTCAAAGGGATACAAATTTTAAAGGAAGAAGTCAAACTATCTCTTTTCGCAGACGATATGATAGTATACTTAAGCGACCCAAAGAACTCCACCAGAGAACTCCTACAGCTGATAAACAACTTCAGCAAAGTGGCCGGATATAAAATCAACTCAAGCAAGTCAGTAGCCTTCCTATACTCAAAGGACAAACAGGCTGAGAAAGAAGTAGAGAAGTGATACCCTTCACGATAGCCACAAACCATATAAAGTATCTTGGCGTGACTCTAACCAAACAAGTGAAAGATCTGTGTGAAAAGAACTTCAAGTCTCTGAAGAAAGAAATTGAAGAAGACCTCAGAAGATGGAAAGATCTGCCATGTTCATGGATTGGAAGAATTAATGTAGTAAAAATGACCATCTTGCCAAAGGTAATATACAGATTCGTTGCAATCCCCATCAAAATCCCAACTCAATTCTTCATAGAGTTAGAAAGAGCAATTCAAAAATTCATCTGGAATAACAGAAAATCCAGAATAGCTAAAACTATTCTCAAGAGTAAAAGAACCTCTGGGGGAATCAGTATCCTGGACCTCAAGCTGTACTACAGAGCAATAGTGTTAAAAACCACATGGTATTGGTACAGTGACAGGCATTTAGATCAATGGAACAGAATTGAAGACCCAGAAATGAATCCACACTCCTATGGTCACTTGATCTTTGACAAAGGAGCTAAAACCATTCAGTGGAAAAAAGATAGCCTTTTCAACAAATGGTGCTGGCTCAACTGGAGGTCAACATGCAGAAAAATGCCAATTGACCCATTCTAATCTCCTTGCACTAAGCTCACTTCCAAGTGGATCAAGGACCTGCACATCAAACCAGACACACTGAAACTAATAGAAAGGAAACAAGGAAAGAACCTTGAACATATGGGCACAGGGCACAATTTCCTGAACAGAACTCCAATAGCTTAAGATCTCAGATCAAGAATAGACAAATGAGGCCTCATTAAATTACAAAGTTTTTGGAAGGCAAAAGACACTGTCAAAAAGACAAAGCTGCAACCAACTAACTGGGAAATGATCTTTACCAACCCTACATCCGACAGAGGGCTAATATACAATATATACAAAGAATTCAAGAAGGTAAACTCCAGAGAGGCAAGTAACCCTATTAAAAAAATGGGGTACAGAGCTAAACAAAGAGTTCTTACCTGAAGAATATCTAATGGCTGAGAAGCACCTAAAGAGATGTTCATCATCCTTAGTCATTAGAGAAATGCAAATTCAAACAACCCTGTGATTCCATCTCACATCAGTCAGAATGGCTAAGATCAAAACCACAGGAGACAGCAGTTGTTGGCAAGGATGTGGAGAAAGAGGAACGCTCCTCCACTGCTGGTGGGATTGCAAGCTGGTAAAATCACTCGGGAAAGCAGTCTGGCGGTTCCTCAGAAAACTGGACATGACACTCCCGGAGGATCCGGCTATACCACTCCTGGGCATATACCCAGAAGCTTTACCTGCATGCAATAAGGACACATGCTCCACTATGTTCATAGCAACCTTATTTATAATAGCTAGAAGCTGGAAAGAACTCGGATGTCCCTCAACGGAGGAATGAATTCAGAAGATGTGTTATATTTACCCAATGGAATACTACTCTGCAATTAAAAACAATGAATTCAAGAAATTTCTAGGCAAATGGTCAGAACTTGAAAATATCCTTAGTGAGGTAACCCCAAATCACAAAAGAACACACATGGTAAGCAGTCACTGATAAGGGTATATTAACCCAGAATCTCGGAATAACCTAGACACAATTCGCATATCAACAGATTTCTAAGAAGATGGAAGGAGAGACCCCTGGTCCTGGAAAGAATGGATGTAGGGGAACGCCAGGACAGAGAAGCGAGAGGAGGTTGAATGGGGAAAAGAAGGAGGGAATGGGGCTTATGGGACTTTCGGGGAGGGAGGAAATGGGAAAGGGTAATGATTTTGAATGTATATTAAAAAAATCTTAGAAAATAAAATAAAAAAAAAAACAATAAAAAAAAGCCAGCAGATTGAAAGAACCCAGATGGCTTTCAGGAGAGGAGTACACACAGACATTATGGGATATTTATAAAATGGAATTCTACTTAGCTATTAGAAACAATGAGTACATGAGCTTCACAGTTAAAGGTATAGAACGAGACAATGATATCCACAGTTATTTTCCCCAATTACAAAAGAACATATATGGAATGTATTCACTGATAATGGATTTTGTTAAAAATCTCAAAATTCCCAAGATACAATTCATAGACCATATTAAGCTCAAGAAGAAGGAAGTGCAAAATATCGCTCCTTAGGTCCATCTAAGAAAGTGTAGCACACTACTCAAGGGAGCTAATATAGAAAGTATGGAGCAGAGTCTGAAGGAAAGCCATCCTTTGACTACCACACCTGGGGATCCTACTCATACATAGTTACCAAACACAGATATAATTGTAGATGCTAAGCAGTGCATGCTGTCAGGAGCATGATATAGCTGTCTTCTGGGATGCTCCACTGGAATATGACCTATACAGAGGTGTATACTCACAGCCAATCTTTGAACTGATCACAGGGTCCCCAATGGAGAAGTTAAGAGAAAGCACTGAGGGAACTGAAGTGTATTGCATTCATAGATTAGCAACAATATCAACCAACCAGAGCTCCCAGAATCTAAACCAGCAATGAAGGAGTACAAATAGAGAGACCCATGGCTCTAGTCTGATGTGTATCAGAAGATGGCCTTGTTGGTCATAAAAGGAAGAAGAGGCCATTGGACTTGTAAAAATTTTATGCCACAATATAGGGGAATGTGAAGCCATGGAGGTTGGAATGTTTGGGTGTATACTCTCAATAAAGCTCGAGGAGGGGTGACGGGAAAGGGGTTTTCTTGGTGAGAAAATCAGGACACAGATAGCATTTGAAATATAAATTTATAAAATATCCAATAATAATTGAATTGTGATAAATATATTTATATGTATATGTGTATATGTGTATATGATATATGTACACCTGCATATATCTCTGTATATATTTATCTATAAAGCATATATTGTCAGTTTAAAAAAGATATCTTTAGACTGATCCATCTACATGTATTAAAATATTTTCCCCATGAGAATGAACTCTTCCCATGTTTTAGCCTTGAGCATCTATTTTCCTTCAAGCAGATTATGTCTGGTCCTGGCATTTTAAGAAGATTAAAGAGCCAGCAATTTTATGCTGATAGAAAATTATATTATATGTATTTTTGTTTCTCAGCCTTAAAAAATACTGTCATGTATTTGACACACAAAGATTAAAGTGAAAATTATCAAGGTGGCCTTTTTCCAAGTGATTATTTTACTTGTTTTCCCTAGTATTGAGGTGACAGACAATTCACTACTGTCTATAGCATAAATAGAAAATAAAATGAAGCATTCAGCTTGAGTTCCAAGATGTTTTCGTTAATAAGAATCATAAGAAGATTATTGTATGCCATTAGGGTAACATTGTTGAGAATGCAATTTTCATCACCTTGTGGAATACACAGGCAGTATTCCAACTCATAGGTTTGATAAAAGTATTAGTACAGGAGATGAAATTTTTTTCCTTATCACAATGTTTCCTAAAATACTTATAGATATAGATGCCAAGTTTTGTTCCACTAAATGATGTTTGCAACATTACAAAATTTCCCTTTGTCATATTTATGGTCCGGAAATTGCTGATTGGGAAATAAGTGCCCAAATAAGCAGAAATAAATACAAGAACAAAAACCTGTGTATAGAATCATTAAAATAGCCATGGTAGGCAATGTGGAGGCTATGTGAGAGACCAACAGTTATCAAAATCCTTATATTTATATACTGAACAACATGTTTTCACTTCTTTAAGAGTAAAAACAGTTGCTGATTACTTCAGAATTGCTGAAAGAATCACACATTCCGAGAGAGAGAGAGAGAGAGAGAGAGAGAGAGAGAGAGAGAGAGAGAGAGAGAGAGACAGAGACAGAGACAGAGACAGAGACAGAGACAGACAGAGAGAGAATGCATATATATATATGTATGTATATATGTGTGTGTCTGTGTGTCTGTGTGTGTGTGTGTGTGTATGTGTGTCTTCTTAGCACGGATGCAGCATGTGATGGTTTACATGACAGTTGGAACAATGGTACAGGAAGTTTTCTGGACATTTGTAATCCCTCCTCCAGAACATGAGAATTACACATTTGTATCTATATTCCATCATATGCTTTCAGCGCTGAAGACCCAAGCAACTAGGAATGTATTTTCCTCCATTAACCTAATTGAAGCAACATGACATTGAATCATTGTAAGATAAATCAACCTAAGCAGGCATACTTATCACTCTTTTGATTCCTAGCTGATTTTTTTTAAAGCCCAAAAATCATTATCCCAGACGATAAGGGTTTATCCATACATATCTTCTAACGTGGCCAGATAATTTGGGAAAATGTGGGATTTATGTTTGTTTTTTTTTTTTTTTTTTTTTTTTTTATTAAAAGATCTTTTATATTTACGTTCTGGCTTGCTTGAAGCATTGCTTCATAATGGTGAAGAGATATTGCAGCAACATTCTCCCAATTGCCTTAGTTGTACAAAGGGAATTGTGGTTAAATTGAAATAATACAGCTATCTTGCACAGTTTTCTTTGTATTTATCTACATCTCAGTTAGACAGAGCTCGCCCCCCTGTTAGAAAACTATGTAGGCTATGTGGTTCTGGATTTTCTTGGTCAGTTTCACATTTTTTCTCTTTTCAGAGAAATTCCTTAAATTTGTACCAGATGAAATTATTCTTTCTCTTTTCAATTCTACATTATTAAATCTAGATCTTCACAAAGGAACCTTCAAGGTGCTGTTTTCCTTGTCATGGACCAGATTTTCTCAAGAGTTTCAATAGATGAAAGTAATGCATTGGCTCTTGAATCTTCTATATAGATGAAGTCTATGAGTTACTCACAGTCCATCACAGTTCCATGGATTTTGTTATTTTTGTGTTCTGAAACTTCCCAGTTGCCATTGCATTAATGGCATAGCCACAGCTTAGCCAAGCCCATCTAACTGAAGAATACATGTTGAATGCTGGCTCTGAGGACAATGGGGAAAAGAGCATTTGAGGAGTACCCAGACCAAACAGTTACAAGATTCTTGAGATTTAGAAGCAGAGGATACATAGTTTTTCAATGGATTCTTGGCCTGCATGAGAACAGAGCCTTCTTCACTGCAAGCAGTGCCACCTCCACTCCCTTGGCTTCAGCAAACAGAACATTCTCTGGTAGAGTCCAATGTCTCTGGGTGCTGTGTGCTGGTGCCGGTGTGAGTTAAGGTGATACAGTTCAGCTGGACTTGTATTTGTATAAGGAAAGAGCAAGGAGAAATGACTTAAATGCAACCCAGTGTGCAAATTCTCAATATGTTAAAACAGTACATTTAACAACAGAAATGGAGAACATTTTGGCCTACTGGAAAAGAGTATTGGAAGATATACACACATCAATTTTTTAAGCCATGGAAAATGGTATCTCCAATTCCCACATTTTTGTTCACTTTTTTTTTATTTCCAAGTCCACTTATCTATATACCTCTGTGCATCATCCTCAACTACTACGTATTTTAAAAGTTTCCAGTTGTTGGTTGTCCTAACAAGATAAGCTAATAAGTAATAGGTTATCTTCCTGACGTGATCTGCTTTAGATCATTCCTCTACAGATTTGCTGTCCTTTGCAATGTGTAAGAGAATCCATTTTAGGAATCACTCCTGCTTTAATATGCTTTCCTGTAATTTTTGAACATATATAACAATCATTAGTATTAGTCTGCCACGTTTGAATAGATTTTGCAGATCTGTGAATGGGGTCTGTCTTCCTGTTATGTTATCTTGACAAATTGATGATGTCTTAAGACTTAATGATGAATACGTAAGTATTCCTATAAACTATGTCAGTGATTAATAAGGTTTTCTCTTTTTTAAATATTTATTTTATATATGTGTTTACACCTTTGTTCTCTTCAGACACACCAGAAGAGGGCATCATATCTCATTATGGATGGTTGTGAGCCACCATGTGGTTGCTGGGATTTCAACTCAGGACCTTGGAAGAGCAGTCAGTGCTATCAACCACTGAGCCATCTCTCCAGTCCCCTAATGAGCTTTTCTATAGTGTTACTGCTAATAGATGCTTTTCTAATAGTCAAAAGTGCAAAGAGAACTATGTCAGTCTCCCATGAGTAACCAATTAATTGCTCTTCCATAGTAACTAGACTTTACACAACACAGAGCGCATTCCAAGGCATTGTAAAACAATTAACCTAATGTCATAAAATGGATCTAAGGATTTATTTTAGATGATAAGCAGAAGATATAGTATTGACTTTGTTTATGCATACAAAACTTCACTAATAACTTGTTTATGATTTTCAACATTCTATGAGTCCGTGGAACAGGGACAGCCAGATATTTACTGCTTATGGATATGCATGTAACATTGTCTGTAGTCTACTTTTATTTCAATTTAGGATTTGATTGTTGGTGTGAACTGGTGATGAACATTTTATCATGTGGCCATGCATTCTGAAAGATGGAAAAATACTGAGAACAAATAGACTAAAAAAGAGAATAATTTTCCCTTTCTCCCACCTAGGAACTTTCTGTTTTTTGCCTTAGATAACTTTATTAGGAAACAGTTTACAACTTAGTAATAAAACATATAATCACTACAAACAGAGTCCTTTTTTGCCCTGTGATCTCCAACTAATTGGCCAAAAGTGACGAGTCATGAAGTTTCTTCGGAGACATTACAAAGTCCATTTTCTTAATGTTCCCTATTTTCAGATGAGGTGCTAAGTGCCAGTAACTGCAGTTTCTGAACTCAGAAGATCATCGAAGCAGTATTGCTATAGTAGCAAGGTAACATAGACTTTACAAGTAAATATTGTATTTTCTTACAGCAATCCTAAGTATCACAAAAGAGAAATCTCACTTCTGTACCTCATAAGATAAAGTCTTAACTTCTGCGAATGTTTTCCCCCCTCTCCTGTCTCAAGAAAAAACAAGAACAAAGGTCATATTGGGGCTGACCCCAAGCATTACATATTGCACAGCTTTCTATTTCTAGTAATAAAATAATTTGGGATGCATGCCAGTTATTGTATCTATATTCTAACTAAAGTGGATGCCTAGAGGCTTCATCATGTATAATTTACCTAGTAGCTTGGCAAAGTCTTACTCCTGGCATTTCAGAGAACTTTATAAAGATATGTTTGCTCTGAGGTCTTTCATCACCTTTGTCCAAGTTGATATTTTTCTTGTGATGCATTATTTCCTTTCACACTTTTCTGACAAAGAAGAATGTCAGGGAAATGGCACAAGTAGGGTGATATTTAATAGAATGAGCAGGAGGCATGGATGATTTCTTTCCCAAGATGTTACTTGACTACCCATTCAAAGATGAACACGGGCCTCGTTCTGCTCCTTCTCTCTTATCTCAAGTTTAAGTCAGCATGTGGGTTAATCTTAGCCTGGTACACTTTACACCTAGCAGCTGTTCTCAACATGTAGGCTGCAATCCATTTCTTGGTTGAATATCTACTTTACATTGCTCCCCCAAGAACATTGAAAGCCACAGACATTTTATATATATATATATATATATATATATATATATATATATATATATATATATATATCTTGGCATTGGTTTCCAAAACTTCACAATACATGAGAATGTGAAGAAATATTAAACATGAAGCTAATTAGGATAGGATAAAACTAGATATTTAAGAAAGAAAGAGCAATGTATATCAAAAAGGAACATCTGGATATGGAAAAGACTCATATTTTCTCATCCTACTCTCTTGTTATCAGCTACCAGTAGCTGTTGTGTCATTTTTGTCATTGCCAGAAACATTTTGTAATTTTTCTCAGACCTCAGTTGTGGAGACAGTGGCAATCTAAGGTCAAGTAAAGTCAGAATGGAGTCTGTAAAAAGTGGAGTTTACTATGGTACCTCAGTATTTTCCCTCCAATCTGTGCTATTTGGAAGTTAGAAGAACAGTTCAAAGGTTATCAGTAGAAGCTCCATCCACCAAACTATTTTATGGATACAACATTATTCTAATTATTTTGAAAGGGAAAGCAAACAGGGAACAACGGTGGAGGCACTAACAAGAAGAGACATCTAGGTGTCAAAATTTGCACTTTTCAGCAGGAGGGACCCAGGCTCACAACAGGAGAGGTTCAAGTCTGTACCTATCACAGCACAGAGGCCAGATCCACCACCTTTGCAAAGCTAGCTCAGTAATCATAGCTCATCCTATGTCTTATCTAATCATATTTATACCTTCTAAACCTGACAGAAAAACCAAGTCCATGGAGACCAGGAAGCTGCGGAACACCACCAGAAGTTTGGTGGTACATTTCCCTCATTAGAGTTCCAACAAAAAAATCTCAATTACAATATTTGAGGCGTGTCTATACACACATTTTCTTAGAGAAGAATTCTTCATCACATTTCTTTCATGTGTTTGCTTTACAACAACATCCAAGTTCCTGTGCCTGCATCATGGAACTGTCATTCAGGAACAATTTTCCTTAGGGTTTGAACTGTGATGATTTCAGGAAAACATTTCAAAATATGTTTGCCACAGGACAATAACATCTACACAACTCACTCTATAACATCGTTAAGTTTCTATTTTCAAAGACAGTGTAAAATGAAACATGTATTTTATTAGGAAAATAGGAAAACAGGTAGTGGTTTGTAAGCCACATAGTGTTCTGCTCTCTTCTGAAAGTTTTCTGAGGTATGTAAAATCAAATTTAGATGAAATGGTAGACAATAAATATGTTATAAACTTTAGTGAAGGCTTAATCATTCAGAACAGAGATTTGAAGCAAAGAGAATATCATTTGCAAATTTTATTTTGCCATACAATCTAAAAGTAGAATCATGTGTTAGAGAATGTAGAAAAAAATGAGATTCCTGAAATAAAATTTATAATTTAGAAAATCAGTGAAGGGAAGAAATTAAGTGGAAATATGATTGAAATGTATCATGGAAAATAATTTAACTTTTTGATCATGGTAGTCAGACAAAATTCTTAAAGCCCTTGTTTCAGAGAGTTTCTGTGTTAGGAGTCTCAACTTTAGCCACGGAAATTACAGAGAATAAATATCTCTGTATTTTTCTGGCAATGATAAAGGTGGACCCATCATACAACACACCTAAAACCTTTTATGGCAAAGAATCGAAGGACTTTATAATTTCTGAAAGAGATACACCCCCTTTATATTTCAGCCATCTTACAAGATATGGAAAATGGAAGCATACTATATGTGCATCAACAACTGAATGAGTAATGAAATATGGGGCTTATACAAAATAGAAATCTATTCAGAACTAAAGAAAGAAGAAATTATTGAATTTGCAATAAAGAATTATTACTCAAAAACTTATACTGAGTGAAATAACAGAGCTCTGGGAGTCAAAGTCCATATTTGCTCTCTAAAGCTGTTTATGGTTTCAAAATGATTGTTGTATTTAAGTTGTAGTATGTAGAGAGTGCAGGATGAAGGAAAGGACATATATTGGAGAGGACATGGCAGTCAGCTAACAATAAGATATATATAAAATATTAATGGGGTCTAATATTTTTATTCATTATTTGAAAGAGTCATGACTGATCATTTACTGACTATTCCCTTACAGACCTTATCTCCAAATTTTCAACATGTCCCTTTCCAAACATAATTTCCTCACATTATTTTAATTTTATATTCCACAATGTCTAATTCATAGAGGCTGTTTCAGTGTATGTGAAACAATAAAGTGGACAAAAGGCAACTTACCAACAGCCACACTTCTCACGGAAAGTAATATCACTGGATAAAAAGTGTCTTCAACTAACAATAGGCACGTAGTTAAGGATGGAAGATTGGTAAACTACACCCCACCCATTTAGACTGGGTTATTCTTGATCAAGTCATTTAAAGCTAACTTCTATGATTTCAGTGGACAGTGATAGATTTTAAAAAATGTTGTATACACTGTAGTAATCTCCTCACGCTGCAATGGATATTTCTTCACAGATAGTCACCTGGCAACTGTGATACAGCTCAGAACTAGGTAACAAATATAATAGAAAGACAAGAACCAAACGAAGAGTATTGTAGTGGGGAATGGAGCCTTGTACGTTGAGGGAAGAAATAAGAGAGAGTAATAAGTAAGCGTGATCAGAGGCATTGTATAAATGAAACAAAATGTCAAGAAACACAAGCTCATTGCTAAATGTAACAGAAAAAAAGCAGTTAATAACACAACAAAACTTATTAGCCTGTGTCTTCAAAAAATGGTTATTATATAACACCAACCGATAAATGCAACAAGAAAACCACATAAGGTCAAAGAGAAAGGCATGAAGTTAAATTTCTTTGAGGAACTTCCTTCACACACCACATTTTTGCTGATCTTACAGACAGAATCTTCATGTGCAAGTGTGTATTGTTTGTGACACAGATGGGTATCTTTTCCTTTTTATCCATAACATACTAACAATGAGTAGAGGTGGGCTAGGATAAAGAAATCATATATTTTATAATTACAACGTCTTTATATATACTTGATGTGACTTTAGAATATATGATATGGATAAACTAATATAAAATGATACATGTGAATATGCATACTAATATAGAGGAACTTGTAGGGAGTAGGTGTTCAATAAGGGGACATGGTTCAACATTATTTATATGAGGTAAAGGAATGTGTAGTTCTATATAAGTCATTAAATTAACACTCAGAGCTTTCCTATTTCCTGCCTCAATTGTGCCTGTTGAGGTCACAAATAGTTTTTTAATGGTACACTAATCTCTTTCATACATTGTTGTAACAAAAGGTAAGTGAAATGTCCTGACCTGAGTGATACTTGGAAGATAAAACAGATATTATCCCATTTTCAAAAAGTCAAGGAAAATTTGAATTTTCAAACATTTGAAGAGCCAGTATAACCAAGATCATTGCATGTTTCTTGGCTATGGTCCTATTCTTTGACAAACTGGGCAGGATAATTTATCTTCAAGCACCCTTTAGTTGTAGTTTTTATGAAAGTTACATCCTATGGCATGTTGTTACATAGTGATTACAATTTGGTGAAAGTAAACTGGGCCTCTCATACATTCCAAAATGCAAGAAATGCAGCTTGGTTTTAGCATAACTGAAAGTTGTTTGTGAGCTTTAAGTAAAGTACCTAAAGAGTACATGTCTACATTCTACATAAATGTTACCATGACACTGGCCATTGTTTAAGAGACATAAAGAATGTAGTATAAACAGTCCAACGATGATGGAACATTACTACAAGATTCTCTACATCAGGTTGAAAACATCTGAGTGACATTCAAAGACATAGCACAGAACCAAGCGACCCATAATGAACAGGGGTCACAAGTCTTAGTTTATATCTTATATGGCTTTTTCCAATAGTCCTCTAAGCAAGCTTGACGAAAATGCCACATTCACTGTACTATACCTAAGGAACACTCAAAAATTTCTACAGATAACCTGAATTAGTGTTGTTAATTATAACAACTTTCAAGAAAAGAGTGAAAAATAATTTTGACAAAAAAAATAAAGGCAAGATTAGATTAGGTTGCAAATATTTTGCACATAAAAAAATCTTTTTGAAGGACAGCATCTGGTGAACAATTTTTGAAATAGACACAGACAAAAATATTGAAATATAAAATGTAAACATGACCAGCCCATATTGTGAATATGCTTAATATGAAGACAAAAGATAGAATTCTCTTCGTGAATCAGAACGTTGTCCAAGATAATGATGAAATACAAAGATTGAGGGCTGAGTCCTAGTGAAAAAAAAAAAAGAATCTTTATTCAGAAAGAGAATGTTGAGATGATGGCCTATCAGAAAATTACCTATAACATGTATTGGATGACATTTTGAGACCTGCCCTATAACTCTCATTGAAAACAATGATAACTGAATACACTAGTCCCTTTGAAAGGAAAAAGAAAGTTGATGCCATATTCATTTCCATAATTTTATCCTTAAGCTCTATTTAAATAGAGCAGTTTAAAACATGCAGCTTTCTATGGACTTTCAAAAGGTTAATTGTTCATAAATCTCTTCATCAAATTACAGATTCAGGACTCAGGTAAACCACATTTGTTTTGTGATACCAGTTTTGCATTATAGTAGCGATTTATTAGGACTCAAATTTTACTAGCCAATGTTGTTATTGTGTTAGGTCGGAAGAATAGCAGACACTTACTGAGGTTTAGAATGTTAGTGATATTTAATGTCGTGATGTAATTGAAATCTTTATGAATAGCCTCAACACATCAGCCTTTTCTAACTATAATATACATAAGGACACATTTGCGTGATAGTATACTACATATATATGTGTGTGTGTGTGTGTGTGTGTGTGTGTGTGTGTGTGTGTGTGTGTGTGTGATATGCTACTGATCAGAGAACCTGGCAATATTCTATTTGGAAGAAAAGCATTGCTGACAATATAATCAAATGTGTGCACTTACTAGTCCTACCCCAATGCATCGTGGTACCCAGATAATGTCAGCACATCGAATAAGATAATGATATTTTCCCTCTCTTCACTCTCTGGACTAGTCTTTTACTTTTTTTTCTTCTAATTTACTCTTATTGGTGTACCATTTAGAATAGGGACACTGATAACTCTTCCTTAACTCAATCTGATGGGCAAAAGTCCCATTTTGGAGTAAAGGATGCAAGATTTCCTGCTTCAATAATTATGAAATAAGACAGTATGGAATTCAAAGGTGACATTCTTCTACTCCTCCTTATAAAAGCAGTGCCTTGCTTTTTCCTATCCCAGACTTAGGAGAAACGCCAGAGCCTCTTTCAAGATGCTGGTGGTTCTATTGACAGTGGCCCTGCTGGCCCTGAGCTCTGCTCAGGAACCGGGTGAAGATATGAGAATATGTGTATTCATGCACTGAGTCCTTTTAAGGAAAAGAAGAGAACACTGCAGGGGAAGAGACATGGAACATAGGACAGGTTGTGAGAGATGAATGGGGCCACACATTGTTTTGCTTTTTAAAAGTAGAGAGTCTCAGATTTGTAGACACTGTGATAGTTACAATAAACTACATATGCCTGTAGATGCTTTACTGTTTTTCAAGGGAAGATGACAGAAAAACATATATATGGGTCATTTGAAGGATGGTAACTCCAGTAATAAACCTGAAACCATTATATAGAAAAATAATAACATCTTCCCAAATTTAATTTTTCCATAAAAATTTCTTGTTGGTACTTAGTGGTTGATACTGAGCAAAATAGTCACTAGACGTGCTTGCAATTACTGCTACCTGGGCATGTTCCTAACAGTGGTTAAAATTTCCCTCAGGAAAAGACAGACTGTGGCTAAAATCTGATGCCAACTCTAGGATGCTAGTTACGAGTGTGAACTCACATTGGGTCCTTCCTTTGCCTTGATTTACGATGGCCAGCTGTCAAATCTCTTTCTCAATAATATCAAGCAAATACTAAAAAAATATGTAGTTATCTGTCTTTAGTAAGTAATAGTAGTATTAGTACTACTATAGTAAGTAATTTAGAATTATAATTCTACACTGTATTGCCTTATCTCTTTTCATGAATAATAAATGGAGGTTTCACAGTGATTAAAACCACAATTCTCCAACTCTGAAAATAAGGAAGATTAAAGGGGTGGACAATAAATTACAAAAAGCCAGAAGTCTGAATTCTTGACTATAAGTGAAATTTACATTCTCTACAACAAAAGAGTGGTTGCTAGGAGATAAATTTAGATGTAGTTTCTTGAATTTAACACTTCTATGCAAACAAGGGTTCCTCAATGTCTTTTTTCCAACACGTTGTTGGTTCTATTTCATTTGATCTAAGCAGGAAAAGCAGACAAAGGGGCTAGTGTCTTCTTTTATAATAACTCTATGCTCAAAGAATTGGATTGAGCCCACCAAATATAACCTGTGATGAATTAGTTCAGTGAGCACTATATGGTCTGCCACTTTTAGACTCTTCTTCCCCTGATAATATTCCTCAATATGAGGCAAATCTTCTGAACATGCTGCTTGAGTTTTACTATGAATCTTTGTGATTTGATGTGGATTCTCAAAAAGCCAGTTTTTCCCAAAAGATAACAGGTAACAGAACCTCCACATATGAACTGATTTCCTTGTTTTAATTTATCCGAGGAAACTGGTCCTGAATAATTTGCAAACTGCATTATGTCATCAAAGGTGTAACAGGAGCTTTGCTTGAAACTATAAGAAGGTTACTATATTGAAAGACGCTCTGTGGAAATGTCTTTGATATAAAGGAGAACAAATTCGGACATGACTAAGCTCATCTATTCTTTGCTTTTCTCACTCAGAAATTCAGAACCAAAACCAGAGGCCAGGTCCTTCAGGATTCCAGCCAAGACCACCTGCTAATGTGAACCAGCAAGGCCCACCCCCACAGGGAGGCCCACAGCAGAGACTTCCTCAAGGTCCACCCCAACAAGAAGGCCCTCAGCAGGGATCTCCTCAAGGCCCAGCCCCACAAGGAGGACCACAGCAAAGACCTCCTCAAGGTCCACCCCCACAAGGAGGCCCACAGCAGGGACATCCTCAAGGCCCACCCCCACAAGGAGGCCCACAGCAGAAACCTCCTCAAGGCCCACCCCCACAAGAAAGCGAAGAGGAGGAATCAACTGAAGAACAACTCCAACAAGGAAATCCACAACAGGGACCTGCTCAAGTCCAAAGACCACAAGGAGGCCCTCAGCAAAGAACCCCTCAGCCAGGCAATCCACAAGGCCCCTAACAGGGCAGACCCCAGGGTCCTCAGTAAACCAGAATTCTCTGACAGGTATGATTCATATTTATCCCCTGGTGGGTGGCAGGGAAACAACTCCTCTATATTTCAGATGTCAGAAAGTAAAGATTACTAAATATGTAGTAAAAATGTTGTCATAGACACATTAGCCAATATTATGACTGAGTTGACATGACCTCTCTGGACTTTGCATATATTAGGTTTTTTATTTGTTTCAGAAATTGAGTAAGAAGATGGCTCCTTGACAATATGCTTCCATTGCCACGAGGGATCACAATAGGAGCTTCAATATATTAATAAAAAAATCAGCATGCAACTAAGATTGCTGTCTTTCTATCTGGGTGTCCTTCAACCAAGAATTTCACGGCTGCAAATAATCTAAGGTCATCAGTATTTTCTCATTTTTTCCCATTAGTTTCTTGCTGCACTTGCCGATAAGACAGATGCCTGGTTCAAATCATAAATGTTCCAGTCTTTTTTCTTGCTTTTGTGTGTTTCTACAACATAATTGGCTTTAAAAATTATTTACATATTTTTGAATTACAGGCTGATAATTTTGTTAGGATATGAACATAAAACAAAATCCCATTCTTAGCAGATGCTGAGGAAAGTTTGAAATTGTTACAAGAGTGTGGTTAAAGGGACACTAGTCAGCTTCATCATGGTGAGCATGGTTTGCCTTTCTCCAAATTTCCTTGCAGAAAACTGTAATATTACATTCCTAATGATAACTCCACCACTGAAAGTGTGTTTCTATATTTGGCCATCGAGTGTTTCTAAGGCCCACTACCAACGTCCTTCTATCAAGGAATTTGAGACCAGCAGTCAAAATCTCACTTTGCTTTACCTAAATAATATCCACAAAAAAATAAAATTATACCACTGCTCCCTAGCCAACTTCTACCAATCCCTTCTTAAGTACTACAACTGTATGTCTTTTACTGCAGTGTTTCTGGCTGAATCAGAAAGCAAACACTCTTACAACTTTTCCCAGCTTAATTAAGTATCTGTTTGTGAAAACAGATCTTTTGGTGTGCTTAGTACCTAATATGGGATGGAAGAGCAGGCATCTATGAGGAACATGGCAGTGCACGGTTGTTGAGTAAGGTATGTATGCAGACTGAGGCACCAGTGACTCAGAGGAAAGAGGAATGGCAAACCACTTTTGGCACTGGTCATGTTCCTCCAGAGTCTGTTAGGATACAGCTATAATAGGATCCTGTTCAGCAAGCACTTCTTGGTATCAGCAATAGTGTCTGGGTTTGGTGCCTGTATATGCAATATATGCCTAGGTGGGGCAGGCTCTTGATAGCCTCTCTGTTTGTCTCTGCTCAAATCATTGTCCCTGTATCTCCTATATAGAGAAGCAGATCTGTGTTAAAGTTGTTGAAATGGATGGGTGGCAGATTCCCTCAACTAGAGGTTGAGCTTAAACTCTGGGCATGTTCTCTACAGTTTTTTCCTCCTCTCGGGTATTTCATCTTATGACATCCACATTGGGTCCTGGAAGGCTCTTGCTTTCCTCTCCTCTTGAACTTTGTAGTGGCTAACCCTTCTTCTCCAACCAATAAAGATACACACCTCTGAATCTAATAGAACACAATATGGGAACGGTCCTCAACCACATTGACACAGGGGATATTTTCCAGAAGAGAGTACAAGTAGCCCAGGCTCCAAGTTCATCTGTAGAAAAATGGATTTCAAAAAGTTGAAAAGCCTTTTTAAGGCAAAGGACACTATCATCAGGAAAAACCAGCAACCAACAGATTGGGAAAATTTCTTGAACAATCCTATATCAGATAGAGAGCTCGTATCTCATGTATCTAAAGAACTCAAGAAATTAGACTCCAATCACCAAATAAACCTATTAAAAATGGAGTACCAAGCTAACCGGAGAATTCTCAACTGAGGGATCTCAAATAGATGAGAAGCATCTAAAGAAATGTTCAACATCCTTAGTTATCAGGGAAATGCAAATCAAAACAATCCTGAGATTCCTCCTCACCCTACTTAGAATGGTGAAGATCAAAATTTGAGGCGACAGCAGACTCTGTAAAGGATGTGGAAAAGAAGAACACTCCTACATTGTTGGTTGGATTAGAAACTGGTTCAAGCTCTCTGGAAATCAGTCTGGTCATTCCTTAGAAAATAGGACATAGTGCTCCCTGAGGAGACACCTACACAAGTCTTGTGAATTTATTCAAATGAAACTCCAACATATAACAAGAATAAATGATCCACAATGTTTATAACATCCTTCTTTATAAAAGGCAGCAGATTGAAAGAACCCAGATGGCTTTCAAGAGAGGAGTACACACAGACACTATGGTATATTAATAAAATGGAGTTCTACTCAGCTATTAGAAACAATGAGTACATGAAATTCGCAGGTAAAAGTATAGAATGAGAGATTGATATCCACAGTTATTTTTCCCAATTACAAAAAACATATACGGAATGTATTCAGTGATAATGGATGTTGTTAAAAATCTCAAAATTCCCAAGATATAATTCACAGACCGTATTAAGCTCAAGAAGAAGGAAGAGCAAAATATGGCTCCTTAGGTCCATTTAAGAAAGTGTAGCACACTACCCAAGGGAGCTAATATAGAAAGTATGGAGAAGAGTCTGAAGGAAAGCCATCCTTTGACTACCACACCTGGGGATCCAACTCATATATTGCTACCAAAGAGGTATAATTGTAGATGCCAAGCAGTGCATTCTGGCATGAGTCTGATACAGCTGTCTTCTGGGATGCTCCACTGGAATATGAAATATACAGAGGTGTATACTTGCAGCCAATCTTTCAACTGATCACAGGGTTCCCAATGGAGGAGTTAAGAGAAAGAACTGAAGGAACTGAAGTGTATTCCATTCATAGAATAGCAACAATATCAACCAACCATAGCTCCCAGAATTTAAATCAACAATGAAGGAGTACAAATAGAGAGACCCATTGCTCCAGTCCCATGTGTATCAGAGGATGGCCTTGTTGGTCATAAATGGAAGAAGAGGCCATTGGACTTGTAAAAACTTTATGCCAAAATGTAGTGGAATGTGAAGCCATGGAGGTAGGAATGTTTGGGTGTATATTCTCAATGAAGCTCGAGGAAGGGTGACAGGAAAGTGGTTTTCTTGGCGAGAATATCAGGAAACAGATAACATTTGAAATATAAATTTATAAAATATTCAATAATAATTGAATTGTGATAAATATATTCATATGTATATGTGTATATGTGTATATGATATATGTACACCTGCATATATCTCTGTATGAATTTATATATAAAGCATATATTGTTAGTTTAAAAAAGATATATTTAGACTGATTCATCTACATGTACTAAAATATTTTCCCCATGAGAATGAACTCTTCCCATTTCTTAGCCTTGAGCATCTATTTTCCTTCAAACAGATTATGTCTGTCCCTGGCATATTAAGAATATTAAAGAGCCAGCAATTTTATGCTTATAGAAAAATATATTATGATAATATCGCTTGGGTATCGGGAGGCTTGTGTGTAAGTTGCTCCCAAGTACTGGGCAGATCTGCAGTAACCAGTGCTCCACCTCTGCTGTGGGACTTCTGCCTGGCAGAGGGACCCCCTCACTGGGCGGGAGCCTACCAGCTTCCCTTTGGCGACCTCCCTCTCTTCCGGTAGACTGCACTGAAGAGACAGGTACCCAGGTTCCCCCCAATATAACATCACTTGGGACACGGCCTGTTGGGGCTTCCGTCTTCTCCCAAGAACGGGACAGCGCTGTGGTCATCTGGGCACCAGATCTGCTGTAGGCCATCCCCTCTGCAGGGTGACCTGCACCACCAAGAGAGTGCCTGCACCACCAAGAGAGTGCAGAGTGCACTCCGCCATCTTTGCTTCAGTGGCCAGGTAGTTGGGACTGCCAGGCTCGGAGACAGATAGGCATAATATCGCTTGGGACTTGGGCGGCTTGTGTGTATGCTGCTCCCAAGAGCTGGGAAGATCTGCAGTAACCAGAATGCCAGCTCTGCTGTGGGACTTCTGCCTTGCAGAGGGATGCCCCTGCCCCCCACTCTGGGAAAGATCACACACCCCTGCACGGGGCAGGAGCCTACCAGCCTCCCTTTGGTGACCTCTGCTCTGGGAATCCATTACGCTGAGCCTTTGGATGTGCAGGGACTCCCCAATATAAAATCACTTGGGGCAAGGCATATCAGGGCTCCAAAGTCAATCAGGAGCAGGGCAGGCCCCAGAAATCGGTGCCAGGGTAATCCTGGTACTCCAGGAGGGGCAGAAATAGCTTTGCAGGCTCACAGGAGGTTCAACCAACAGCCAGTGACAGCAGGAACAACTAACATCAGAGGTAACCAGATGGCAAAAGGCAAACGTAGGAACGTTACTAACAGAAATCAAAGGAATATGGCACCATCTGAACCCAACTCTCCAACAGCAGCAAGTCCTGGATACCCCACCACACCCGAAAGACAAGATCTGGATTTAAAATCACTTGTCATGATGCTATTAGAGGATCACAAGAAGACACAAATAAATCTAAGAAAGAATTACAGGAGACCATGAATCAAGGGTTAGAAGCCCTTACAAAGGAAACACAAAAATCGCTTAGAGAAATCCAGGAGAACATGGATCAAAAGATGGAGGCCCAGAAGGAGACAACACAAAAATCGCTTAAAGAAATGAATCTAGCCGGGCGGTGTTGGCGCACGCCTTTAATCCCAGCACTTGGGAGGCAGAGGCAGGAGGATTTCTGAGTTCGAGGCCAGCCTGGTCTACAAAGTGAGTTCCAGGACAGCCAGGGCTACACAGAGAAACCCTGTCCCAACAAACAAAAAAACATAAATAAATAAAAAAATAAAAAATAAAAATAATAAACAAATGAATCAACGGGTAGATGCACTTTCAAAAGAATCACAAAAATTGCATAAAGAAATGCAGAAGAATATGGGTCAACAGACGGATGTCCATAGGGAGGCATACAAAAAGTGTCTAAAGAAATGAATCAATGCATAGATGCCCTTAAAAGGAAACACGAGAACTGCTTAAAGAAATGCAGGAGACGATGGATCAACAGATGGAATCCCATGAGAAGGAAACACAAAAATCGCTCAGAGAAATGCAGGAGAACTTGGGTCAACAGGCAGAAATCCTGAAAGAGGTAACAGAAAAATACCTTAAAGAAATACAGGAAAATACAAACAAACAAGTGAAGGATCTCAGCAAATCCACCCAGGGTCTAAAAATGGAAGTAGAAACAACTAAGAAATCACAAAGGGAGACAAATTTGGAGATAGAAAACCTTGGGAAGAAATCAGGAGTCATAGATGCAAACATCAGCAATTGAATTCAAGAGATGGAAGAAAGAATCTCAGGTACTGAAGATACCATAGAAAGCATCGACTCAACAGTCAAAGAAAATGCAAAATGCAAAAAAACGTGTAACCCAAAACATCCAGGAAATCCATGACACAATGATAAGACCAACCTGAGGATTATAGGTATAGATGAGAGTGAAGATTTGCAACTTAAATGGCCAGTAAACATCTGCAACAAAAATTATGGAGTAAAACTTCCCTAACCTAAAGAGAGAGATGCCGATGAACGTACAAGAAGCCTACAGAACTCCAAAGAGACTGGACCAGAACAGAAATACCTCCCATCACATAATAATCAAAACACCAAATGTACTAAACAAAGAAAGAATATTAAAAGCTGAAAGAGAAAAGGGCCAAGTAACATACAAAGGAAGACCTTTCCAAATCACATCAGACTTCTCACCAGAGACTATGAAAGCCAGAAGATCCTGGGCAGATCTCATGCAGACACTAAGACAGCACAAATGCCAGCCTAGACTACTATACCCAGCAAAACTCTCTATCACCATAGTTGGAGAGACCAAGATATTCCATGATAAAACCAAATTTTCACGATATCTTTCCACAAATCCAGCCCTGCAATGGATAATAGGTGGAAACCGCCAACACAGGGAGAGAAACAACACCCTGGAAAAAATGAGATAGTAACCTTCTTGCTTCAAACCCAAAAGTAGATAACCACTCAAACATAAAGATAGCATCAAGAATGGCAGGTGGCAATAATCACTATGCCTTAATCTCTCTTAATAACAATGGTCTCAATTCCCCAATAAAAAGACATAGACTAGCAGACTGGATACGTAAACAGGACCCAGCATTTTGCTGCATGCAGGAAACACACCTCACTGTCAAAGACAAACACTCCCTCAGAGTAAAAGGCTGGAAAACAATTTTACAAGCAAATGGCCCCAAGAAACGAGCCGGAGTTGCCATCCTAATATCAGATAAAATTGATTTTCAACCTAAAGTCATCAAAAAAGACACAGAAGGACACTACATACTGATCAAGGGAAAAACCCACCAAGAAGAACTCTCAATTCTGAATATCTATGCTCCAAATGCAAGGGCACCCTCATTCATAAAAGAAATTTTACTAAAGCTCAAAGCACACATCGAACCTCACACAATAATAGTGGGTGACTTCAACACCCCGCTCTCTGAAATGGATCGTTCAGGAAAGCAGAAACTAAACAGGGACACAGTGAATCTAATTGAAGCCTTGGACCAAATGGAACTAACAGATATATATAGAACATTTCATCCTAGAGCAACAGAATACACTTTCTTCTCAGCACCTCATGGTATCTTCTCCAAAATCGACCATATAATTGGTCACAAATCAGACCATAACAGATATAAGAAGATAGAACTAATCCCATGCCTCCAATGAGATCACTATGGAATAAAGGTGGTCTTCAATGGCGACAAAAACAAAAGAAAACCCACATACACATGGAGGCTGAGCAATGCTCTACTCAATGATAACTTGGTCAAGGTGGAAAAAAAGAAAGGAATCAAAGACCTTTTGAAATTTAATGAAAATGAAGGCACAACATACCCTAATTTATGTGACACAATGAAAGCAGTGCTAAGAGGAAAATTCATTGCCCTGAGTGCTCCCAAAAAGAAACGGGAGACAGCATACACCACCAGCTTAATGGCACACCTGAAAGCCCTGGAACAAAAAGAAGCATATACACCAAAGAGGAGTAGAAGGCAGGAAATCATCAAACTCAGGGCTGAAATCAATCAAGTAGAAACAAATAAAACCATACAAAGAATCAACAAAACAAGGAGTTGGTTCTTTGAGAAAATCAACAAGATAGATAAGCCCTTAGCCAGACTAACCAGAGGGCACAGAGACAGTATCCAAATTAATAAAATCAAATACGAAAAGCGAGAGATAACAACAGAAACTGAGGAAATTCAAAAAATCATCAGATCCTAATACAAAAGCCTGTATTCAATAAAACTAGAAAATCTCGAGGAAATGGACAATTTCCTAGACAGATATCAAATACCAAAATTAAATCAGGATCAAATAGAACATCTAAAACATCCTATAACCCCTGAAGTAATAGAAGTCGTCATTGGAAGTCTTCCAACAACAAAAAAAGCACAGGTCCAGATGGTTTTAGTACAGAATTCTATCAGACCTTCAAATAAGACCTAACACCAATACTCTTCAAACTGTTCCACAAAATAGAAACAGAAGGAACACTACCCAACTCGTTCTATGAAGCCACAATTACACTAATACCAAAAGCACACAAAGATCCGACAAAGAAAGAGTATCTCAGGCCAATCTCTCTTATGAATATCGATGCAAAAATACTCAATAAAATTCTTGCCAACTGAATCCAAGAACACATCAAAACGATCATTCACTACGATCAAGTAGGCTTCATCCCAGGGATGCAGGGATGGTTCAATATAAGGAAATCTATCAATGTCATCCACTATATAAACAAGCTCAAAGAAAAAAAACACGTTGTCATCTCATTAGATGCTGAGAAAGCATTTGACAAAATTCAGCATCCTTTCATGCCAAAGGTCTTGGAAAGATCAGGAATTCGGGGTCTATATATAAACACAGTAAAAGCAATTTACAGCAAACCGGTAGCTTGCAACCTAAATGGAGAGAAACTTGAAGCAATTCCACTAAAATCAGGGACTAGACAAGGCTGTCCTCTCTTCACATCTTTTCAATATAGTACTTGAAGTTCTAGCTAGAGCAAGTAGACAACAAAAAGAGGACAAAGGGATACAAATTGGAAAGGAAGAAATCAAACTATCACTATTTGCAGACGATTTGATAGTATACTTAAGCGACCCAAAGAACTCCACCAGAGAACTCCTACAGCTGATAAATGACTTCAGCAAAGTGGCCGGATATAAAATCAACTCAAGCAAGTCAGTAGCCTTCCTATACTCAAAGGATAATCAGGCTGAGAAAAAAGTAAGAGAAATGATAACCTTTACGAAAGCTACAAACCATATAAAGTATCTTGGCGTGACTCTAACCAACCAAGTGAAAGATCTGTATGACAAGAACTTCAAGTCTCTGAAGAAAGAAATTGAAGAAGACCTCAGAAGATGGAAAAATCTGCAATGCTCATGGATTGGCAGGATTAATATAGTAAAAATGACCATCTTGCCAAAAGTAATATACAGATTCAAGTCAATCTCCATCAAAATCCCAACTCAATTCTTCATAGAGTTAGAAAGAGCAATTCAAAAATTCATCTGGAATAACAGAAAACCCAGAACAGCTAAAACTATTCTCAAGTGTAAAAGAATCTCTGGGGGAATCAGTATCCCGGACCTCAAGCTGTACTACAGAGCAATAGTGTTAAAAACTGCATGGTGTTGGTACAGTGACAGGCATGTAGATCAATGGAACAGAATTGAAGACCCAGAAATGAATCCACACTCCTATGGTCATTTGATCTTTGACAAAGGAGCTAAAACCATCCATGGAAAAAAGATAGCCTTTTCAACAAATGGTGCTGGCTCAACTGGAGGTCAACATGCAGTAAAATGCAAATTGACCCATTCTTATCTCCTTGCACTAAGCTCAATTCCAAGTGGGTCAAGGACCTGCACATAAAACCAGACACACTGAAACTAATAGAAAGGAAACTAGGGAAGAACCTTGAACATATGGGCACAGGGGAGAAATTCCTGAACAGAACTCCAATAGCTCATGCTCTAAGATCAAGAATAGACAAATGGGACCTCATTAAATTACAAAGCAGTCTGGAAAGCAGTCTGGCGGTTCCTCAGAAAACTGGGCATGACACTCCCGGAGGATATACCCAGAGGCTTTACCTGCATGCAATAAGGACACATGCTCCACTATGTTCATAGCAGCCTTATTTATAATAGCCAGAAGCTGGAAAGAACCCAGATGTCCCTCAACGGAGGAATGGATTCAGAAGATGTGGTATATTTACACAATGGAATTCTACTCTGCAATTAAAAACAATGAATTCACGAAATTCCTAGGCAAATGGTCAGAACTTGAAAATATCATCCTTAATGAGGTATCCCAATCACAAAAGAACACACATGGCATGCAGTCCCTGATAAGGGATATTAACTTAAAATCTTGGAATACCCTAGACACAATTCACATATCAATAGATTTCTAAGAAGATGTAAGGAGAGAACCCTGGCCCTGGAAAGACTGGATGTAGGGGAACGCCAGGACAGAGAAACGAGAGGGGGTTTAATGGGGAAAACAGGTAGGGAAGGGGGCTTATGGGACTTTCAGGGAGGGAGGAAACGGGAAAGGGGAAATGATTTTGAATGTTAATAAAAAACTTAGAAAATAAAACTTAAAAAAGGAATAAAAAAAGAAAAATATATTATATGTGTTTTGGTTCTTCAGCATTAAAAAATACTGTCATGTATTTGACACACAAAGATTAAAGTGAAAACTATCAAGGTGGCCTTCTTCCAAGTTTTATATGTTTTCCCTAGTATTGAGATGACAGGCGATTCACTACTGTCTATAGTACAACAAGAAAATAAAATGAAGCATTCAGCTTGAGTTTCAAGATGGTTGAGTTAATATGAGAAGATTATTGTGCGCCATTAGCGTAACATTGTTGAGAATGTAATTTTCATCACCTTGTGGAATACACAGGCAGTATTCCAACTCATAACTTTGATAAAAGTATTAGTACAAGAGATGAAATTTTTATTCCTAATCACAATGTTTCCTAAAATACTTATAGGTATAGATGCCAAGTTTTGCTCCAGTAAATGATGTTGGCAACATTACAATACTTCCTTTGTCATATTTATGATCTGGAAATTGCTGATTGGGAAATAAGTGTCCAAATAAGCAGAAATAAATACAAGAACAAAAACCTGTGTAAAGAATCATTAAAATAGCCATGGTAGGCAATGTGGAGGCTATGGGAGAGACACACACTTATCAAGTCCTGATATTTAAAGACTGAACCACATGATATCAATCCTTTAAGAGTAAAAACAGTTGCTGATTTCTTCAGAATTGCTCAAAGAATCACCCATGCAGAGAGAGAGAGAGAGAGAGACAGAGAGAGAGAGAGAGAGAGAGAGAGAGAGAGAGAGAGAGAGACAGAGAGAGAGAGACAGAGAGAGACAGAGAAAGAGAAAGAAAGACACAGAGAGAATGTATATAAATATGTATATATGTGTGTGTGTGTGTGTGTGTGTGTGTGTGTGTGTCTTCTTAGCATGGATGCAGGGTCTGTGACGGTTTACATGACAGTTGGAACAATGTTACAGGAGGATTTCTAGACATTTGTAATTCCTAGACCTCCTCAAGAATATGAGAATTACTCATTTCTATCTATATTCCATCATATGTTTTCAGCGCTGAAGACCCAAGCAAATAGGAATGTATTTTCCTCCATTAACCTAATGGAACAACATGACATTGAATCATTGTAAGATAAGTCAACCTAAGCAGGCGTACTTATCACTCTTTTGATTCCTAGCTTATTTTTTCTAAAAGGCCAAAAATCATTTTCCCAGATGAAAAGGGGTTATCCATACCTATCTTCTAACGTGGGCAGATAATTTGGGAAAATGTGAGGATTTATGTTTGTTTCTTTGTTTTTTACTAAAAGATCTTTTATATTTCTGTTCTGGCTTGCTTAAAGCGTTGCTTCATAATGGTGAAGAGATAATGCAGCAACATTCTCCCAGTTGACTTAGTTGTACAAAGGGAATTGTGGTTAAATTGAAATAAAACAGCTGTCTTGCATAGTTTTCTTTGTATTTATCTACCTCTCAGTTAGAGAGAGCTCGCTCCCCTGTTAGAAAACTATGTATGCTATGTTGCTCTGGATTTTCTTGGTCAGTTTGACATTTCTTCTCTTTTCAGAGAAATTCGTTAAATTTGTAACACATGAAATTATTCATTCTCTTTTCAATTCTACATTTTTAAATCTAGATCTTGACAAATGAAACTTCAAGGTGCTGTTTTCTGGTCATGGACCAGATTTTCTCAAGTGTTTCAATAGATGAAAGAAATGCGTTGGCTCTTGAATCTTCTATATAGATGAAGTCAATGAGTTACTCCCAGTCTACCACAGTTCCAAGGAATTTGTTATTTTGTCTTCTGAAACTTCCCAGTTGCCATTGCATTAATGACATTGCCACAGCTCAGCTGAGTATATCTAACGGAAGAATACATGTTGAATGCTGGCTCTGAGGACAATGGGGAAAAGAGCATTTGAGGAGTACCCAGACAGTACAGTTACAAGATTCTTGAGATTTAGAAGCAGAGGATACATAGTTTTTCAATGGATTCTTGGCCTGCATGAGAACAGAGCCTTCTTCACTGCAAGCAGAGCTACCTCTACTCCCTTGTCTTCAAAAAACAGAACATTCTCTGGTAGAGTCCAATGAATGTCTTCTGTGGGCTGTGTGCTGGTGCCAGTGTGAGTTAAGGTGATACAGTTCAGCTTGACTTGTATTTGTATAAGGAAATAGCAAAGAGAAATGACTTAAATGCAACCCCAGTGTACAAATTCTCAATATGTTAAAACAGTACATTTACAAACACAAATGGAGAACATTTTGGCCTACTGGAAAAGAGTATTGGAAGATATACACACATCAACTTTTTAAACCATGGAAAATGGTATCTCCAATTCCCACATTTTTGTTCACTTTTTTTTTTATCTCCAAGTCCACTTATCTATATACCTCTTTGTGCATCATCCTCAACTACTAAATATTTTAAAAGTTTCCACATTGTTGGTTGTCCTAACAAGATAAGCTAATAACTAGTAGGTTATCTTCCTGACATGATCTGCTTTAGATCGTTCCAGTACAGATTTGCTGTCGTTTGTAATGTGTAAGAGAATCCATTTTAGGAAACATTCCTGCTTTAATATGCTTTCCTGTTATTTTTGAACATATATAACAATCATTAGTATTAGCCCGCCATGTTTTAATAGATTTTGCAGATCTGTGAAAGTGGTCTGTCTTCCTGTTATGTTATCTTGACAAATTGATGATGTCTTAAGACTTAATGATGAATACATAAGTATTCCTATAAACTATGTCAGGGATTAATGAGATTTTCTTTTTTTAAAAAAAAATATTTATTTTATATATGTGATTACACCTTTGTTCTCTTCAGACACACCAGAAGAGGGCACCAGATCTCATTATGGATGGTTGTGAGCCACCATGTGGTTGCTGAGATTTGAACTCTGGACCTTCGGAAGAGCAGTCAGTACTCTTAACCACTGAGCCATCTCTCCAGCCCCCTAATGAGCTTCTCTATAGTGGCACTGCTAATAGGTCCTTTTCTAATAGTCAAAAGTACAAAGAGAACCATGTCAGTCTCCCACGTGTAATCAATTAATTGCTCTTCCATAGCAACTAGACTTTATACAACACAGAGAACATGCCAAGGCATTGTAAAACAATTAACCTAATGTCATAAAATGGATCTAAAGATTTATTTTACGTGATAGGACAGAAGATATAGTAGTGACTGTGTTTATCGACATAAAACTTCACTAATAACTTGGTTATGATTTTCAACATTCTATGAGCCTGTGGAATAGGGACGGCCAGATATTTACTGCTTATGGATATGCATGTAACATTTTCTGTAGTAAACTTCTTTTTCAATTTAGAATTTGATTGTTGGTGTGAACTGGTCATGAACATTTTATCATGTGACAATGGATTCTGAAAGATTGAAAACTACTGAGAAGAAAACAAGAGAGAAGCATTTTCCCTTTCTCCCACCTAGGAACTTTCTGTTTTTTGCCTTAGATAACTTTATTAGGAAACATTTTACAACTTAGTAATAAAACATATAATCACATCAAACAGTGTCCTTTTTTGCCCTGTGATCTCCAAATAATAGGGCAAAAGTGAAAAGTCATGAAGTTTCTTCGGATATAGTACAAAGACCATTTTCTTAATGTTCCCTATTTTCGGATGAGGTGCTAAGTGCCAGTAACTGCAGTTTCTGACCTCAGAAGATCATAGGAAGCAGTAGTGTTATAGTAGCAAGGTAACATAGACTTTACAAGTAAATATTGTATTTTCTTACAGCAATCCTAAGTATCACAAAAGAGAAATCTCACTTCTGTACCACATAAGATAAAGTCTTAACTTCTGCTGATGTTCTGCCCCCCTGTCTTGTCTCAAGAAAAAACAAGAACAAAGAAGGTCATATTGGGGCTGACCCCAAGCATTACATATTGCACAGCTTTCAATTTCTAGTAATAAAATAATTTGGATGCATGCCAGTTATTGTATCTATATTCTAACTAAAGTGGATGCCTAGAGGCTTCATCATGTATAATTTACCTAGTAGCTTGGCAAAGTCTTACTCCTGGCATTACAGTGAACTTTATAAAGATATGTTTGCTCTTAGGTCTTTCATCACCTTTGACCAAGTTGATATTTTTTCTTATGATGCATTATTCGCTTTCACACTTTTCTGACAATGAAGAATGTCAGGGAAATGGCACAAGTAGGGTGATATTTAATAGAATGAGCAAGAGGCATGGATGATTTCTTTCCCAAGATGTTACTTGCATACCCACTCAAAGGTGAACACGGGTGTCCTTCTGCTCCTTCTCTCTTATCTGAAGGTTAGGTCAGCATGTGGGTGAATCTTATCCTGGTACACTTTACACCTAGCAGCTGTTCTCAACCCATTTCTTGGTTAAATATCTACTTTACATTGCTCCCCCACGAACATTGAAAGCCTCAGGCATTTTCTCATATATATATATATATATATATATATATATATATATATATATATATACTGATATATATATCATTAGAAAAATTACAATTATGACATATAACTAGCAAAAAAATTAATTTTCAGCTCTTACATAAACATGTGGAACTATATTGAATTATGAAGCATTAGGTAAAGAGATAATCACTGACATAGAGCGTTCTTGGGATTGAAGAAAGTTATGGCAACAATCTGAAAGATATTTTGGGCCACATAAATATATCCTTCCTCCATGCATTCCAAAAAAAACAAACATTCTTCAAATTCAATTTATCTATGGAGGCTTGCCAAATCTTACCAGATTCCCTTCCAAAGCCAATTTGCTTGTAAACACAAACAAAACAGGACACATCCAAACAAATAAGACAAAAGCCTACTGAGAATACAGTCAAAATCTTGGGGCAGATAATCATAAGCAGATCCTCAGTGTCTAGATCAACGGGTTGAGAAGTAGGAAAGAATTACTGCAAGCTTGGGACACAGGGTGGCATTGGTTTCCAAAACTTCACAATACATGAGAATGTGAAGAAATATTAACCATGAAGCTAATTAGGATACAACTAGATAAATAAGAAAGAAGGAGCATACTATATCAAAAAGGAAAATCTAGAAATGGGAAAGACTCATGTTTTCTTAGTCCACTCTGTTGTTATCTGCTACCAGCAGCTGCTGTGTCATTTTTGTCATTGCCAGAAACATTTTGTAATTTTTCTCAGACCTTAATTGTGGAGACAGTGGCAATCTAAGGTCAAGTGAAGTCAGAACAGAGTCTTAGAAAAGTGGAGTTTACACTGCTACCTCAGTATTTTCCCTCCCATCTGTGCTGTTTCGAAGTTAGAAGAGCAGTTCAAAGGTTATAAGTGGAAGCTCCATCCACTGATAATTATCCATAAAAATATTTTATGGATACAACAGTATTCCAAATATTTAGAAAAGGAAAGCAAACAGGGAACAACGGTGGAGGCACTAACAAGAAGAGACAGCCAGGTGTCAAACTCTGCACTTTTCAGCAGGAGGGACCCAGGCTCACACCACGAGAGGTTCATATCTGTTCCTATCACAGCACAGATGCGAGACCCACCACCTTTGCAAAGCTAGCTCAGTAATCATAGCTCACCCTACTCGTCTCTCTTATCTAATCATATTTATACCTTCTAAACCTGCCAGACAGCCCAAGTCCATGGAGAACAGGAAGCTGAGGAACACCACCAGAAATCTGGTGGTCCATTTCCCTCATTAGAGTCCAGATAAAAAAAATCTCAATTACAATATTTGAGGTGTGTCTATACACACATTTTCTTAGAGAAGAATTCTTCATCACATTTCTTTCATGTGTTTGCTTTATAACAGCATCCAAGTTCCTGTGCCAGCATCATGGAACTTTCATTCAGGACAATTCTTCCTTAGTGTTTAAACTGTGATGATTTCAGGAAAACATTTCTAAATATGTTTGCCCCAGGACAATTCCACCTACACAACTGACTCTATAACATCCTTAAGTTTCTATTTCAAAGAGAGTGAAAAATGAAATACGTATGTTATTAGGAAAATAGGAAAACAGGTAGTGGTTTGTAAGCCACATAGTGTTCTGCTCTCTTCTAAAAGTTTTCGGAGGTATGTAAAATCAAATTTAGAGGATATGGCAGACATTAAATAGGTTATAAAATTTAGAGAAGGCTTAATCATTCGAACAGAGAGCTGAAACAAAGAGAATATCATTTGCTAGGTTTTATTTTGCCATACAACCTAAAGTAGAATCATGTGCTAGAGAATGCAGAAAAAAAATGAGATACCTGAAAAGAAATTTATAATTTCGAAAATCAGTGAATGGAAGAAAATAAGAGGAAATATGATTGAAATATATCATGGAAAATAATTTAACTTGTTGATCATTGTATTCAGATTAAATTCTTAAAGCCCATGTTTCAGAGAGTTTCTGTGTTAGGAGTCTCAACTTTAGCCACGGAAATTACAGAAAATGAATATCTCTGTATTTTTTCTGGCAATGCTAAATGTGGACCCATCCTACAACACACCAAAAACCTCTTATGGCAAAGAGTCAAAGGACTTTATAATTTCTGAAAGAGATACACCCCCATTTATATTTCAGCCAACTTACAATATATGGAAAATGGAAGCATACTATATGTGCATCAACAACTGAATGAGTAATGAAAAAATGGGGAATATACAAAATAGAAATCTATTCAGAACTAAAGAAAAAAGAAATTATTAAATTTGCAATAAAGAATTATTACTGAAAAGCTTATACTGAGTGAAATAACAGAGCCCGGGGAGTCAAAATCCATATTTGCTCTCTAAAGCTGTTTATGGTTTCAAAATGATTGTTGTATTTAAGTTGTATCATGTAGAGAGTGCAGGATGAAGGAAAGGATATATATTGGAGAGGACATAGCAGTCAGCTAACAATAAGATATATATAAAATATTAATGGGGGCTAATATTTTTATTCATTATTTGAAAGAGTCATGACTGATCATTTACTGACTATTCCCTTACAGTTCTTATCTCCAAATCTTCAACATGTCCCTTTCCAAACATAATTTCCTCACATCATTTTAATTTTATATTCCACAATGTCTAATTCATATAGTGTATGTGAAGCAATCCAGTGGACTAAAGGCAACTTACCAGCAGCCACACTTCTCAAGGAAAGTAATATTACCTGATAAAAACAGTCTTCAACTAACAATAGGCACTTAGTTAAGGATGGAAGATTGGTAAACTACACCCCACCCATTTAGACTGGGTTATTCTTGATCAAGTCATTTAAAGCTAACCTCTATGATTTCAGTGGACACTGATAGATTTTAGAAAATGGTATATACACTCTAGTAATCTCCTCACGCTGCAATGGATATTTCTGCACAGATAGTCACCTGGCAACTGTGATAAAGCTCAAAACTAGGTAACAAATACAATAGAAAGACATGAACCACAGGAAGAGTATTGTAGGGGGGAATAGAGCCTTGAACGTTGTGGGAGGAAATAAGAGAGAGAAATAAGTAAACAGGATCAGAGGCATTGTATAAATGAATCAAAATGTCAAGAAACACAAGCTTATTGCTAAAATGTAACAGAAAACAAGCAGTTAATAACACAAAAAAACTTATTAGCCTGTGTCTTTAAAAAATGGTTATTGAATGTAAATAAAAAAACCTAGAAATAAAAACTGTGTTAAAAAGAAGGTTTAGTATATTAGATTTTAGAAAGCTTAGGCTAATATAAAATTGTATTCTTATATTAATAAAAAGAGAAAAATCTTTTCACCTAAAAAATGGTTATTATATGACACAGACCCATAAATGCAAAAAGCAAACCACATATGGTGAAAGATAAAGGCATGAAGTTAAATTTCTTTGAGGAACTTCCTTCACACACCACATTTTTGCTGATCTTACAGACAGAATCTTCATGTGCAAGGGTGTATTGTTTGTGACACAGATGGGAATCTTTTCCTTTGTATCCATAACATACTAACAATGAGTAGAGGTGGGCTAGGATAAAGAAATCATACATTTTATAATTATAGCATCTTTAAATATACATGATATGACTTTAGAATATATGATATGGATAAACTAATATAAAAAGATACATGTGAATATGCATACTAATATAGAGGAACTTGTAAAGTGGGGAGAATGTATTCAATAAGGAGACATGGTTCAACATTATGTATATGAGGTAAAGGAAGATGTAGTTCTACATAAGTCATTAAATTCACACTCAGATCTTTTCTATTTCCTGCCTCAATTGTGCCTGTTGAGGTCACAAATAGTTTTTTAATGGTACACTAATATCTTTCACACATTGTTTTAACAAAAGGTAAGTGAAATGTCCTGACCTGAGTAATACTTGGAAGATTCAACAGATATTATCCCATTTTCAAAAAGTCAAGGAAAACTTGAATTTTCAAACATTTGAAGAGTCAGTACAACCAAAAACATTGCATGTTTCTTGGCTATGTTCCTATTCTTTGACAAACTGGACAGGATAATTTATCTTCAAGCACTCTTTCCCTGTGGTTTTTATGAAAGTTATATCCTATGGCATGTTGTTACATAGTGATTACAATTTGGTGAAAGTAAACTGAGCTTCTTATACATTCCAAAAAGCAGGAAAAGCCGCTGGGTTTTAGCATAACCAAAAGATGTTGCTGAGCTTTAAGTAAAGTACCTAAAGAGTACATGTCTAATTGCTACATAAATGTTACCATGACAGTAGCCATGGTTTAAGAGACATAAAGAATGTAGTATAAACAGTCCAACAATGATGGAATGTTACTTCAAGATTCTCTAATCAGGTTGAACATCTGAGTGACATTCAAAGGCATAGCACAGAACAAAGTGACCCACAATGAGCAAGGTCACAAGTCTTAGTTTATCTGTTATATGGCTCCTTCCATTTATTCTGTAAGGAAGCCTGAGGAAAATGGCACAATCACTCTACTCTACCTAAGGAACACTCAAAAATTTCTACAGATATCCTGAATTAAGTGTTGTTAAATATAACATCTTTCAAGAAAAGAGTGAAAAATAATTTTGACAAAGAACAATAAAGGCAAGAATAGATTAGGTAACAAATATTTTGCACATTAGAAAATCTTTGGGAAGGACAGTATCTGGTGAACAATTTTTGAAATAGACACAGACAAAAATATTGAAAGGTAAAATGTAAACCTGACCAGCTCATATTGTGAATATGTATAATATGAAGACAAAAGATAGAATTCTCTTCGTGAATCAGAAAGTTGTCCAAGTTAATGATGAAATACAAAAATTGAGGTCTGAGTCATAGTGAAAAAAAAAGAATCTTTATTCAGAAAGAGAATGTTGAGATGATGTCCTATCAGAAAGTTACATATAACATGTGTTGAATGACATTCTGAGACCTGCCCTATCACTCTCATTGAAAACAATGATAACTGAATACACTAGTCCCTGAACAGAACTCCAATAGCTTAAGATCTCAGATCAAGAATAGACAAATGGGACCTCATTAAATTACAAAGTTTTTGGAAGGAAAAAAAACACTGTCAAAAAGACAAAGCGGCAACCAACTAACTGGGAAATGATCTTTACCAACCCTACATCCGCAGAGGGCTAATATCCAATCTATACAAAGAACTCAAGAAGGTAAACTCCAGAGAGGCAAGTAACCCTATTAAAAAACTGGGTACAGAGCTAAACAAAGAGATATTCACCTGAAGAATATCTAATGGCTGAGAAGCACCTAAAGAGATGTTCATCATCCTTAGTCATTAGGGAAATGCAAATCAAAACAACCCTGAGATTCCATCTCACACCAGTCAGAATGGCTAAGATCAAAAACACAGGAGATAGCAGTTGTTGGCGAGGATGTGGAGAAAGAGAAACATTCCTCACTGCTGGTGGGATTGCAAGCTGGTAAAACCACTCTGGAAAGCAGTCTGGGGGTTCCTCAGAAAACTGGGCATGACACTCCCAGAGGATCCGGCTATACCACTCCTGGGCATATACCCAGAGGCTTTACCTGCATGCAATAAGGACACATGCTCCACTATGTTCATAGCAGCCTTATTTATAATAGCCAGAAGCTGGAAAGAACCCAGATGTCCCTCAATGGAGGAATGGATTCAGAAGATGTGGTATATTTACACAATGGAATACTACTCTGCAATTAAAAACAATGAATTCACGAAATTCCTAGGCAAATGGTCAGAACTTGAAAATATCATCCTTAGTAAGGTAACCCAATCACAAAAGAACACACTAGGTATGCAGTCACTGATAAGGGGGTATTAACCCAGAATCTTGGAATACCCTAGACACAATTCGCATATCAATAGATTTCTAAGAAGATGGAAGGAGAGACCACTGGTCCTGGAAAGACTGGATGTAGGGGAATGCCAGGACAGAGAAGCAAGAGGGAGGTGAATGGGGAAAAGAGGGAGGGAAGGGGGCTTATGGGATTTTCGGGGAGGGAGGAAACGGGAAAGGGGAAATGATTTTGAAAGTATATAAAAAAAAAAACTTAGAAAATACAATTAAAAAAAAAAGAAAATATTGATAACTGAATACACTTGTCCCTTTGAAGGGAATAAGAAAGTTGAGGCCATATTCATTTCTATAATTTTATCCTTAAGCTCTATTTAAATAGAACAATTTAAAACATACAGCTGTCTATGGACTTTCAAAATGTTAAGTGTTCATAAATCTCATCATCAAATTACAGACTCAGGACTCAGGTAAACCACATTTGTTTTGTGATGCCAGTTTTGCAGAATAGTAGCGATTTAGTAGGTCTCAAATTTTACTAGCCAATGTTGTTATTGTGTTAGGTCGGAAGAGTAGCAGACACTTACTGAGGTTTAGAATGTTAGTGATATTCAATGTCGTGATGTAATTGAAATCTTTATGAATAGCCTCAACACATCAGCCTTATCTAACTATAATATACATAAGGACACATTTATGTGATAGTATACTGCATATAAATATATATACATATATACATATATGTGTGTGTATGTGTATATATGCACACACACAAACACACACACACACGCTCATATGTGTGTGTGTGTGTGTGTGTGTGTGTGTGTGTGTGTGATATGCTACTGATCAGAGAACCTGACCATATTCTATTTGGAACAAAACCATTGCTGACAATATAATCAAATGTGTGCACTTACTAGTCCTACCACAATGCATTGTGATACCCAGATAATGTCAGCAAATCAAATAAAATAATATCTTCCCTCTCTTCACTCTCTGGGCTAGTCTTTTACATGTTTTTCTTCTAATTTACTCTTATTGGTGTACCATTTTGAATAGGGACACTGATAACTCTTCCTTAACTCAATCTGATGGGCAAAAGTCCCATTTTGGAGTAAAGGATGCAAGATTTCCTGCTTCAATATTTATGAAATAAGGCAGTATGGAATTCAAAGGTGACATTCTTCTGCTCCTCCTTATAAAAGCAGTGCCTTGAAGTTTCCTAGCCCAGACTTAGGAGAAACTACAGAGCCTCTTTCAAGATGCTGGTGGTTCTATTGACAGTGGCCCTGCTGGCCCTGAGCTCTGCTCAGGAACCTGGTGAAGGTATGAGAATATGTGTATGCATGCACTGAGTCCTCTTAAGGCAAAGAAGAGAACACTGCAGGGGAAGAGAGAGATGGAACATAGGACAGGTTGTGAGAGATGAATGGAGCCACACAGTGTTTTGCTTTTTAAAAGTAGAGAGTCTCAGATTTGTAGACACTGTGTTAGTTAAAATAAACTACATATGCCAGTAGATGCTTTACTGTTTTTCAAGGAAGATGACAGAAAAACACATATAAGGGTCATTTGAAGGACGGTAACTCCAGTAATAAACCTGAAACCATTATAGAGAAAAATAATAACATTTTCTCAACTTTAACTTTTCCAAAAAAATTTCATGTTGGTACTTAGTGGTTGAAATTGAGCAAAACAGTCACTAGACATGCTTGCAATTACTGCTACCTGGTCATGTTCCTAACAGTGGTTAAAAATTCCCTCAGGAAATGACAGATTTTGGCTAAAATCTGATGCCCATTCTATGATGCTTCTTGCGAGTGTGAAAGCACATTGGGTCCTTCCTTTGCCTTGATTTACAATGGCCATCTGTCAAAAATCTTTCTCAATAACATCAATCAAATACTAAAAAATATGTAGTTATCAGTCTTCAGTAAGTAATAGTAGTATTAGTACTACTATAGTAACTAATTTAGAATTATAATTCTACACTGTATTGCCTTATCTCTTTTCATGAATAATAAATGCAGGTTTCACAGTGATTAAAACCATAATTCTCCAACTCTGAAAATAAGGAAGATTAAAGGGGTGGACAATAAATTACAAAAAGCCAGAAGTCTGAATTCCTGAGTATAAGCGAAATTTACATTTTCTACAACAAAAGAGTGGTTGCTAGGAGATAAATTTAGATGTAGTTTCTTGAATTTAACACTTCTATTCAAACAAGGGTTCCTCAATGTCCTTTTTCCAACACCTTGTCGGTTCTATTTCATTTGATCTAAGCAGGAAAAGCAGACAAAGAGGCTAGTGTCTTCTCTCATAATAACTCTATGCTCAAAGAATTGGATTGAGCCCACCAAATATAACCTGTGATGAATTTGTTCAGTGAGCACTATATGGTCTGCGACTTTCAGACTCTTCTTCCCCTGATACTATTCCTCAATATGAGGCAAATCTTCTGTACATGCTGCTTGAGTTTTACTATGCATCATTGTGATTTGATGTGGATTCTCAAAAAGCCAGTTTTTCCCAAAAGATAACAGGTAACAGAACCTCCACTTATTAACTGATTTCCTTGTTTTAATTTATCCGAAGAAACGGGTCCTGAATAATCTGCAAACTGCAATATGTCATCAAAGGTGTAACAGGAATTTTGGTTGAAACTATAAGAAGGTTACTATATTGAAAAAATTCTGCGTGGAAAGGTCTTTGATACAAAGGAGAACAAAGTCGGACATGACTAAGCTCATTTATTCTTTGCCTTTCTCACTCAGAACTTCAGAACCAAAACCAGAGGCCACGTCCTTCAGGATTCCAGCCAAGACCACCTGCTAATGGGAACCAGCAAGGCCCTCCCCCACAAGGAGGCCCACAGCAAAGACCTCCTCAAGGCCCACCCCAACAAAAAGGCCCTCAGCAGGGATCTCCTCAAGGCCCAGCCCCACAAGGAGGACCACAGCAAAGACCTCCTCAAGGTCCACCCCAACAAGGAGGCCCACAGCAGGGACGTCCTCAAGGCCCACCCCCACAATGAGGCCCACAGCAGGGACGTCCTCAAGGCCCACCCCCACAAGGAGGCCCACAGCAGAAACCTCCTCAAGGCCCACCCCCACAAGGAGGCCAACAGAAGAAACGTCCTCATGGCCCACCCCCACAAGGAGGCCCACAGCAGAAACCTCCTCAAGGCCCACCCCCACAAGAAAGCGAAGAGGAGGAATCAACTGAAGAACAACTCCAACAAGGAAATCCACAGCAGGGTCCTGCTCAAGTCCAAAGACCACAAGGAGGCCCTCAGCAAAGACCCCCTCAGCCAGGCAATTCACAAGGCCCACCACAAGGTTCCCAACAGGGCAGACCCCAGGGTCCTCAGTAAAGCAGAATTCTCTGACAGGTATGATTCATATTTATCCCCTGGTGGGTGGCAGGGAAATAACTCCTCTATATTTCAAATATCAGATAGGATAGTAAAGATTACTAAATATGTAGTAACAATGTTGTCCTAGACACATTATCCAATATTATGACTGGGTTGACATGATCTCTCTGGACTTTGCATACATTAGGTTTTTTATTTGTTTCAGAAATTGAGTAAGAAGATGGCTCCTTGACAATGTGCTTCCATTGCCACGAGGGATCACAATAGGAGCTTCAATATATTAATAAAAAAATAAGCATGCAACTAAGATTGCTGTCTTTCTTTCTGGTTGTCCTTCAACAAAGAATTTCAGGGCTGCAAATAATCTAAAGTCATCAGTATTTTCTCATTTTTTTCCCATCATTTTCTTGCTGCACTTGCCCATAAGGCAGATACCTGGTTCCAATCTTAAATGTTCCAGTATTTTTTCTTGCTTTTGTGTGTTTCTACAACATAATTGGCTTTAAAAAATATTTAAATATTTTTGAACAACAGGCTGATAATTTTGTTAGGATATGAACATAAAACAAAATCCCATTCTTAGCAGATTCTGAGGAAAATTTGAAATTGTTACAGGTGTGTGGTTAAAGGGACACTAGTCAGCTTCATCATGGTGAGCATGGTTTGCCTTTTTCCACAATTCCTTGCAGAAAATGCAACCCCAGTGTACAAATTCTCAATATGTTAAAACAGTACATTTAACAACAGAATTGGAGAAAATTTTGGCCTACTGGAAAAGAGTATTGGAAGATACACACACATCAATTTTTTAAGCCATGGAAAATGGTATCTCCAATTCCCACATTTTTGTTCACTTATTTTTTATTTCCAAGTCCACTTATCTATATACCTCTGTGCATCATCCTCAACTACTACGTATTTTAAAAGTTTCCAGTTGTTGGTTGTCCTAACAAGATAAGCTAATAAGTAGGAGGTTATCTTCCTGACATGATCTGCTTTAGATTGTTCCAGTACAGATTTGCTGTTGTTTGTAATGTGTAAGAGAATCCATTTTAGGAAACATTCCTGCTTTAATATGCTTTCCTGTAATTTTTGAACATATATAACAATCATTAGTATTAGCCCGCCACGTTTGAATAGATTTTGCAAATCTGTGAAAGTGGTCTGTCTTCCTGTTATGTTATCTTGACAAATTGATGATGTCTTAAGACTTAATGATGAATACATAAGTATTCCTATAAACTATGTCAGTGATTAACGAGCTTTTCTTTTTTTTTATATTTATTTTATATATGTGATTACACATTTGCTCTCTTCAGACACACCAGAAGAGGGCATCAGATCTCATTATGGATGGTTGTGAGCCAACATGTGGTTGCTGGGATTTGAACTCAGGACCTTTGGAAGAGCAGTCAGTGCTCTTAACCACTGAGCCATCTCTCCAGCCCCTTAATGAGCATATCTATAGTGGCACTGCTAATAGGTCCTTTTCTAATAGTCAAAAGTGCAAAGAGAACCATGTCACTCTCCCATGTGTAATCAATTAATTGCTCTTCCATAGTAACTAGACTTTATCCAACTCAGAGCACATTCCAAGGCATTTTAAAACAATTAACCTAATGTCATAAAATGGATCTAAGGATTTATTTTAGGTGATAGGACAGAAGATATAGTAGTGACTGTGTTTATCGACACAAAACTTCAGTAATAACTTGGTTATGATTTTCAACATTCTATGAGCCCGTGGAACAGGGACAGCCATATATTTACTGCTTATGGATATGCATGTAACATTTTCTGTAGTAAATTTCTATTTCAATTTAGGATTTGATTGTTGGTGTGAACTGGTGATGAACATTTTATCATGTGACCATGCATTCTGAAAGATGGAATATACTGAGAATAAATAGACTAAACAAGAGAGAAGCATTTTCCCTTTCTCACACCTAGGAACATTCTGTTTTTTTTTTTTTGCCTTAGATAACTTTATTAGAAAACAGTTTACAACTTAGTAATAAAACATATAATCACTGCAAACAGTGTGATTTTTTGCCCTCTGATCTCCAACTAATAGGCCAAAAGTGAGAGTCATGAAGTTTCTTCGGAGATAGTACAAAGACCATTTTCTTAATGTTCCCTATTTTCGGATGAGGTGCTAAGTGCCAGTAACTGCAGTTTCTGACCTCAGAAGATCATAGGAAACAGTATTGCTATAGTAGCAAGGTAACATAGACTTTACAAGTAAATATTGTATTTTCTTACAGCATCCTAAGTATCACAAAAGAGAAATCTAACTTCTGTACCTCATAAGATTAAAGTCTTAACTTCTGCTGATGTTCTGCCCCCCTCTCCTGTCTCAAGAAAAAACAAGAACAAAGAAGGTCATATTGGGGCTGACCCCAAGCATTACATATTGCACAGCTTTCTTTTTCTAGTAATAAAATAATTTGGGATGCATGCCAGTTATTGTATCTATATTCTAACTAAAGTGGATGCCTAGAGGCTTCATCATGTATAATTTACCTAGTAGCTTGGCAAAGTCTTACTCCTGGTATTACAGAGAACTTTATAAAGATATGTTTGCTCCTAGGTCTTTCATCACCTTTGTCCAAGTTGATATTTTTCTTATGATGCATTATTCGCTTTCACACTTTTCTGACAATGAAGAATGTCAGGGAAATGGCACAAGAAGGGTGATATTTAATAGATCGAGCAGGAAGCATGGATGATTTCTTTCCCAAGATATTACTTGCATACCCACTCAAAGGTGAACCCTGGCCTTGTTCTGCACCTTCTCTCTTATCTGGAGGTTATGTCAGCATGTGGGTTAATCTTATCCTGGTACACTTTACACCTAGCAGCTGTTCTCAACATGTGGGCTGCAATCCATTTCTTGGTTGAATATCTACTTTACATTGCTCCCCCATGAACATTCAAGCCAAAGACATTTATATAACAGACACACACACATACACACACACACACACACACACACACATATATATATATACACACACACATATATATATATGTAGATATATATCAGTAGAAAATTATAATTATGAATATCACTAGCAAAAAAATTAATTTTGAGCTGTCACATAAACATGCGGAACTATATTTAATTATGAAGCATTAGGTAAAGAGAAAATCACTGACATAGAGTGTTCTTGGGATTGAAGACAGTTATGGCAACAATCTGAAAGATATTTTGGGCCACAAAAGTATATCCTACCACCAAGCAATCCCCCCCAAAACCAAAGATTCTTCAAATTCCATTTATCTATGGAGGCTTGCCAAATCTTACCAGATTCCATTCCAAAGCCATTTGCTTGTAAACACAAACAAAACAGGACACATTCAAACAAACAAGACAAAACCCACTGAGAATACATTCAAAATCTTGGGGCAGATAATCATAAGCAGAACCTCAATGTCTAGATCAAAGGGTTGAGTAGTAGGAAAGAATTACTGCAAGGTTGGGTCACAGGGTGGCGTTGGTTTCCAAAACTTCAAAATACAGGAGAATGTGAAGAAATATTAACCATGAAGCTAACTAGGATACAACTAGAAAAATAAAAAAGAAGGAGCAAAGTATATCAAAAAGGAACATCTGGAAATGGGAAAGACTCATGTTTTCTTATCCTACTCTCGTGTTATCAGCTACCAGCAGCTGCTGTGTCATTTTTGTCATTGCCAGAAACATTTTGTAATTTTTCTCAGATTTCAATTATAGAAACAGTGGCAATCTAAGATCAAGTGAAGTCAGAACGGAGTTTTAGAAAAGTGGAGTTTACTCTGGTACCTCAGTATTTCCCTCCCATCTGTGCTGTATGGAAGTTAGAAGAGCTGTTCAAAGGTTATCAGTGGAAGCTCCATCCACCAAACTATTTTATGGATACAACAGTATTCCAATTATTTAGAAAGGGAAAGCAAACAGGGAACAATGGTGGAGGCACTAACAAGAAGAGACAGCCAGGTGTCAAACTCTGCACTTTTCAGCAGGAGGGACCCAGGCTCACACCAGGAGAGGTTCATGTCTGTTTCTATCACAGCACAGATACCAGACCCATCACTTTTGAAACGCTAGCTCAGTAATCAAAGCTCATCCTACTTGTCTGTCTTATCTAATCATATTTATACCTTCTAAACCTGACAGAAAACCCAGATCCATGGAGAACAGGAAGCTGCGGAACACCACCAGAAATCTGGTGGTCCATTTCCCTCATTAGAGTCCCGACAAAAAAAAAATCTAAATTACAATATTTGAGGTGTATCTATACACACAATTTCTTAGAGAGGAATCCTTCATCACATTTCTTTCATGTGTTTCCTTCATAACAACATCCAAGTTCCTGGTCCTGCATCATGGAACTTTCATTCAGGACAATTCTTCCTTAGTGTTTAAAATGTGATGATTTCAGGAAAACATTTCTAAATATGTTTGCCCCAGGACAATAACATCTACACAACTGACTCTATAACATCCTTAAGTTTCTATTTGAAAGAGAGTGAAAAATGAAATACGTATGCTATTAGGAAAATAGGAAAACAGGTTGTGGTTTGTAAGCCACATAGTGTTCTGCTCTCTTTGGAAAGTTTTCTGAGGTATGTAAAATCAAATATAGAGTACATAGTATACAATAAATATGTTATAAACTTTAGAGAAGGCTTAATCATTCAGAACAGAGATTTGAAGCAAAGAGAATATCATTTGCAAGTTTTATTTTGCCATACAATCTAAAAGTAGAATCATGTGTTAGAGAATGTAGAAAAAAATGAGATTCCTGAAATAAAATTTATAATTTAGAAAATCAGTGAAGGGAAGAAATTAAGTGGAAATATGATTGAAATATATCATGGAAAATAATTTAACTTTTTGATCATGGTAGTCAGACAAAATTCTTAAAGCCCTTGTTTCAGAGAGTTTCTGTGTTAGGAGTCTCAACTTTAGCCACAGAAATTACGGAAAATGATTATCTCTGTATTTTTCTGGCAATGCTAAAGGTGGACCCACCCTACAACAAACCTAAAACCTTTTATGGCAAAGAATCAAAGGACTTTATAATTTCTGAAAGAGATACAACCCCATTTATATTTCAACCATCTTACAAGATATGGAAAATGGAAACATACTATATGTGCATCAACAACTGAATGAGTAATGAAAATATGGGGCATATACAAAATAGAAATCTATTCAGAACTTAGAATAAAGAAATTATTAAATTTGCAATAAAGAATTATTACTGAAAAACTTATACTGAGTGAAATAACAGAGGCCGGGGAGTCAAAGTCCATATTTGCTCTCTAAAGTTGTTTATGTTTTCAAAATGATTGTTGTATTTAAGTTGTAGTATGTAGAGAGTGCAGGATGAAGGAAAGGACATATACTGGAGAGGACATGGCAGTCAGCTCACAAGTAGTTATACATAAAATATTAATGGGGGCTCATATATTTATTCATTATTTGAAAGAGTCATGCCTGATCATTTACTGACTATTCCCTTACAGTCCTTATCTCCAAACCTTCACCATGTCCCTTTCCAAACATAATTTCCTCATATTATTTAAATTTTATATTCCACAATGTCTAATTCATATAGTCTGTTTCAGTGTATGTGAAGCAATCTAGAGGACTAAAGGCAACTTAACAGCAGCCACACTTCTCAAGGAATGTAATATCACCAGATAAAAACAGTCTTCAACTAACAATAGGCACTTAGTTAAAGATGGAAGATTGGTAAACTACACCCCACCCATTTAGGATGGGTTATTCTTGATCAAGTCATTTAAAGCTAAACTCTATGATTTCAGTGGACACTGATAGACTTTAGAAAATGGTGTATGCACACTAATAATCTCCTCATGCTGCAATGGATATTTCTGCACAGATAGTCACCTGGCAACTGTGATACAGCTCAGAACTAGCTGACAAATAAAATAGAAAGACATGAACCATAGAAAGAGTATCGTAGGGGGGAATGGAGCCTTGAACATTGTGGGAGGAAATAAGAGAGAAATAAGTAAGCATGATCAGAGGCATTGTATAAATGAATCAAAATGTCAAGAAACACAAGCTCATTGCTAAATGTAACAGAAAACAAGCAGTTAATAACACAACAAAACTTATTAGTCTGTGTCTTTAAAAAATGGTTATTATATGACACAGACCCATAAGTGCAGCAAGCAAACCACATATTGTCAAAGAGAAAAGCATGAAGTTATATTTCTTTGAGGAACTTCCTTCACACACCACATTTTTGCTGATCTTATAGACAGAATCTTCATGTGCAAGTGTGTATTGTTTGTGACACAGATGGGAATCTTTTCCTTTGTATCCATAACATACTAACAATGAGTAGAGGTGGGCTAGGATAAAGAAATCATATATTTTATAATTATAGCATCTTTAAATATACTTGATATGACTTTAGATTATATGATATTGATAAACTAATATAAAATGATACATGTGAATATGCATACTAATATAGAGGAACTTGTAAAGTGGGGAGAATGTGTTCCTTAAAGGGACATGGTACAACATTATTTATATGAGGTAAAGGAAGATGTAGTTCTACATAAGTCATTAAATTCACACTCAGAGCTTTTCAATTTCCTGCCACAATTGTGCAAGTGGAGGTCACAAATATTTTTTTAATGGTACACTAATCTCTTTCACACATTGTTGTAACAAAAGATAAGTGAAATGTCCTGACCTGAGTGATACTTGGAAGATTAACAGATATTATCCCATTTTCAAAAAGTCAAGGAAACTTGAATTTTCAAACATTTGAAGAGTCAGTACAACCAAGAACATTGCATGTTTCTTGGCTATGTTCCTATTCTTTGACAAACTGGACAGGATAATTTATCTTCAAGCACCCTTTAGTTGTAGTTTTTATGAAAGTTACATCCTATGGCATGTTGTTACATAGTGATTACAATTTGGTGAAAGTAAACTGGGCTTTTCATACATTCCAAAAAGCAGGAAAAGCAGCTGGGTTTTAGCATAACCAAAAGTTGTTGCTGAGCTTTAAGTAAAGTACCTAATGAGTACATGTCTAATTACTGCATAAATGTTACCACGACACTGGCCATTGTTTAAGAGACATAAAGAATGTAGTATAAACAGTCCAACAATGATGGAACATTACTACAAGATTCACTACAATCAGGTTGAAAACATCTGAGTGACATTCAAAGACATAGCACAGAACCAAGTGACCCACAATGACCAAGGGTCACAAGTCTTAGTTTATCTGTTATATGGCGCCTTCCAATTATCCTCTAAAGAAGCCTGAGGAAAATGCCACATTCACTCTACTATATCTAAGGAACACTCAAAAATTTCTACAGATAACCTGAGTTAAGTGTTATTAAATATAATATCTTTCAAGAAAAGAGTGAAAAATAATTTTGACAAAAAACAATAAAGGCAAGATTAGATTAGGTAACAAATATTTTGCACATAAGAAAATCTTTTGGAAGGACAGTATCTGGTGAACAATTTTTGAAATAGACACAGACAAAAATATTGAAATGTAAAATGTAAACATGACCAGCCCATATTGTGAATATGCTTAATATGAAGACAAAAGATAGAATTCTCTTCATGAATCAGAAAGTTGTCCAAGTTAATGATGAAATACAAAAATTGAGGGCTGAGTCCTAGTGAAAAAAAGAATCTTTATTCAGAAAGAGAATGTTGTGATGATGTCCTATCAGAAAGTTACATATAACATGTATTGAATGACATTCTGAGACCTGCCCTATCACTCTCATTGAAAACAATGATAACTGAATACACTTGTCCCTTTAAGGGGAAAAAGAAAGTTGATGCCATATTCATTTCCATAATATTATCCTTAAGCTCTATTTAAATAGAGCAATTTAAAACATGCAGCTGTCTATGGAGTTTCAATATGTTAAATGTTCATAAATCTCATCATCAAATTACAGATTCAGGACTCAGGTAAAAAACATTTGTTTTGTGATACCACTTTTGCAGGATAGTAGTGATTTAATAGGTCTCAAATTGTACTAGCCAATGTTGTTATTGGGTTAGGTCGGAAAAATAGGAGACACTTACTGAGGTTTAGAATGTTAGTGATATTTAATGTCCTGATGTAATTAAAATCTTTATGAATAGCCTCGACACATCAGCCATATCTAACTATAATATACATGAGGACACATTTAAGTGATAGTATACTGCATATATCTATACATATATATATGTATATATATATATGCACACACACACGCTCATATATATATATTTTCATTTATATATTTATATATATATGTGTGTGAATTTGTGTGTGTCATATATATATATGTATATGTATATATATGAGCATGTGTGTGTGTGTGTGTGTGTGTTTGTGTGTGATATGCTACTGATCAGAGAACCTGGCCATATTCTATTTGAAAGAAAACCATTGCTGACAATTTAATCAAATGTGTGCACTTACTAGTCCTACCCCAATGCATCGTGATACCCAAAAAATATCTGCCAATCAAATAAGATATTCATATCTTCCCTCTCTTCACTCTCTGGGCTAGTCTTTTACATGTTTTTCTCCTACTTTACTCTTATTGGTGTTCCATTTAGAATAGGGACACAGACAACTCTTCCTTAATTCAATCTGATGGGCAAAAGTCCAATTTTGGATTAAAGGATGCAAGATTTCCTGCTTCAATAATTATGAAATAAGATAGTATGAAATTCAAAGGGGACATTCTTCTGCTCCTCCTTATAAAAGCAGTGCTTGTTTTTTCCTAGCCCAGATTTAGGAGAAACTCCAGAGCCTCTTTCAAGATGCTGGTGGTTCTATTGACAGTGGCCCTGCTGGCCCTGAGCTCTGCTCAGGAACCTGGTGAAGGTATGAGAATATGTGCATGCATGCATTGAGTCCTTTTAAGGAAAAGAGGAGAACACTGCAGGGGAAGAGACAAATGGAATATAGGACAGTATGTGAGAGATGAAGGGGGCATCACAGTGTTTTGCTTTTTAAAAGTAGAGAATCTCAGATTTGTAGACACTGTGGTAGTTAAAATAAACTAGATATGCCAGTAGATGCTTTACAGGTTTTCAAGGGAAGATGACAGAAAAACACAGATAATGGTCATTTGAAGGACGGTAACTCCAGTAATAAACCTGAAACCATTATAGAGAAAAATAATAACATCTTCCCAACATTAATTTTTCCATAAAAATTTTATGTTGCTACTTAGTTTGTTGATACTGAGCAAAATAGTCACTAGATATGCTTGGAATTACTGCTACCTGGTCATGTTCCTAACAGTGGTTAAAAATTCCCTCAGGAAATGACAGATTGTGGCTAAAATCTCATGCCTACTCTAGGATGCTTGTTGCAAGTATGAACTCACATTGGATCCTTGCTTTGCCTTGATTTACGATAGCCATCTGTCAAATCTGTTTTTCAATAACATCAAGCAAATACTAAAAAAAATATGTAGTTATCTGTCGTTAGTAAGTATTAGTAGTATTAGTACTACTATAGTAAGTAATTTAGAATTATAATTCTACACTGTATTGCCTTATCTCTTTTCATGAATAATAAATGCAGGTTTCACAGTGATTAAAACCAAAATTCTCCAACTCTGAAAATAAGGAAGATTAAAGGGGTGGACAATAAATTACAAAAAGCCAGAAGTCTGAATTCCTGTCTATAAGTGAAATTTACATTTTCTACAACAAAAGAGTGGTAGCTAGGAGATAAATTTAGATGCAGTTTCTTGAATTTAACACTTCTATGCAAACAAGGGTTCCTCAATATCTTTTTCCAACACCTTGTTGGTTCTATTTCATTTGATTTAAGCAGGAAAAGCAGACAAAGGGCTAGTGTCTTCTTTCATGATTACTCTATGCTCAAAGAATTAGATTGAGCCCACCAAATATAACCTGTGATGAATTTGTTCAGTCAGCACTATATGGTCTGCGACTTTTAGACTCTTCTTCCCCTGATAATATTCCTCAATTTGAGGCAAATCTTCTGAACATGCTGCTTGAATTTTACTATGAATCTATGTGATTTGATATGGATTCTCAAAAAGCCAGTTTTTCCCAAAAGATAACAGGTAACAGAACCTCCACTTATGAACTGATTTCCTTGTTTTAATTTATCCGAGGAAACGGGTGCTGAATAATCTGCAAACTGCATTATGCCATCCATGGTGTAACAGGAGCTTTGGTTGAAACTATAAGAAGGTTACTGTATCGAAAAGATGCTGCGTGGAAAGGTCTTTGATATAAAGGAGAACAAAGTCGGACAAGACTAAGCTCATCTATTCTTTGCTTTTCTCACTCAGAACTTCAGAACCAAAACCAGAGGCCACGTCCTTCAGGATTCCAGCCAAGACCACCTGCTAATGGGAACCAGCAAGGCCCACACCCACAAGGAGGCCCACAGCAGAGACCTCCTCAAGGCCCACCCCAACAAGAAGGCCCTCAGCAGGGATCTCCTCAAGGCCCAGCACCACAAGGAGGACCACAGCAAAGACCTCCACAAGGTCCACCCCCACAAGGAGGCCCACAGCAAGGACGTCCTCAAGGATCACCCCCACCAGGAGGCCCACAGCAGGGACATCCTCAAGGCCCACCCCCACAAGGAGACCAACAGGAGAAACACCCTCAAGGTCCACCCCCAAAAGGAGGCCCACAGCAGAAACCTCCTCAAGGCCCACCCCCACAAGAAAGCGAGGAGGAGGAATCAACTGAAGAACAACTCCAACAAGGAAATCCACAGCAGGGACCTGTTAAAGTCCAAAGACCACAAGGAGGCCCTCAGCAAAGACCCCCTCAGCCAGGCAATCCACAAGGCCCAACACAAGTTCCCCAACAGGGCAGACCCCAGGGTCCTCAGTAAACCAGAATTCTTTGACAGTTATGATTCATATTTATGCTCTGGTTTGTGGCAGGGATATAACTCCTCTATTTTTCAGATGTTAGAAAGTAAAGATTACTAAATATGTAGTTAAAATGTTGTCCTAGACACAATATCCAATATTATGACTGATTTGACATGTTCTCTCTGGACTTTGCATACATTAGGTTTTTTGTTTGTTTCAGAAATTGAGTAAGAAGATGGCTCCTTGACAATGTGCTTCCATTGCCAAGAGGGATCTCAATAGGAGCTTCAATATATTAATAAAAAAATCAGCATGCAACTAAGATTGCTGTCTTTCTTTCTGCATGTCCTTCAACCTAGAATTTCAGTACTGCAAATAATCTAAGGTCATCAGTATTTTTTCATTTTTTTGCCATCAGTTTCTTGCTGCATTTGTCCATAAGACAGATACATGGTTCCAATCATAAACATTCCAGATTTTTTTCTTGCTTTTGTGTGTTTTACAATAGAATGGGCTTTAAAAATTATTTATATATTTTTGAACAAAAGGCTGATAATTTTGTTAGGATATTAACATAAAACAAAATCCCATCCTAGGCACATGCTGAGGAAAATTTGAAATTGTGACAAGGGTGTGTCTAAAGGGATACTAGTCAGCTTGATCATGGTGAGCATGGTTTGCCTTTCTCCACAATTCCTTGCAGAAAACTGTTATATTACATTCCTAATGATAACTCCACCACTGAAAGTGTGTTTCTATATTTGCCCATCGTGTGTTTCTAAGGCCCACTACCAATGTCCTTCTATCAAGGACTTTGAGACCAGCAGTCAAAATCTCACTTTGCTTTACCTAAATAATATCCACAAAAAAATAATATTATACCACTGCTCCCTATTCACCTTCCACCAATCACTTATTAAGTACTACAATTGTAGGTCTTTTACTGCTTTGTTTCTGGCTGAATCAGAAAGCAAACACTCTTACAACTTTTCCCAGCTTAATTAAGTATCTGTTTGTGAAAACAGATCTTTGCGTGTGCTTAGTACATAATATGGGGTGGAGGAGCAGGCAGCTATGAGGAACATGGCAGGGTAAGATTGTTGAGGAAGGTATATATGTGGACTGAGGCACCGGTGACTCAGAGGAAAGGAGGAATGGCCAACCACTTTTGGCACTGGTCATGGTACTCCAGAGTCTGTTAGGATACAGTTATAATAAGATTCTGTTCAGCAAGCAGTTCTTGTTATCAGCAATAGTGTCTGGGTTTGGTGGCTACATATGCAATATATGCCTAGGGTGGGGCAGGCTCTTGATAGCCTCTCCGTTTGTCTCTGCTCAAATCTTTGCCCCTGTATCTCCTTTACAGAGGAGCAGATCTGTGTTAAAGTTGTTGAAATGGATGGGTGGCAGATTTCCTCAACTGGAGGTTGGGCTTAACCTCTGGGCATGTTCTCTACAGTTTCTTCTTCCTCTCTGTTGGGTATTTCAGCTAATGGAATCCACATTGGGTCCTGGAAGGCTCTTGCTTTCCTCTCCTCTTGAACTTTCTATTGGCTAACCCTTCTTCTCCAACCGACAAAGATACACACCTCTGAATCTAATAGAACAGAATATGGGAACGGGCCTCAACCACATTGACACAGGGGACATTTTCCGGAAGAGACAACAAGTAGCTCAGGCTCCAAGTTCATCTGTAGAAAAATGGATTTCAAAAAGTTGAAATGCTTTTTTAAGGCAAAAGTCACTCTCATCTGGAAAAACCAGCAACCAACAGATTGGGAAAATTTCCTTAACAATCCTATATCAGATAGAGAACTCATATCCCATGTATATAAAGAACTCAAGAAATTAGACTCCAATCACCAAATAAACCTATTAAATTTGGAGTATCGAGCTAAATGGAGAATTCTCAACTGAGGAATCTCAAATGGATGAGAAGCATCCAGAGAAATGTTCAACATCCTTAGTTATCAGGGAAAGGCAAATCAAATCAGTCCTGAGATTCCTCCTCACCCTACTTAAAATGGTGAAGACCAAAATCTGAGGTGACAGCAGATGCTGTAAAGGATGTGGAAAAGAAGAACACTCCTACATTGTTGGTTGGATTGGAAGCTGGTTCAAGCACTTTGGAAATCAGTCTGGTCATTCCTTAGAAAATAGGACATAGTTCTACTTAAGGAAACACCTATACAACTCTTGTAAATTTATCCAAATGAAACTCCAACATATAACATGAACAAATGATCCACAATGTTTATAGCATCCTTCTTTATAAAAGGCAGCAGGAATTTATAATTTCTGAAAGAGATACACCCCCTTTACATTTCAGCCATCTTACAAGATATGGAAAATGGAAGCATACTACATGTGCATCAACAACTGAATGAGTAATGAAAATATGGGGCATATACAAAATAGAAATCTATTCAGAACTAAAGAAAAAAATTATTAAATTTTCAATAAAGAATTATTACTGAAAAACATATACTGAGTGAAATAACAGAGCGCATGTAGTCAAAGTCGATAGTTGCTCTCTAAAGCTGTTTATGGTTTCAAAATGATTGGTGTATTTAATTTGTAGTACGTAGAGAGTGAAGGATGAAGGAAAGGACATATATTGGAGATGACATGACAGTCAGTTAACAAGAAGATATATATAAAATATTAATGGGTGCTAATATTTTTATTAATTATTTGAAAGAGTCATTACATCAATTTCTGATCATTTACTGACTCTTCCCTTATGTCATTATCTCCAAACTTTCACCATGTCCCTTTCCAAGCATAATTTCATCACATTATTTTAATTTTATATTCCACAATGTCTAATTCATATAGTTTGTCTCAGTGTATGTGAAACAATCCAGTGGACTAAAGGAAATTTACCAGGAGCCACAATTCTCAAGGAAAGCAATATTCCCGGACACAAACAGCCATCAACTAACAGAAGGCACGTAAGTAAGCATCGAATATTGTTAACTACACCCCACCCATTTACTGGGCTATTTTTGATCAGGTCTTTTGAAGCTAACCTCTATGATTACAGTGGACACTGATACATTTTAGAAAATGGTGATTTATTTTAGGTGTATAAACTCTAGTAAGTTATTCACGCTGCAATAGATATTTCTGCACAGATAGTCACCTGGCAGCTATGATAAAGCTCAGATCTATGTAACATAATAATTGAAAGATATGAACCATAGAAAGAGTATCGTAGGGGGGAAGGGACCCTTGAAAGTGGTGGGAGGAAGATAAGAGAGAGAAATAAGTAAGCATGATCAGAGGCATTGTATAAATGAATTAAAATGTCAAGAAACACAAGCTCATTGCTAAAATGTAACAGAAAAAAAGGAGTTAATAACACAACAAAACTTATTAGCCTGTGTCTTTAAAAATGGTTATTATATGACACAGACCCATAAATGCAATGAACAAACCACATACGGTCAAAGAGAAAGGCATAATGTTAAATTTCTTTGAGGAACTTCCTTCACACACCACATTTTTGCTGATCTTACAGACAGAATCTTCATGTGCAAGGGTGTATTGTTTGTGACACAGATGGGAATCTTTTCCTTTGTATCCATAACATACTAACAATGAGTAGAGGTGGGCTAGGATAAAGAAATTATATATTTTATATTCATAGCATCTTTATATATACTTGATATGACTTTAGAATATATGATATGGATAAACTAATATAAAAAGATACATGTGAATATGCATACTAATACAGAGGAACTTGTAAAGTGGGGAGAATGTGTTCATGAAGGGGACATGATTCAACAACGTTTGTTTTGTGATACCACTTTTGCAGGTTAGTAAAGGTAAAGGAAGCTGTAGTTCTACATAAGTAATTAAATTCACACTCAGAGCTTTTCTATTTCCTGCCTCAATTGTGCCTGTTGAGGTCACATAGACTTTTTTTAATGGTATACTCATCTCTTTCACACATTGTTGTAACAAAAGGTAAGTGAGATGTCCTGACCTGAGTGATACTTGGAAGATTCAACAGATATCCCATTTTCAAAAAGTCAAAGAAAAATTGAATATTCAAACACTTGAAGAATCAGTACAACCAAGAACATTTCATGTTTCTTGGCTATGGTCATATTCTTTGACAAACTGGACAGGATAATTTTTCTTCAAACATGCTTTCATTGTAGTTTTTATGACAGTTACATCCTATGGCATGTTGTTAAATAGTTATTACAATTTGGCAAAAGTAAACTGGGTTTCTCATACATTCCAAAAAGCAGGAAAAGCAGCTGGGTTTTAGCATAACCAAAATTTATTGGTGAGCTTTAAGTAAAGTACCTAAAGAGTACATGAATATTTACTACATAAATATTACCATGACACTGGCCATTGTTTGAGAGACATATAGAATGTAGTATGAACAGTCCAACAATGATGGAACCTTACTACAAGATTCTCTACAATCATGTTGAAAACATCTGTGTGACATACAAAGGCATACCACAGAACCTAGTGATCCACAATGGACAAGGTCACAAGTCTTAGTTTATCTGTTATATGGATCCTTCCAATTATCTTTTAAGGAAGCCTAAGGAAAATGCCAGACTCAATCTACTATACCTAAGGAACACCAAAAATTTCTACAGATATCCTGAGTTAAGTGTTGTTAAAAATAACATCTTTTAAGAAAAGAGTGAAAAATAATTTTGACAAAAACCAATAAAGGCAAGATTAGATTAGGTAACAAATATTTTGCACATAAGAAAATCTTTTGGAAGGACAGCATCTGGTGAACAATTTTTGAAATAGATACAGACAAAAACATTGAAATGTAAAATGTAAACATGACCAGCCTATATTGTGAATATGCTAAATATGAAGACAAAAGATAGAATTCTCTTCGTGAATCAGAATGTTGTCCAAGATAACGATGAAATACAAAAATAGAGGGCTGAGTCCTAGTGAAAATAAAAAGAATTTTTATTCAGAAAAAGAATGTTGAGATGATGTTCTATCAGAAAGTTACATATAACATGTGTTAAATGACATTCTGAGACCTGCCCTATCACTTTCATTGAAAACAATGATAACTGAATACACTTGTCCCTTTGAGGGGAAAAAGAAAGTTGATGTCATATTCATTTCGATAATATTATCCATAAGCTCTATTTAAATAGAGCAATTTAAAACATGCAGCTGTCTATGGACTTTCAAATGTTAAATGTTCATAAATCTCATCATTAAATTACAGATTCAGGACTCAGGTAAAAAACATTTGTTTTGTGATACCACTTTTGCAGGTTAGTAGCGATTTAGTTGGTCTCAAATTTTACTAGCCAATGTTGTTATTGGGTTAGGTCAGAAGAATAGGGGACACTTACTGAAATTTAGAATGTTAGTGATATTTAGTGTCGTGATGTAAATGAAATCTTTATGAATAGCCTCAACACATCATCCTTATCTAAATAAAATATATATAAGGACACATTTAAGTGATAGTATACTGCATATATATATATGTATATATATATTTGTGTATATATATATATGTATATATATGCACACACATGTATATATATATACATACATATACATGTATATGTATGTATATATATATACATGTGTGTGTGTGTGTGTGTGTGTGATATGCTACTGATCTGAGAACCTGGCCATATTCTCTTTGGAAGAAAACCATTGCTAACAATATAATCAAATGAGTGCACTTACTAATCCTACCCCAATGCATTGTGATACTCAGATAATGTCAGCAAACGATTAAGATATTCATATCTTCCCTCTCTTCACTCTCTGGGCTAGTCTTTTACATGTTTTTCTTCTAATTTACTCTTATTGGTGTACCATAGAATAGGGACACTGGCAACTCTTCCTTAATTCAATCTGATGGGCAAAAGTCCCATTTAGGAGTAAAGGATGCAAGATTTCCTGCTTCAATAATTATGAAATAAGACAGTATGGAATTCAAAGGTGACATTCTTCTGCTCCTCCTTATAAAAGCAGTGCCTTGCTTTTTCCTAGCCCAGACTTAGGAGAAACTCCAGAGCCTCTTTCAAGATGCTGGTGGTTCTATTGACAGTAGCCCTGCTGGCCCTGAGCTCTGCTCAGGAACCTGGTGAAGGTATGAGAATATTTATATGCATGCATGGAGCAGAGTCTGAAGGAAAGCCATTCTTAACTACCACACCTGGGGATCCAACCCATATACAGTTACCAAACACAGACATAATTGTAGATGACAAGCAGTGCATGCTGACAGGAGTCTGATACATCTGTCTTCTGGGATGCTCCACTGGAACATGAAATACACAGAGGTGGATGCTCACATTGAACTGATCACTGGGTCCCCAGTGGAGGAGTTAAGAGAAAGGACTGAAGGAACAGAAGGCGTTTGCATCCACAAAAGAAGAATAATATCAACAATCCAGAGCTCCCAGAATCTAAACAAGCAACGAAGGAGTACAAATAGAGAGACCCATGGCTCCAGTCATATGTGTATCAGAGGATGGTCTTGTTGGGCATAAATGGTAGAAGAGGCCCTTGGCCTTGTAAAAACTTGATGCCACAGTATAGTGGAAGGTGAGGCCATGGAGGTCGGATTGGTTGGGTGTATACTCTCAAAGAAGCTCGAGGAGGGGTGATGGGAAAGGGGATTTCTTGGTGAGAAAATCAGGAAACAGGATAACATTTGAAATGTAAATTTATAAAATATCCAATAATAATTGAATTGTGTTAACTATGTATACATATGTATATGTGAATATATGTGTATATGATATATGCACACATTCCTATCTCTCTCTCTCTCTCTCTCTCTCTCTATATATATATATATATATATATATATATATATATATATATATATAGTCAGTTTTAAAAAGATATATTTAGACTGATTCATCTACATGTATTAAAATATTGTCCATATAAGTATGAACTCTTCCCATTTTCTAGCCTTGAATATCTATTTTCCTTCAAGCAGATTATGTCTGGTCCTGGCATTTTAAGAATATCAAAGAGCCAGCAATTTTATGTGGATAGAAAAATATATTATATGTATTTTGGTTCCTCAGCCTTAAAAAATACTCTCATGTAAATGACACACAAAAATTAATGTGAAAGCTATCAAAGTGGCCTTCCTCCAAGTGATTATTTTAGTTGTTTTTCCTTTGGATTGAGGTGACAGATGATCCACTACTGTCTATAGTATAACTAGAAAATAAAATGAAGCATTCAGCCTGAGTTCCAAGATGGTTGAGTAAATAAGGATCATGTGCAGATTATTTTGTGCCATTAGGCTAACATTGTTGAGAATGTAATTTTCATCACCTTGTGGAATAAACACGCAGTATTCCAACTCATAGGTTTGTGATGGTATACATGACAGTTTGAACAATGTTACAGGAAGATTTCTAGATATTTGTAATCCCTAGGCTTCTTCAAGAACATAAGAATTACACAGTTGTATCTATATTCCATGATATGCTTTCAGTGTTGAAGACCCAAGCAACAAGGAATGTATTTTTATCCATTAACCTAATGGAAGCAAGATGACATTGAATCATTGTAAGATAAGTCAACCTAAGCAGTCATACTTATCCCTCTTTTGATTCCTAGCTGATTCTTTCTTAAAAGGCCACCAATCATTTTCCCAGATGAGTGGAATTTACTGCTCTATTTTTCAGATGTCTGAAAGTAAAGATTACTAAATATGTAGTAATAATGTTGTCCTAGACATAAATCAAAGATTATGACTGAGTTGACATGATCTCTCTGTACTTTGCATACATTAGTTTTTTTATGTTTCAGAAACTGAGTAAGAATTTGGCTCCTTCACAATGTGCTTTCATTACCCTAAGGGATCACAATTGGAGCATCAATACATTAATAAAATATTCAGCATGCAACTAAGATTTCTGTCTTTCTTTCTGGGTGTCCTTCAACCTGTAATTTCAAAGCTGAAAATAATCTGAGGTCATCAGTATTTTCTCATTGTTTTCCTGCAGTTTCTTCCTGCAATTTTCCATAAGACAGATACCTGGTTCCAATCATATATGTTCCAGGCTTTTTTTTGCGGTTGTGGGTTTCTACAACATAATGGGTTTTAAAGATTATTTACACATTTTTAAACAACAGGATGATAATTTTGTTAGAATATGAATATAAAAGATACCCCATCCTTAGCAGATGCTGACGAAAGAACAAAAATGTTACAAGGGTGTGGTTAAAGGGACACTGGTCAGCTTGATCATGGTGAGCATGGTTTGCCTTTCTCCAAAATCTTTGTAGAAATCTTTTATTTTACATTCCTAAAGATAATTCCACTAATGAATGTATGTTTCTGTATTTGGACATCTCCTGTCTCTAAGACTCACTACCAAGGTCTTTCTATCAAGAAATTTGAGAGGAGCACTCAAAATCTCACTTTGCTTTACTTAAAGAATATCCACAAAAAATAAAATATATCACTGCTCCCTAGCTGACTTCCATCAATCACTTCATATATCCTCCAACTGTAGGTCTTTTATTGCTGTGTTTCTGGCTGCATCAGAAAGCAAACACTCCAACATTTTTCGCAGCTTAATAAAGTATCTGTTTGTGCAAACAGCTCTTTGGGTGTGGTTAGTACTTAATATGGAGTGGAAGGGCAGACAGCTATGAGGAACATGCCAGGGCAAGGTTGTTGAGGTAGGTATGTGTACGGACAAAGGAACCAGTGACTCAGAGTAAAAGAGGGATTGCCAACAAATTTTGGTACTTGGCATGGTCCTCCAGAGTCTGTCAGGATAAGCTATAATAGGATCCTGTTCAGCAAGCACTTATTGGTATCCACAATAGTGTCTGGGTTTGGTGGCTGCATATGCAATATAATCCCAGGTGGTGCCGGTGTATAGCCTATCCATTTGTCTCTGTTCTACTCTTTGTCCCTGTATTTCCTTTACAGAGGAGAAGTTCTGTATTAAAATTGTTGGAATGGAAGTTTAGAAGATTGCTCAACTGGAGGCTAAGCTTAACCTCTGTGTATGTTCTCTACAGGTTCTTCCTCCTCTTTGTTGGTTATTTCAGGGGATGTCATTCACATTGGGTCCTGGAAGGCTCTTGCTTTCCTCTCCTCTGGGACTTTCTAGTGGCTAACCCTTCTTCTCCAACCCACAAATATACACACCTCTGAATCTTATAGAACAGAATGTGGGAACGTGCCTCAAACACATTGACACAGGATACATATTCTAGAACAGAATATAAGTAGCTAAGGCTCCAATTTCATCTGTTGAAAAATGGATTTCATAAAATTGAAACGTTTTTTAAGGCAAAGGACACTATCATCAGGAAAAAACAGCAACCAACAGATTGGGAAAATTTCTTTAACAATCCTATATCAGATAAAGTGCTTATATTCCATATATATAAAGAACTCAAGAAATTAGATTTCAAGAACCAAATAAACCTATTAAAAATGGAGTATCGAGCTAAACGAAGAATTCTCAACTGAGGAATCTCAAACGGCTGAGAAGCATCTAAAGAAATGATCAACATCCTTAGTTATCAGGGAAATGCACATCAAAACAATCCTGAGATTCCACCTTGGGCTAATATCCACTTATCAGTGGTTATCACTTATGCATACCATGTGTGATCTTTTGTGATTAGGTTACTTCAGTCAGGATGATACTTTCTAATTCCATCCATTTGCTTAAGAATTTCATGAATTCATTATTTTTAATAGCTGAATAGTATTCCATTGTGTATATATCACAATTTCTGTATCCATTCTTCAGTTGAAAGACATCTGGGTTTTTTCCAGCTTCTGGCTATTATAAATAATTCTGCTATAAACATAGTGGAGCATATGTCCATACTGCATGTTGGAGCATCTTCTGGGTATATGCCCAGGAGTGGTATAGCTGGATCCTCAGGTAGTACTATATCCAATTTTCTGAGGAACTGCAATACTGATTTCCAGAGCAGTTTTACTAGCTTGCCATCCCACCAGCAATGGAGAAGTGTTCCTCTTTCTCCTCAACCTGTCCAGCATCTGCTGTCCCCTGAAATTTTCATCTTAGCCATTCTGACTGATGTGAGGTGGAATCTCAGGCATTCAATTTCCTCAGTTGAAATTCCCTGTTTATCTCTGTACCCCATTTTTAATAGGGTTTCTTGACCCTCTGGAGTCTAACTTTTTGTGTTCTTCATATATATTGGATATTGGCCATCTATCAGATGTGCGATTGTTAAAGATATTTTCCCAATCTGTTGGTTGCCATTTTGTCCTATTGACAGTTTCCTTTGCCTTACAGAAACTTTGCAATTTTATGAGGTCCCATTTGTGGATTCTTGTTCTTAGAGCATAAGCCATTGGTGTTCTATTTGGGAAAATTTCCCCTGTGTCCATGTGTTCAAGGTTCTTCCCCACATTGTCCTCTATAAGCTTCAGTGTATATGGTTTTATGTGTAGGTCCTTGATCCACTTGGACTTGAGCTTTGTACAAGGAGATAAGAATGGGTTGATTTGCATTTTTCTGCATGTTGACCTCCAGTTGATCCAGCACCATTTGTTAAAAATGCTGTCCTTTTCCCATTTATGTTTTTAGCTCCTTTGCAAATATCAAGTGACCAAATGTGTGTGGGTTCATATCTGGGTATTCATTTCTATTCCATTGATCTTCCTGCCTGTTTCTGTCCCAATACCATACAGTTTGTATCATTATTGCCCTGTAGTAGAGCTTGAGGTCAGGGATGGTGATTCCCACAGTTGATCTTTTGTTTTGGAGAATAATTTTCACTATTCTCTGTGTTTTCTTATTCCAAATGAATTTTCAGATTGCTCTTTCTAGCTCTATGAATAATTGATTCAGAATTTTGATGGGGATGGCATTGAATCTCTAGATTGTGGCAAAATGGCCATTTTTACTATATTAATACTTCCAATCCATGAGTATGGGAGATCCTTCCATCTTCTGAGATCTTCTAGGATTTCTTTCTTCAGAGGCTTGAAGTTCTTGTTAAACAGATCTTTCACTTGCTTGGTTAGAGTCACACCAAGGTATGTAATATTATTTGTGACTATTGTAAAGTTTGTCATTTCTCTAATTTCTTTCTCAGCTTGTTTATCCTTGAAGTAGAGGAAGGCTACTGATTTGATTGAGAAAATTTTATATCCAGCCCTATTGCTGAAGTTGTTTATCAGCTTTAGGAGTCCTCTAGTGGAATTTTTGGGGTCACTTAATTATTCAATCATATCGTCTGCAAATAGTGATGCTTTGACTTCTTCCCTTCCAATTTGTATAACTTTGACCTCCTTCTGTTCTCTAATTACACTGACTAGGACTTCGAGTACTATATTGAATAGATAGGGAGAGTAGGCAGCCTTGTCTGGTCCCCAATTTTTGTAGAATTGCTTCAAGTTTCTCTCCATTTAGTTTGATGTTAGCAACTGATTTACAGTATATTTCTTTCACTATGATTAGGTATGGGCCCTGAGTTCCTGATCTCTCCCAGACTTTTATTATGAAGGGATGCTGAATTTAGTCAAAAGCTTTTTCAGCATCTAATGAAATGATCATGTGGTTTTTTTTTCTTTGAGTTTGTTAATTTAGTGTATTACATTGACGGATTTCCATATAATAAACCATCCCTGCATCCCTGGGATGAAGCCTACTTGATAGTGATGACTTATTGTGTTGTTGCATTCTTGAATTCGGTTGACCACAATTTTGTTGAGAATTTTTGCACAATGTTCTTAAGGGAAATTGATCTGAAGTTCTCTTTCCTTGTTTGGTCTTTGTTTGGTTTATTTATAAGCATTATTGTGGCTTCATAGAATGAATTGGGTAGTGTTCATTGAGTTTCTATTCTGTGGAATAGTTTGAAGAGTATTGGTATTAGCTCTTCTTTGAAGATCTGATAGAATTCTGCACTATACAATCTGGTCCTGCGCTTTTTGTTGTTGTTGTTGTTGTTGGAAGACTATTAACAACTGCTATTTCATCAGGACTTATGAGACTATTTAAATGATTTATCTGATCCTATTTTAACATTGGCCCCTGGTATGTATCTAGAAAATTATCCATTTCATCCAGATTTTCCAAGTTTGTTGAGTATAAGCTCTTGTGGTAGGATCTGATTATTTTTTGAATTTCCACAATTTCTCTTGTTATGTCTCCTTTTCATTTCTGGTTTTATTAATTTGGGTAGTGCCTCTGTGCCCTCTGGTTAATCTGGCTAAGTGTTTATCTATCTTGTTGATTTTCTCAAAGATCCAGCTACTGGTTTTGTTGATTCTTTGTATGGTTCATTTTATTTCTATTTGGTTGATTTTGGCCCTGAGATTAATTATTTCTTGCCATCTACTCCTCTTGGATGCATTTGCTTCTTTTTGTTCTAGAGCTTTCAGTTGTGTTGTCAAACTGCTAGTGTAAGCCCTTTCCAATTTCTTTTTAAAGGCACATAGATCTATGAGTTTTCCTCTTAGCTCTGTTTTCAATGTGTCCCATAAGTTTTGGTATGATGTGTCATCATATTCATTAAATTCTACAAAGTCTTTAATTTCTTTCTTTATTTCTTCCTTGATCAAGCTATCATTGAGAAGGGCATTGTTCAAAGTTCACATGCATGTGTGTTTTCCATTGTTTTTTATTGGACTCAAGACAAGCCTTAGGCCATTGTGATCTGATAGGATGCATGGAATTATTTCAATATTCCTATATCTGTTGAGTTCTGTTTTGTGACCAATTATATGGTCAATTTTGGAGAAGGTACCATGAGGTGCTGAGAAGAAGGTGTATTCTTTTGCTTGAGGATGGAATGTTCTATAAATGTTTGTTAGGTCCATTTGGTCCATAACTTTAGTTGGTTCCTCTGTGTCTTTGCTTAGATTCTGTTTCCATGATTTATCCAATGTTGAGAGTGGGGTGTTGAAGTCTCCCACTATAATTGTGTGGGGTGCAATGTTTATTTTGAGTTTTAGTGAGGTTACCTTTATGAATGTGGGTGCCCTTGCATTAGGAGCATAGATGTTCAGAATTGAGAGTTCATCTTGGTAGATTTTCCCTTTGATATGTATGAAGCATCCTGTCTTATATTCTTTGACAACTTCTGTTTGAAAGTTGATTTTATCCGACATAAGAATGGCCACTCTAAATTGTATCTTGGAACCATTTACTTGGAAAACAGTTTTCCAACCTTTGACTCTGAGGTAATGAATGTCTTTGTCACTGAGGTGGGTTTCTTGTATGCAGCAAAATGTTGGGTCCTGTTTGCCTATCCAGTCTGTTAGTCTATGTCTTTATATTGTGGAACTGAGTCCATTGATGTTAAGAGAAATTAAGGAATAGTGATTGTTGCTTCCTTGTATTTTCATTGTTAAACATGGAATCATGTTTGTGTGGCTATCTCCTTTTCGGTTTGTTGAAAGAAGATTAATTTATTGATTTTTCAACGGTGTAGTTTTCCAACTTGTGTTGGTGTTTTCCACCCATTATCTTTTGAAGCACTGGGTTTATGGAAAGATATTGTGTAAATTTAATTCTGTCATGGAATATCTTGTTTTCTCCATGTATGGTAATTGAGAGTTTTGCTGGGTAAAGTAGCCTGGGCTGACATTTATGTTCTCTTAGGGTCTGTATGACATCTGCCCAGGATCTTCAAGACTTCATAGTTTCTGGTGAGAAGTCTTGAGTAATTATGATAGGTCTGCCATTATATGTTACTTGAACTTTTTCCCTTACTGCTTTTAATATTCTTTCTTTAATTGGTGCATTTGGTGTTTTAATTATCATGTGTCTGGAGGAGTTTCTTTTCTGGTCCAGTCTGTTTGGAGTTCTGTAGTCTCTTATTTGTTCATTGACATCTCTTTCTTTAGATTAGGGAAGTTTTCTTCTATAATTTTGTTGAAGATATTTACTGGCCCTTTAAGTTGCAAGTCTTCACTCTCATCTATACCTATAATCCTTAGGTGTGGTCTTCTCATTGTGTCCTGGATTTCCTGGATGTTTTGGGTTACAAGTTCTTTGAATTTCACATTTTCTTTGACTGTTGAGTCAATGTTTTCTATGGTATCTTCAGCACCTGAGTTGCTTTCTTGAATCTCTTGTATTCTCTTTTTGATGCTTGCATCTATGACTCCTGCATTCTTTCCAAGGTTTTCTATCTCCAGAGATATCTCACTTTGTGATTCCTTTATTGTTTCCACTTCCATTTGTAGATCCTGGATTGTTTTGTTAAGATCCTTCACTTGTTTGGTTGTGTTTTCCTGAAAATCTTTAAGGGATTTTTGTGTTTACTTTTAAGGGCTTCTACCTGTTGACACATACTCTCCCATAATTCCCTAAGGAATTTTTGTGTTTCCTCTTTAAGAGCTTCTACCTGTTGACCCATGTTGTCCTGTATTTTGCTAAGGTATATTTGTGATTCCTCTTTTTTTTTTTTTCACAATACTTTACAACTTAGACCTTTTCTTTTTTTTTTAAATTTTATTTTCTAAGTTTTTTTTATTTACATTCAAAATCATTTCCTCTTTCCCATTTCCTCCTTCCCCGTAAGCGGGCCCATAAGCCCCCTTCCCTCCCTCTTTTCCCCATTCAAACCCCTCTTGCTTCTCTGTCGTGGCGTTCCCCTACATCCAGTCTTTCCAGGACCAGGGGTCTCTCCTTCCTTCTTCTTAGAAATCTATTGATATGCGAATTATGTCTAGGGTATTCCAAGATTCTGGGTTAATATCCCCTTATCAGTGACTGCATACCATGTGTGTTCTTTTGTGATTGGGTTACCTCACTAAGGATGATATTTTCAAGTTCTGACCATTTTGCCTAGGAATTTCGTGAATTCATTGATTTTAATTGCAGAGTAGTGTTCCATTGTGTAAATATACCACATCTTCTGAATCCATTCCTCCGTTGAGGGACATCTGGGTTCTTTCCAGCTTCTGGCTACTATAAATAAGGCTGCTATGAACATAGTGGAACATGTGCCCTTATTGCATTCAGGTAAAGCCTCTGGGTATATGCCCAGGAGTGGTATAGCCAGATCCTCCAGGAGTGTCATGCCTAGTTTTCTGAGGAACCGCTAGAGTGCTTTCCAGAGTGGTTTTACCAGCTTGCAATCCCACCAGCAGTGGAGGCGTGTTCCTCTTTCTCCATATCCTCGCCAGCAACTGCTGTCTCCTGTGGTTTTGATCTTAGCCATTCTGACTGGTGTGAGATGGAATCTCAGGGTTGTTTTGATTTGCATTTCCCTAATGACTAAGGATGATGAACATCTCTTTAGGTGCTTCTCAGCCATTAGATATTCTTCAGGTGAGAACTCTTTGTTTAGCTCTGTACCCCATTTTTAATAGGGTTACTTGCTTCCCTGCAGTTTAACTTCTTGAGTTCTTTGTATATATTGGATATTAGCCCTCTGTCAGATGTGGGGTTAGGAAAGATCATTTCCCAGTTAGTTGGTTACCGTTTTGCCTTTTTAACAGTGTCTTTTTCCTTGAAAAACTGTAATTTAATGAGGTCCCATTTGTCAATTCTTGATCTTAGAGCATAAGCTATTGGAGTTCTCTTCAGGAAATTCTCCCCTGTGCCCATATGTTCAAGGTTCTTCCCTAGTTTCCTTTCTATTAGTTTCAGTGTGTCTGGTTTTATGTGGAGGTCCTTGATCCACTTGGAATTGAGCTTAGTGCAAGGAGATAAGAATGGGTCAATTTGCATTCTTCTGCATGTTGACCTCCAGTTGAGCCAGCACCATTTGTTGAAAAGGCTATCTTTTTTCCACTGGATGGTTTTAGCTCCTTTGTCAAAGATCAAGTGACCATAGGAGTGTGGATTCATTTCTGGGTCTTCAATTCTGTTCCATTGATCTACATGCATGTCACTGTACCAATACCATGCGGTTTTTAACACTATTGCTCTGTATTACAGCTTGAGGTCCAGGATATTGATTGCCCCAGAGATTCTTTTACACTTGAGAATAGTTTTAGCTATCCTGGGTTTTCTGTTATTCCAGATGAATTTTTGAATTGCTCTTTCTAACTCTATGAAGAATTGAGTTGGGATTTTGATGGGGATTGCATTGAAGCTGTATATTACTTTTGGCAAGATGGTCATTTTTACTATATTAATCCTGCCAATCCATGAGCATGGCAGATTTTTCCATCTCCTGAGGTCTTCTTCAATTTCTTTCTTCAGAGACTTGAAGTTCTTGTCATACAGATCTTTCACTTGTTTGGTTAGAGTCACGCCAAGTTACTTTATATGGTTTGTGGCTATCGTGAAGGATATCATTTCTCTTACTTCTTTCTCAGCCTGCTTATCCTTTGAGTATTGGAAGGCTACTGACTAGCTTGAGTTGATTTTATATCCGGCCACTTTGCTGAAGTTGTTTATCAGCTGTAGGAGTTCTCTGGTGGAGTACTTTGGGTCGCTTAAGTATACTATCATATCGTCTGTGAATAGTGATAGTTTGACTTCTTCCTTTCCAATTTGTATCCCTTTGACCTCTTTTTGTTGTCTAATTGCTTTAGCTAGAACTTCAAATACTATATTAAAAAGATATGAAGATAGAGCACAGCCTTGTATAATCCCTGATTTTAGTGGGATTGCTTCAAGTTTCTCTCCATTTAGATTGATGCTGGCTACCGGTTTGCTGTAAATTGTTTTACTATATTTAGATATGGGCCTCGAATTCCTGATCTTTCCTAGACCTTAAACATGAAATGATGCTGAATTTTGTCAAATGCTTTCTCAGCATCTAATGAGATGACCATGTGGTTTTTTTCTTTGAGATTTTTTATATAGTGGATTACATTGATAGATTTCCTTATATTGAACCATCCCTGCATCTCTGGGATGAAGCCTACTTGATCGTAGTGAATGATCGTTTTGATGTGTTCTTGGATTCGGTTAGCAAGAATTTTATTGAGTATTTTTGCATCGATATTCATAAGAGAGATTGGCCTGAGATTCTCTTTCTTTTTCGGATCTTTGTGTGCTTTTGGTATTAGTGTAATTGTGGCTTCATAGAACGAGTTGGGTAGTGTTTCTTCTGTTTCTATTTCATGGAACAGTTTGAAGAGTATTGGTGTTAGGTCTTCTTTGAAGGTCTGATAGAATTCTGCACTAAAACCATCTGGACCTGTGCTTTTTTTGGTTGGAAGACTTCCAATGACAACTTCTATTTCTTCAGGGGTTATAGGGTGGTTTAGATGGTCTATTTGATCCTGATTAATTTTGGTATTTGATATCCGTCAAGGAAATTGTCCATTTCGTTGAGATTTTCTAGTTGTGTTGAATACAGGTTTTTGTAGTAGGATCTGATGATTTTTTGAATTTCCTCAGTTTCTGCTGTTATCTCTCCCTTTTCGTTTCTGATTTTATTAATTTGGATACTGTCTCTCTGCCCTCTGGTTAGTCTGGCTAAGGGCTTATCTATCTTGTTGATTTTCTCAAAGAACCAACTCCTCATTTTGTTGATTCTTTGTATGGTTTTATTTGTTTCTACTTGATTGATTTCAGCCCTGATTTTGATGATTTCCTGCCTTCTACTCCTCTTTGGTGTATTTGCATCTTTTTGTTCCAGGGCTTTCAGGTGTGCCATTAAGCTGTTAGTGTATGCTGTCTCCCGTTTCTTTTTGGCGGCACTCAGGGCTATGAATTTTCCTCTTAGCACTGCTTTCATTGTGTCCCATAAATTAGGGTATGTTGTGCCTTCATTTTCATTAAATTTCAAAAGGTCTTTGATTTTGTTCTTTTTTTTCCACCTTGATCAAGTTATCATTGAGTAGAGCATTGTTCAGCCTCCATGTGTATGTGGGTTTTCTTTTGTTTTTGTTGCCATTGAAGACCACCCTTATTCCATAGTGATCTGATAGGAGTCATGGGATTAGTACTATCTTCTTATATCTGTTGAGGTCTGATTTGTGACCAATTATATGGTCATTTTCGGAGAAGGTACCATGAGGTGCTGAGAAGAAGATGTATTCTTTAGCTCTAGGATGAAATGTTCTCTCTCTCTCTCTCTCTCTCTCTCTCTCTCTACATATATATATATATATATATATATATATATATATATATATATATATATATATATATATATATATATGTATCTGTTAGTTCCATTTGGTCCAAGGCTTCAATTAGTTTCACTGTGTCCCTGTTTAGTTTCTGCTTTCCTGAACGATCCATTTCAGAGAGCGGAGTGTTGAAGTCACCCACTATTATTTTGTGAGGTTCGATGTGTGCTTTGAGCTTTAGTAAAATTTCTTTTATGAATGAGGGTGCCCTTGCATTTGGAGCATAGATAGTCAGAATTGAGAGTTCTTCTTGGTGGGTTTTTCCCTTGATCAGTATGTAATGTCCTTCTGTGTCTTTTTTGATGACTTTAGGTTGAAAATCAATTTTATCTGATATTAGGATGGCAACTCCGGCTCGTTTCTTGGGGCCATTTGCTTGTAAAATTGTTTTCCAGCCTTTTACTCTGAGGGAGTGTTTGTCTTTGACAGTGAGGTGTGTTTCCTGCATGCAGCAAAATGCTGGGTCCTGTTTATGTATCCAGTCTGCTAGTCTATGTCTTTTTATTGGGGAATTGAGACCATTGTTATTAAGAGAGATTAAGGCATAGTGATTATTGCCACCTGCCTTTCTTGATGCTATCTTTATGTTTGAGTGGTTATCTACTTTTCGGTTTGAAACAAGAAGTTTACTATCTCATTTTTTCCAGGGTGCTGTTTCTCTCCCTGTGTTGGCAGTTTCCACCTATTATCGTTGCAGGGCTGAATTTGTGGAAAGATATTGTGAAAATTTGGTTTTAACATGGAATATCTTGGTCTCTCCATCTATAGTGATTGAGAGTTTTGCTGGGTATAGTAGTCTAGGCTGGCATTTGTGCTGTCTTAGTGTCTGCATGAGATCTGCCCTGGATCTTCTGACTTCATAGTCTCTGGTGAGAAGTCTGAAGTGATTCGGATAAGTCTTCCTTTGTATGTTACTTGGCCCTTTTCTCTTACTGCTTTTAATATTCTTTCTTTGTTTAATACATTTGATGTTTTGATTATTATGTGATGGGAGGTATTTCTGGTTACTGCAGATCTGCCCAGCTCTTGGGAGCAGCATACACACAAGCCGCCTGAGACCCAAGCGATATTATGCGTGTCTGTCTCCGAGCCTGGCAGTCCCAACTACCGGGACACTGGAGCAAAGATGGCGGAGTGCACTCTGCAGACTCTCGGTGGCGCTGGTCACCCTGCAGAAGGGATGGCCTACAGCAGATCTGGCGCCCAGACGACCACAGCGCTGTCCCGTTCTTGGGAGCATACGGAAACCCCAACAGGCCATGTCCTGAGCGATGTTATATTGGGGGGAACCTGGGTACCTGTCTCTTCAGTGCAGTACTGGAACAGAGGTCACAGAAGGGAAGCCGGTAGGCTCCTGCCCAGCGCGGGGGTCCCTTTGCCAGGCAGAAGTCCCACAGCAGAGCTGGCATGCTGGTCACTGCAACTCTGCCCAGCTCTTGGGAGCAGTGTACACACAAGCCACCTGAGACCCAAGCGATATTATGCCTGTCTGTCTCCGAGCCTGGCAGTCCCAACCACCCGGACACTGGAGCCTGTGATTCCTCTTTAAGGGCTTCTAACTTTTGACCCATGTTCTCTTGTATTTCTTTAAGGGAGTTTTTTATGTCCTTCTTGAATTCTTCTATAAACATCATGAGATGTGATTTCAAGTCCATCTCTTTCTTTTCCAGTGTGTTAGGTTATCCTGTATTTTCTCTTGTGGGAGAACTTACTTCTGATTATGCTATGTTGCCCTGGTTTCTGTTGGTATTGATCTTGCATTTGTCTTTTGTCATCTAGTATTCTCTTGTCTTCTAGTTAGCTGGTCTTGCTGTCTCTGATTTTGGCTTATCTCTTTTGTAAGCCTGTATAAATATATTCCTGGCATTCCCATTCTCTCTGTGCACACAGGTATGTAGGCTCTCCTGGGAGACCAGTTCTCCTGTGCTCCCAGGCCTGTCTGCACTCCAAATGACTGAAGTGAGGCTAGTTCTCTAGGAAGTATCAGGAGATGTTGTCTTCCCTGTGGCAGACCTTGCGAGATTCTGCCACAGCAGAAAGAACAAATGCCCTATGCACAGCTGGTTCTCTAGGAAGGGTCAGGAGAGGAGTCTTAACTGTGGCAGACCTGGCAAGATTCCTCCACAACAGAAAGGGCAAATGCCCTGTGTATCTGGTTTGCTAGGAAGTATTAGGAAATGGAATCTTCACCACAGCAGAGCTGGCAAGTTTCAACTGCCCTGAGAGGCTGGTTCACTGGGAAGTATCAGGAGATAGAATTTTCACTGCAGCAGACCTGGAGAGGTTCTGCTCCAGGAGAAGAGTAGATTGTGGTGGCAGGGGGGACAAGGCTCAGAAGGGATTGCTATTCAGAAGGGCAGTACTTTTGGTGGTTGCTGGGTAGTTAGTCCTGCTAGATCTCTGCCTGCGGCTCTGGGCTTCCAGAGGTTGGGGTATGGGGGATTCTTACCAACTACCCTGAGAGGCTGGTTCTCTAGAAAGTATCAGGAGATGGAATCTTCACTGTAGCAGAGCTGGCAAGGTTCTGTCCCAGCAAAAGGGCAGATGATGGTGGCAGGGGGACAAGGCTCAGAAAGGATTGCTATTTGGAAGGTTTTTGTTAGCTTATTAATATCCAAATACACTTGTCTATAAAACTCTTTGTGCATCATCCACAAATATATGTAATATATAAATATTTCTCATTGTTGAGAGCACTAATGGGATAAGCTAATAATTAGTAGGTTATGTTCCTGACATGATCTGCTTTACATTAATCCAGTATAGATTTCCTCTCATTTGTAATGTGTAAGAGAATTCATTTTAGGAAACATTTCTGCTTTTAATATGCCTTTATGTTATTATTAAATATATATAACAATATTTAGTTATTAGCCCACCACTTTTGACAGATTTTGGCAGATCTATGAAAATGATCTGTCTTCTTGTTATGTTATATTGACAAATAGATGATGTCTTAAGACTTAATGATGAATACGTAAGTATTCCTATAAATTATATCCGTGATTAATGAGCGTTTTTTTTAATAGTGGCACTGCTAATAGGTCCTTTTCTAATTAAAAGTGCAATGAGAACCATGACAGTCTCCCATGTGTCACCAATTAATTGCTCTTCCATAGTAAATAGACTTTATTCTACACAGAGCACATTCCAAGTGGTTGTAAAACAATTAACCCAAGGACCTAAAATGGAACTAAGGATTTTTATAGGTGATAGGACAGAAGATATAACAGTGACTGGGTTTATCTATACAAAACTTCACTAATAACTTGGTTATGGTTTCAACATCCTTTGAGCCCATGGAAGAGGGACAGGTGATGGATGTTTAGCCAGATAATTTCTGCTAATGGATATGCATGTAACATTCTCTGTTGTAAACTTCTATTTCATTTTATGATTTGATTGTGTAAACTGATGATTAACAATTTAACATTTGACTATGCATTATGAAAGATGTAAAAATACTGAGGACAAATGGACTAAAAAAAGAGAGAAGAATTTTCCCTTTCCCCCTCTTAGGATCTTTCTGTTTGTTTTTTTTTTTTTTCCTTAGATAGCTTTCTTAGGAAACAGTTTACAACTTGGTAATAAAACGTATAATCACTTCAAAAAAATGTCTGTTTTTTCCCCTGTGATTTCCAACTAGTAGGCCAAAAGTTAAGAGTAATGAAGTCTCTTCTGAGAAAGTACAAAGCCTATTTTCTTAATCTTTCCTATTTTAGGGTGAGGTGCTAAGTTTCTGGCCTCAGAGGATTATACAAATCAGGATAGCTTTAGAAGCAAGGTAACTTAGACGTCATAACTAAACATTGCATTATTATACAGAAATCCTAAGTATCTCAGAAGACAAAGTATTACCTCTGTACTTCATAAATTAAAGTCTTACCTTCTGCTAAAGTTCTTCCCCCTCCCCTGTCCCAAGAAGAAACAACAACAAAGAAGATCACACTGGGGCTGGCCTGAGCATTACATATTGCATAGCTTTCAATTTGTGGAAATAAAATATTTTGGATGCATGCCAGTTATTTTATCTATATTCTAAAAAAGTGGATGCCTAGTGGCTCCTTCATGTATAATTTGCCTAGTACCTTGACAAAGTCTTACTCTTGGCTTTACAGAACTCTTTATAAAGATGATGTTTTCTCTTAGGTCTTTCATCACCTTTTTCCAAGTTGATATTTTTTTATGATGCATTATTTGCTTTCACATATTTCTGACAATGAAGAAGGTCAGGGAAATGGCACAAGTAGGGTAATATTTAATAGAATTAACATGGGGAATGGATGATTTTTCCCCAAGATATTACTTGCATACCCACTCAAAGATGAGCATGGCTCTCCCTCTGCTCCTTCTGTCTTATCTGAAGGTTTAGTCAGCATGTGGGTGAATCTTATCCTGCTACTCTTTCCACTTAGCAGCTCTTCTCAACATGTGGGTTGAAATCCATCTCTGGGTTTAATATCTCTTTTTCATTGCCCCCCAAGACCATTGAAAGCCAAAGACATTTTTATTAATATATATAACAGTAGCAAAATTACAATTATGAAGTAGTGACAAAAATAATTTTAAGGTGTCACACAAACATGAGGAACTATATTGAATTATGAAGCATTAGGTTAGGAGATAACCACTGTCATAGAGTGTTCTTGGGATTGAAGAGCATTATAGTAACAATCTGAAAGATATTTCTGGGCTGCATAAGTATATCTTACAGCCAAACATCCTAAAATAACCAAAGATTCTGATATTTCCATATATCTAAGTAGGGTTGCCTAATTTTACCAGATTCCCTTCCAAAGCCAATCTGCTTGTAAACACAAAAGAAAACAGGACACATCAAAACAAACAAGAAAAAAGTCTACTGATAATACATTCAAAATCTTGGCACAGATAATCATATATAGATACTCAATGTCTAGAGCAAGGGTTTATGTAGTAGGAAAAAAACCTGCAAGCATGGGACACAGGGTGGGAGTGGGTTCAAAGCCTTAGCCATGCATAAGAGTGTGAAGAAATATTGGCCTTCAAGCTAATAGGAATACAACTAGTAAAACAAGAAAACGCTAGCAAACTATATCAAAAAGGAACATCTGGACCTGGGAATTACCCATGTTTCCTTAACCCACTCTGTTGTTATCAGCTACGAGCAGCTGCTGTGTCAATTTTGCTATTGCCAGGCACATTTTTTGATTTTTCTCAGACCTCAATTGTGGAGGCAGTGCCACTATATTGTCAAGTGAAATTATAATGGAATCTTAAAAACGAAGTGGAGTTTACTCTGGTACCTCATTTTTCCCCTCTTATCTGTGCTGTCTGGAAGTAATCAGAGCAGTTCAAAGGCTTTCAGTGGCAGTTCAATCCACACACACAAAAAAACTTTAAAACAGCATTCCAATTATTTAGAGTTGGGAAAGCAAACAGGAATCAACTATGGAGACATTAACAAGCAGAGACTGCCAGGTGTCAAACTCAGCTCTCTTCAGCAAGAGGGACGAAGACTGACACCAGGAGAGGATCTTGTCTATGCCTACCACAGCACTGATGCCAAAGTTATTGGTGAGCCTTAAGTAAAGTTCCTTTAGAGTACAGGTCTAATTATTTCACAAATGTTACCATGACACCGACCATTGTTTAAATGACAAATAGAATGTAGTATAAACAGTCCATCAATGATGAAACCTTACTACATGATTCTCTACAATCAGGTTGAAAAGATTGAATGACACTCACAGGCATAGAACAGAACTTAGTGACCCACAATGAACATGGTTCACAAGTCTGAGTTTATCTGTTATAGGGATCCTTCCAATTTACCTCTAAGGAAGCCTGATGAAAATGTGACATACACTCTACTAAACCTAAGGAACACACAAAAATTTCTACAGATATCCTGAGTTGAGGGTTGTTAAAAATAAAATCTTTCAAGAAAAGAATGAAAAATAATTTTGACACATAACAATAAAGGCAAGATTATTTTAAGAAATATTTTGCACATAGGAAAATCTTTTGGAAGGAAAGCATCTAGTGAACAATTTTTGAAATAGAAACAGAAAAAAAACATTGAAATGTAAAGTGCTGATACTCAGCAAAATAGCCTCTAGAGATGCTGTCAATTACTGCTACCTGGTCATTTTCCTAACAGTGGTTAAATATCCCTTCAGGAAATGACAGATTGTGGCTAAAATCTCTTGCCAACTCTTGGATGCTAGTTGTATGTGTAATCTCACTTAGGGTCTATCCTTTGCCTTGCTTTACGAAGGCAATCTGTCAAATCTCTTTCCCAATATCATCAAGCCAATACCAAAAAACTTTAATCTACTTATCTGTCTTTAGTAAGGAGGGAGTATTATAACTCTACACTCTATTGTCATATTTCGTTTTATAAATAATATATGCAGGTTTCACAGAGATTCAAACCAAAATTCTCCAACTCTGAAAATAAGGAAGATTAAAGGGGAGGGTGTCAAATTACAATAAACCAGAAGTCTGAACTCCTGACTGTAAGAGTGTAGAGAGTCATATTTAAGTGCTTTATCACAAGGCAGTTATCATTCAGCTCCAGACACCAGTGAGCCACACCTCCCCCTTCTACCTGCTGGAGATGGCAGAGCTCCAGGAAGAAGCCTTTTGTCACACCTCAGTCTCCCTCAGAGCAACAGACCCTATGGGGTCAACTTCCTCAAGGAACAGTTGAGCCGAGGCCCTGCTGAGAAACGCTGAGAAAACGCTGCAACCCTGGGAGGGAGGGTCACGCCCACAGCCCATATATTGCTTATCCCCCAAGTAAAGAGAGATTTTGTACATCCATGCACTAATGTCTCTGTTTGTTCTCTTTCTCTCGACCCCCTTTGTTTCATTTCCCATATCTTCTTCCATCGAAAACCCACTCGTGTGCAATTCCCGGGAAGCTTCATAGGGAGAAATTTATCTCCCATTGCTCTGCTTTGCTTCATACCTCCCACTGATGCCCTTGCCTGCTTGTAAGCAGACACACATAGATCTGAGTTTTATGTGGCTCCCATAGGAGATCAGCACCTGCTTCCTTCCAAGTATAATTATTTGGGTTTCTGCCTCATAATATGGCAGGATATTACATTTAGGAGACACCCTTGAATGAATCCACATAAGAGGAACCCTTTGCCATAATATTCCTGTAGGCATACGAATCGTATTAAAAATCAACATATGTAAAGGCAAAGAATATTCTATATAGGTGACGAGATGGTTTTCAATAGTTCTTTCTACGTGTTTTATGGTCAGCAGTTCTTCTGGGGTTAAAGATCTAGGGCATGTAGGATTAACACTCCCTTTTTGAATATCAAATAGAGGTCATAATTCTCCTGTAGTAAGCTTTAAATAGGGGTGAAACCAGTTAATATCACCTAACAACTTTTGAAAATCATTTAGTTTATAAACTGTCACTGTGAATAATTATGTTCTGGGAAAAAAACAGCTTGATCTGTAAGTCTGAAGCCCAAATAATTATAAGGATCCTGGGATTGCACTTTTTCTGGAGCTATTTCAGTCCTTTTCAGATAAAGATTGTTGTAAACTCTCTATAACATAACAGCAAGTCCTGAGGATTTTTTCCTGCTACCAGAATGTCATCTGTGTAATGAAGAAGGTATATCCCTGGCCATTGCTGTCTTCAAGGTTGAATGGCCTGTGCCACAAATTTTACATAAGGTAGAACTTTTGGCCATGCCGTGAGGAATAACTGTCCAATGGAATCTTTTCATAGGTTCCGTGAAGTTAATAGAAGGAACACTGAAAGTGAACTTTTTGCAATCCTCAGGGTTCAACGGAATAGTGAAGAAACAATCTTGCCCTCTTCATCTTTCCAAGTTAGAAGTTTAGTGCTTTGCTTTGGATTATTGGAATAACTGATCCCTTGGAGGTGAGCATATCTGACAAGGGCCAAGTTGAAGGCCAATCTTGTCCTCTAATAATTGTCACATCAGCTCCAGTATCTATTAATCCTTCAAAGATTTTTCCCTCAATTCTTAATTTAAGGTTAGGTCTATTACTAGGAATAGATTAAACCCAATGCACATTAGAGGAACCAAAGCCACTCTGTCCTCTCTTACTTTTAACAAATCTGGAAGGTGGCAGATGCAAGGGAACTAAGATAAATCGAACAATTCATTTGTTAGCATATATGGTTATAATACCATGAGGGGAGGCAGCCATAATTTTAAATTCTCACTCATAATCATTATCTATGACACCTGGATAAACCTGCAGTCCTGTTACAATAGTACTGCTTTGTCCTAGAAGCAATCCACAAGATTCTGTAGGCAAAGGTCAAAAAACTCCTGTAGGCAGTATCAGAACTCTCATTTTTGGGGTTAATACTGCATGAGAGGTAGAATAGAAGTCCAATCCTCCACTTCCTCGTGTTACCCTAATAAGTTCAAAACAGATTTCCCTGGCCTGGCAGCAGCTTCATGGCCCCATAAGCTGCATGCTGTGGGCCTCTGGGGGGCCTGAGGCTGGCCCCTGTGCCCATTTCCTGACACAAAATATCTATATTAGATTTAAATTCTCTAGCCCAGTGATTGCCTTTCCTGCATCTCGAACAAACTCCTGGGGCATAACTTGATGGCCAGCTTACAGCACCTCTGTTCATAGGACAATCATTTCTAAAATGACCCAAGTCTCCACATTTAAAAGATGTTTTGTGTTTTAATCAATTCCAAGTGGATCAAAGACCTTCAACTAAAACCAAACACACTGAAACTAATTGAAAGGAAACTAGGGAAGAACCTTGAACATATGGGCACAGGGAAAAATTTCCTGAAAAGAACTCTAATGGCTTATGCTCTAATATCAAGAATTGACAAATGGGACCTCATAAAATTACAAAGTTTCTGTAAGGCAAAAGACACTGTCAAAAAGAACAAAGCGGCAACAAACTAACTGGGAAATGACCTTTACCAATCCTGCATCCAACAGAGGGCTAATATCCAATTTATACAAAGAACTCAAGAAGTTAGACTGTAGAGAGCCAAGCAACCCTATTAAAAAATGGGGTACAGAGCTAAACAAAGAGTTCTCACCTGAAGAATATCTAATGGCTGAGAAGCACCTAAAGAGATGTTCATTATCCTTAGTTATTAGGGAAATTCAAATCAAAACAACCGTAAGATTCCATCTCACACCAGTCAGAATGGCTAAGATCAAAAACACAGGAGACAGCAGTTGTTGGCGAGGATGTGGAGAAAGAGGAACACTCCTCCACTGCTGGTGGGATTGCAAGCTGGTACAACCACTCTGGAAAGCCTTCTGGCAGTTCCCCAGAAAACTGGGCATGACACTCCCAGAGGATCCGGCTATAGCACTCCTGGGCATATACCCAGAGGCTTTACCTGCATGCAATAAGGACACATGCTCCACTATGTTCATAGCAGCCTTATTTATAATAGCCAGAAGCTGGAAAGAACACAGAGTCCCCCAATGGAGGAATGGATTCAGAAGATGTGGTATATTTACACAATTGAATACTACTCTGCAATTAAAAACAATGAATTCATGAAATTCCTAGGCAAATGGTCAGAACATGAAAATATCATTCTTAGTAAGGTAACCCAATCACAAAAGAACACACATGGTATCCAGTCACTGATAAGGGGATATTAACCCAGAATCTCAGAATACCCTAAACACAATTTGTATATCAATAGATTTCCAAGAAGATGGAAGGAGAAAACTATGGTCCTAGAAAGACTGGATGTAGGGGAATGCCAGGCCAGAGAAGCGAGAAGGGGTTGAATGGGGAAAAGAAGGAGGGAAGGGGGTTTATGGGACTTTCTGGGAGGGAGGAAACGGGAAAGGGAAAATGATTTGGAATGTAAATAAAAAACTTAGAAAATAAAAATAAAAAAAAAGAAAATTAAAAAGAAGTTTTTCAATTTTTGAAATCCATTTTTCTAGAGATGAACTTGGAGGCTGGGCTACTTGTATTCTCTTATGGAAAATGTCCGCTGTGTCAATGTGCTTGAGGCTCGTTCCCATACTCTGTTCTATTAGATTCAGAGGTGTATATCTTTTTGGTTGGAGAAGAAGGGATAGCCACAAAAGTCCCAGAGGAGAGGAAAGCAAGAGATTTCCAGGACAAAATGTGGATGACATTAGCTGAAATACCCAACAAAGAAGAGGAAGAAACTGTAGAGAACATGCCCAGAGGTTAAGCTCAACCTCCAGTTGAGGGAATCTGCCACCCATCCATTTCAACAACTTTAACACAGATCTGCTCCTCTGTAAAGGAGATACAGGGACAAAGATTGGAACAGAGACAAATGGAGAGGCTATCCAGAGCCTGCCCCACCTGGGCATATATTGCATATGCAGCCACCAAACGCAGACAGTATTGCTGATACCAAGAAGTGCTTGCTGAACAGGATCCTATTATAGCTGTATCCTAATAGAATCTGGAGGACCATGACCAGTGCCAAAAATGGTTGGCTATTCCTCCTTTCCTCTGAGTCACTGGTGCCCCAGTCCACATACATACCTACCTCAACAACATTGCCCTGCCATGTTCCTCATAGCTGCTAGCTCTTCCCCCCATATTAGGTACTAAGCACACACAAAGAGCTGTTTTCACAAACAGATAATTAAGCTGGGAAAAACTGTAGGAGTGTTTGCATTCTGATTCGGCCAGAAACATAGCAGTAAAAGATCTACAGTTGTAGTACTTAAGAAGGGATTGGTGGAAGTTGGCTAGGGAGCAGTGGTATAATTTTATTTTTTGTGGATATTATTTAGGTAAAGCAAAGTGAGATTTTGACTGCTGGTCCCAAATTCCTTGATAGAAGGATGTTGGTAGTGGGCCTTAGAAGCACAATATGGCCAAATATTGAAACACACTTTCAGTGGTGGACTTATGATAAGGAATGTAATATAACATTTTTCTGCAAGGAATTGTGGAGAAAGGCAAACCATGCTCACCATGATGAAGCTGACTAGTATCCTTTTAACCACACCCTTGTAACAATATCAAACATTCCTTAGCATCTGATAAGGATGGAATTTTGTTTTATGTTCATATTCTAACAAAATTATCAGCCTGTTGTTCAAAAATATGTAAATAATTTTAAACCCCATTATGTTGTAGAAACCCACAAAAGCAAGAAAAAGACTGGAACATTTATGATTGGAATCAGGTATCTGTTTTATGGACAAGTACAGCAAGAAACTGCTGGAAAAAAATGAGAAAATACTGATGATTTTAGATTATTTTCAGCCCTGAAATTCTAGGTTGAAGGATACCCAGAAAGAAAGACAGCAATCTTAGTTGCATGCTGAATATTTTATTAATGTATTGAAGCTTCAACTGTGATCCCCCGTGGCAATGGAAGTGCATTGTCAAGGAGCCAACTTCTTACTCAATTTCTGAAACAAATGAAAAAACTAATGTATGCAAAGTACGGAGAGAACATATCAACTCAGTCATGATATTGGAAATTGTGTCTATAACAACATTATTACTACATATTTAGTAATATTTGCTTTCTGACATCTGAAATATAGAGGAGTTATTTCCTTGCCACCCACCAGGGGATAAATATGAATCATACCTGTCAGAGAATTCTGGTTTACTGAGGTCCCTGGGGTCTGCCCTGTTGGGGACCTTGTGGTGGGCCTTGTGGATTGCCTGGCTGAGGGGGTCTTTGCTGAGGGCCTCCTTGTGGTCTTTGGACTTGAGCAGGTCCCTGCTGTGGATTTCCTTGTTGGAGTTGTTCTTCAGTTGATTCCTGCTCCTCGCTTTCTTGTGGGGGTGGGCCTTGAGGAGGTGTCTGCTGTGGGCCTCCTTGTGGGGGTGGGACTTGAGGACGTTACTTCTGTTGGCCTCCTTGTGGGGGTGGACCTTGAGGAGGTCTTTGCTGTGGTCCTCCTTGTGGGGCTGGGCCTTGAGGAGATCCCTGCTGAGGGCCTCCTTGTGGGGGTGGGCCTTGAGGAGGTCACTGCTGTGGGCCTCCTTGTGGGGGTGGGCCTTGCTGGTTCCCATTAGCAGGTGGTCTTGGCTGAAATCCTGAAGGACGTGGCCTCTGGTTTTGGTTCTGAAGTTCTGAGTGAGAAAAGCAAAGAATAGATGAGCTTAGTCATATTCGACTTTGTTCTCCTTTATATCAAAGACCTTTCCATGCAGCATCTTTTCGATATAGTAACCTTCTTATAGTTTCAACAATAGCTCCTGTTCCACCTTTGATGACATAATGCAGTTTGCAGATTATTCAGGACCCGTTTCCTCGGATAAATTAAAACAAGGAAATCAGTTCATAAGTGGAGGATTTGTTACCTGTTATCTTTTGGGAAAAACTGGCTTTTTGAGAATCCACATCAAATCACAAATATTCATAGTAAAACTCAAGCAGCATGTTCAGAAGATTTGCCTCATATTGAGGAATATTATCAGGGGAAGAAGAGTCTAAAGGTCGCAGACCATATAGTGTTCACTGCACAAATTCATCACAGGTTTTATTTGATGGGCTCAATCCAATTCTTTGAGCATAGAGTTATTATGAAAGAAGACACTAGGCCCTGTGTCTGCTTTTCCTGCTTAGATCAAATGAAATAGAACCAACAAGGTGTTGGAAAAAAGACATTGAGGAACCCTTGTTTGCATAGAAGTGTTAAATTCAAGAAACTACATCTAAATTTATCTCCTAGCAACCACTCTTTTGTTGTAGAAAATGTAAATATCGCTTATAGTCAGGAATTCAGACTTCTGGCTTTTTGTAATTTATTGTCCACCCCTTTAGTCTTCCTTATTTTCAGAGTTGGAGAGTATTGGTTTGAATCACTGTGAAACCTGCATTCATTATTCATGAAAAGAGATAAGGCAATACAGTGTAGAATTATAATACTAAATTACTTACTATAGTAGTACTCTTAATACTATTACTAAAGACAGATAACTACATATTTTTTTTTTTTTTGGTATTTGCTTGATGTTAATGAGAAAGAGATTTGACAGATTGCCATCATAAATCAAGTCAAAGTAAGGACCCAATGTGAGTTTACACTCACAACAAGCATCCTAGGATTGGCATGAGATTTTAGCCACAATCTGTCATTTCCTGAGAGAATTTTTATCCACTGTTAGGAGCATGACCAGGTACCACTAATTCGAAGCATGTCTAGTGACTATTTTGGTCAGTAGCAACCACTAAGTACCAACATGAAAATTTTATGGAAAAATTAAAGTTGGGAAGATGTGATTATTTTTCTATATAATGGTTTCAGGTTTATTACTGGAGTTACCATCCTTCAAATGACACTTATATGTGTTTTTCTGTCATCTTCCTTGAAAAACAGTAAAGCATCTACTGGCATATGTAGTTTATTTTAACTACCACAGTGTCTACAAATCTGAAACTATTTTAAAAAGTAAAACACTGTGTAGCCCCCTTCATCTCTCACATCCTGTCCCATGTTCCATCTCTCTCTTCTGCTGCAGTGTTCTCTTCTTTTCTTTAAAAGGACTCAGTGCATGCATACTCATATCCTCATACCTTCACCAGGTTCCTGAGCAGAGCTCAGGGCCAGCAGGGTCACTATCAACAGAACCACCAGCATCTTGAAAGAGTCTCTGGAGTTTCTCCTAAGTCTGGCCTAGGAAAAAGCAAGGAACTTCTTTTATAAGGAGGAGCAGAAGGATGTCACCTTTGAATTCCATACTGTCTTATTTCATAATTATTGAAACAGGAAATCTTGCATCCTTTACTCCAAAATGGGACTTTTGCCCATCAGATTGAATTAAGGAAGAGTTGTCTGTGTCCCTATTGTAAATGGTACACCAGTAAGAGTAAATTAGAAGAAAAACATGTAAAAGACTAGCCCAGAGAGTAAAGAGAGGGAAGATACAAATACCTAATTTGATTTGCTGACATTATCTGGGTATCACGATGCTTTGGGGTATGACTAGTAAGTGCACACATTTGATTATATTGTCAGCAATGGTTTTCTTCCAAATAGAATATGGCTAGTTTCTCTGATCAGCAGCATATCATATATATGTGTGTGTGTGTGTATGTGTGTGTGTGTGTGTTTTTGTATATATGTGTATATACATATGCAGTATACTATCACTTATATGTGTCCTTATGTATACTATAGTTACATAAGGCTGATGTGTTGAGGCTATTTACAAAAATTTCAATTACATCAAGACACTAAATATTACTTACATGCTAAGCCTCATCAAGTGTGTCGACTATTCTTCTGACCTCATCCAATAACAATATTGGCTAATAAAGTTTGAGACCTAGTAAATCGCTACTATCCTGCAAAATTGGTATCACAAAACAATTGGGGTTTACCTGAGTCCTGAATTTGTAATTCAATGACGAGATTTATGAACATTTAACATTTTGAAAGTCCATAGACAGCTGCATGTTTTAAATTGCTCTATTTAAATAGAGCTTAAGGATAAAATTATGGAAATGAATATGGCATCAACTTTCTTTTTCCCCTCAAAGGGACAAGTGTATTCAGTTATCATTGTTTTCAATGAGAGTGATAGGGCAGGTCTCAGAATGTCAAATATCTTTTAATGTGCTCTGTAATGTCAGGAGTAAGCCTTTGCCAATGTCCTAGGTAAATTATACATGATGAAGCCTCTAGGCATCCACATTTTTAGAATATAGATACAATAACTGGCATGCATCCAAAAATATTTTATTTCTACAAATTGAAACCTGTGCAATATGTAATGCTTGGGTCAGCCCCGGTGTGATCTTCTTTGGTGTTTTTTCTTCTTGATACAGTGGAGGGAGCAGAACATCAACTGATGGTAAGACTTTTGTCATGAAGTACAGACATAAGAATTTGTCTTTTGAGATACTTAAGTTTACTGTATAAAAATACAATGTTTCCTTATGAAGTCTATGTTACCTTGTTACTACAGCTATAGTGCTTTCGATGATATTCTGAGGTTAGAATCTGCAGTTACTGGCACTTAGCATCTCATCCTTAAAGAGCGACCATTAAGAAAATGGTCTTTGTACTATCTCAGAAGAAACTTCATGACTCTTAACTTTTGGCCTAGTAGTTGGAAATCACAGGGCGAAAAAGGACATTTTTTCAAGTGATTGTAGTTTTTTTTTTTTTATGAAGTTGTTAACTGTTTCCTGAGAAAGCTATGTAAGACAAAAAAACAAAAAGTTTCTAAGTAGGGGAAAGGGAAAATTCTCTCTTTTTTAGTCTGTTTGTCCTCAGTATTTTTACATCTTTCAGAATGAATGGTCACACATTAAAATGTTCATCACCAGTACAAACAATCAAATCATAAATTGAAATAGAAGTTCAAAACAGAAAATGTTACATGCATATCCATTAGCAATAATTATCAGTCTTAACATCCATCACCTGTCCCTGTCCCATGGGCTCATAGAATGTTGAAAAACATAACCAAGTTATTAGTGAAGTTATTTGTACAGATAAACACAGTCACTACTATATCTTCTGTCCTATCACCTATAATAAATCCTTAGTTCCATCAGAGACTCTGCATCCATGCTAAGAAGACACAAATATACTTATATTCTCTCTCTCTCTCTCTCTCTCTCTCTCTCTCTCTCTCTCTCTCTCTCTCTCTCTCTCTCTCTCTCTCGTTATTCTTTCAGCATTTCTGAAGAAGTCAGTAGCTGCTTTGGCTCTTAAAAAGTGATTACAAATGTGTCACTGTGGGTTTAGGCTTTAAGACTCTCATTCTAGCTGCCTGGAAGCCAGTATTCTGCAGCAGCCTTCAGATGAAGATGTAGAACTCTCCGCTCCTCCTACACCATGCCTGCCTGGATGCTGCCATGTTCCCACCTTGGAGATAATGTATTGACCCTCTGAACCTGTAAGCCAACCCCAATTAAATGTCCATATAAGAGTAAAAAAAAAAAAACAAATTGTTCAGTCTTTAATCATTTGGACTTTGATCAATATGTGTCTCTCCCATAGCCTCCAAACTGCCTACTATGACTATTTTAATGATTCTATACACAGGTTTTCGTTCTTATATTTATTTCTGCTTATTTGGGCACTTATTTCCCAATCAGCAATTCCCAGACCAAAAGTGTCAAAATGTAATATTTGTAATGTTGCAAACATTATGTAGTGGAGGAAAACATAGTATCTATATCTATAAAAATTTTAGGAAATGTTGTGATAATGTGATAATCTCTTGTACAAATGCTTACATCGAACCTATGAGTTGGAATACTGCCTGTTTATTCCACAAGGTGATGAAAATTACATTCTCACCAATGTTAACCTTATGGCACACTATAATCTGCTCATGATTCTTATTGACTCAATCATCTTTGAACTGAAGCTGAATGCTTGTAACTATAATTTTTTAGTTATAGTATAGACAATAGTGGATCCTCTGTCACCTCAATACTAGGGAAAAACACCTAATATAATCATTTAGAGGAAGGCCACCTTGATAGTTTTGACTTTAGTTTTGTGTGTCAAATTCATGAGAGTATTTTTTAAGGCTGATGAACCGAAATATATGTAATATATTTTTCTATCAGCTTAATATTGCTGCTTTCTTACATTCTTAAATAGCCAGTGACAGACATAATCTGATGAATGGAAAATGGATGCCAAAGCCTAGAAAATGGGAAGTGTTCATTCTGATATGGAAAGTATTTTAATAAATGCAGAGATCATTCTAAACCTTTTTTAAGTTAACTATATATATATATATATATATATATAATCACAATTCTCTTTTTTATTGGATATTGTATAAATTTGCATTTCAAATGTTATACCCTTTTCTGATTTTCTTCCACAGAAAACCCATATTTCATCAGCCCTCCTCCAGCTTTATAAGAGTATACACCCAACCACTCCAACATGCATGCCCTCACATTCCACTACACTGTGACATTGAATCTTTACAAGAACAATGACTTCTTCTCCCATTTATGCCCAACGAGTCCACTCTCTGATACATATCTGACTGGAGACATTGGTCTCTACATGTGTACTCATTCATTGGTGGTTTAGACTATGGGAGCTCTGGTTTGCTGATATTGTTGTTCTTGTATGGATGCAAACTGTTTCAGTTCCTTCAGTCCTTTCTCCAACTCTTCCATTGGGGACCCTGTGATCAGTTTAAGGGTTGGCTGTGAGCATCTGTGTCTGTATATATCGGGGTCCAGTAGTGCATCTCAGGAGACACCTGTATCAGGCTCCTGTCAGCATGCACTGCTCTGCATCTACAATTATGTCTGTGTTTGGCAACTGTGTATGGGATATATCCCCAGCGTTGACAGTCAAAGGATGGTTTTCCTTCAGACTCTGCTCCATACTTTCTACTTTGCTCCCATGGGTAGTTTGTTACACTTTCTAAGAAGGACCTAAGGAATGTTACTTAGCTCTTCCTTCTTCTTGAGTTTCATATGGTATGTGAATTATATCTTGGGAATTATGAGATTTTGAGCTAACGTCCACTTATCACTGAATGCATTCCATATGTGTTCTTTTATTATTGGGTAATATCACTCAGGGTGACATTCTCTAGATCCATCCTTTTGCTTGCAAATTTCATGTAGTCATTGTTTTTAATAGCTGAGTAGTACTCCATTGAACAAATATAACATATTTTCTGTATCTACTCCTCTGTTTAAAGAAACCTGGGTTCTTTCAATCTTCTGGCTATTATAAAGAAGGATTCTACAAACATTGTGGATCATGTGTCCAGGTTATATGTTGGAGATTCATTTGGATAAATGCACAGGAGTGGTATAGCAGTGTCCTCAGGTAATACTAAGACAATAATTAGACATACTCAGGTATGTCTAATTTTCTAAGGAACCACCAGACTGGTTTCCAGAGGGCTTGTAGCAGCTTCTATTCCTACCAACAATGGAGGAGTGTTCCTCTTTTTCTACATCATTTCCAGCATCTGCTGTCACCTGAGATTTCCATCTTAGCCATTCTAAAGTGGATGAGGTAGAATCTCAGGGTTGTTTTGATTTGTATTTCCCTGATAACTAGTTAGGTTGAACATTTCTTTAGATGCTTCTCAGTCATTTGATATTCCTCAGTTTAGTATTCTTAATTTAGCTTGGTACTCCATTTTTAATAGGCTTATTTGATTCTTAGCATCTAATTTCTTAAGTTCTTTGTATGTATTGGATATTAGCCCTATTTCTGATATAAGATTATTAAAGAAATTTTCCCAATCTGTTGGTTGCTGTTTCTTCCTGATGATAGTGTTCTTTGCCTTAAAATAGCTTTTTGACTTTATGAAATCAATTTTTCTACAGATGAACTTGGAGCCTGTGCTATTTGTCTTCTGTTCTGGAAAAATTTCCTCTTTGTCAATGTGGTTGAGGCCCATTCCCAATTTGTGTTCTATTAGATTCAGAGGGGTGTATCATTGTGAGTTGGAAACGAATGGATAGCCACAAGAAAGTCCCAGATGACAGGAAATCAAGAGCCTTCCAGGACCCAATGTGGATGACATTAGCTGAAATACCCAACAAAAAGGAAGAAGAACCTGTAGAGAACATATATAGAGGTTAAGCTCTGCCTCCAGTTGAGGGATGGTGCCACCCACCCATCTCAACAATTTTAACTCAGAATTGCTCCTCTGTAAAGGAAATATAGGGACAAAGAATGGAATAGAGATTAAAGGAAAGGCTATCCAGAGCCTGCCCAACCTGGGGATGTATTCCTTAGGTAGTCACCAAACCCAGACACTATTGCTGATACCAAGAAGTGCTTGCTGAACAGAATCCTAATATAGCTTTATCCTGAGAGGCACTGGAAGACCATGACCAATACAGATGTGGATGCTTGTAGCCAACCATTGGACTGAGCATGGGGACTCCATTGATGTAGTTAGGGGAATGACTGTAAGAACTGAAGGGCTTTCAAATCCCATAGAAAGAACAACCATATCAACAAACCAGAATACACAGAGCTCCCAGTGAGTATACCAAGAACCAAATATTACAAAAGGAGGGACCCATGGCTCTAGCTACATATGTAGCAAAGGATGGCCTTAGTTGACATCAGTGGTGGAGGAGATCATTGGTTCTGTGAAGGCATGATGACCCAAATTAGCAGAATGTATGTGTAGTAAAGTCGAAGTGAGAGGGTAGATTGGTGAGCTCCCTCATAGTAGCAGGTGTCAGGGGGATGGGTTTTCAGTTGGAAAACCTGAAAAGTAAAAATTGAATTTGTAATGTAAATAAATAAAATAATTATTTTAATACAATTCTATTGTTTTCTTATCCTTGGAGACAGTGACTTGAAATTCTATTGTCTAAGAACTTAACTGTTAGTTCCAAGTATGAAGATCCAAGGTTTGATATCATCAATATATGGGTTAAGTGAAAATTTTATAAAGATAAGGTGGGTTAATTATGAATATGATTGAGAAATGAGTGAAAACAACTCTGTGATAGCCAATGAGTTCTTAATAAAAGGTAAGAAGGCACTACATTACTAAGCTTATCTGTCCTGTGATGGATCAACCAAGATCTTGAGACTACAAACCAGTACCCTAATGTCAGTCCACTTGTTGCAGGTTTCTTGGAAGGAACCCTTCCCAACCAAGATTACAGTCCTCAACATGCCCTATTCTGGCAATGCTGGCAGAAGCAGGCCAAATCCCTGGTAACCAGCAAATTTATGCCTAACAACTTCAGTCTTACACTTCTCATCATGGAAACCACCAAGAACCATCACCACATAAAGGCCAGGTTGAGAAGAGAATTTCAAAACCTGTTAAGCAGCAAGACCCACCCGAGACCCTCATTAGAACTCAACACCTCAACCTAGAAAAGAGCAAGTAGCATTGCTACCTACCTGAGTGGGAATATCTCAGAGACCTTATCTGGGCCAACACCTTCAATAATCAAGAATACATTGTTGGGAAGGATTTGAATTTATTTTTCTTGGAATATCAACTGCAGTAATTTTGAAAACACAATGTGTACTTACTCAGCCTTAAACACATTGATATCACATAGTTTGGGGGTCTTTATACTATCAGAATAATTTGTGGTAGCATAGAAAATTTATGTTTTGTATATTACTCAAGGAAATGTGAGTGGGAGGAGCAATGACCACCCAAGTTTTTCAACATTATTTTGTTGGTTTATTGCAAATTAGCAATAGTCTTCCTAAATACTAGGATCTCCTTACTCAGTCTAGCAGCTGCATCCTTTAGAGTTCAAAAGGGCCTCTTCAGGTCTCTGGTATGGGAGACCAAAATACTGTACTGTTAAATGTTATTTGCATTTTTTTTAGTACGCACACACATTAGTATATGCCCAAAACTAAGAATAAAGTTGTCTTGTTGGAAAACAAGACATTAATTTAAATCTTCAAGTTATTTGTCATCTTACATCACCACAATTATCCACATTCAAAACAATTAATTCTTTTCCTCATTCAATTAGAAACAAACACAGACCACATGGCTATTTTATATTATTTTTATGTGTATACTAAGTAAAACTTCATCGTTAAACAGAAGGACATCCACAATTCTCATAGAATCAACAAATTTGTGTTGAGTATTTTGGTGTATTTTTCCAGTAGTAAATCATTCCTTTTTGTGGCTCTGCTGTCATTAACTAACTTAACCCCTTGTTAGTGGACCTTCAAGCTGGCTTGTTTGTTTACTATTATAGCACTTGTCTCAGTAACTATATTCCTACACCTGTCATATAATTTGTAATAAATTTTTAAGAATGGAAGTCAGATTTGATTAAACCTGTCTGACCTCAAAATTTCTGTATGTTCAATGATCCTTCATACACTATGCAAGTGTTGTGGTTATAGGCATATGTCATCATTACAAGGTTATGTGGAATGTTTCTGTGCTAAAGCCATATAACCAATGAAATATGTTTTCTTAATATTATCAACCACAATTTATACTGAAAAATGTGTTAGGTAATTTCCAATTATCAGCTGTGGCATGTGTGGTTTGGTATGCCCAGGTAAAGAGCCAGGGTGGCTCCTTGCTGAGAGGAGATGCAAGAAATGGGTCAAGATCTTGATGGGGACAGCAGTCAGATATTAGAGAAATTATTCAGTGTTTTTCTTTTTATTGAGAGACCAAAGCTTAACTGACTGGGACTGGCTCTCTCTTCATCCAGAGAAAAAGTCTGAACTCTTTTAACTCTTTGGGGCAGGTAAGAAAGAATGATGAGGTAAAGTAGAGCTGCCAGTGTCCACATTCTAAATGGTACAACAATAAGTACAAATTAGGAAAAAAAAACATTTGTAAGAGAGAATCCCAAATAGTGAGGGTAAGGACTGTCAATATATAAATATCTTCTTCTCTTTGCTGACACTATCTGTGTATGACTGTGCATTGAACTAGGACAGCTGTGTGTACACATTTAATTATTTTGTCAGCAATTGTTTTCACCCAAATTGAATATGGTAAATTTCTCTGATCAGTAGTACAGCTTAAATACTATCACATATATTTATCCCTATATATTCTAGAGTTAGGTAAGACAGATGGTGCTGAGGCTATTCATATAAAAATTTCAATTACAACAAGACACTTGGAATTCCTAATATGCTAAGCCTCAATAAGAGTGCCCACTACTCTCTTGGCATAACCCAATAACAACAACATTGACTAGTAAAACATGAGACCTATTAAATGGCTAAACTCGCAGCAAAAGTGGCATTGCAACACATATGGTGTTTACCTGGATCTTGAATCTGTAATATGATGATGGGTTTTCTGAGCATTTTACATTTTGAAAGGTCATGGACAGTCCCAGTTTCTAAATTGTTCAATTTAAATTGCTTTAGAATTAGGGTGCTGAGCATGGAAACAACTTTGTCATTTCCCTCATATGGACAAATGTATAGTTATCATTGTTTTCAATATCAGTACTAGGTTCTGGCCTCAGAATGTTATTTAACACATTTCTGATGGGACATCATTTCAAGCTCCTCTTTCTTTTTATTTGTATTTTTAGATTATTTATTTATTTATTTTTATTTTCTATATTCTTTATTTGAATTCCAAATGATTTTCCCCTTTCCTGGTTCCCGCCTCCTTGACAGTCCCATAAGCCCTCTTCCCTCCCCTTGTTCCCCAGTCAACCCCCTCCCGCTTGTCTGTCCTGGTATTCCCCTACACTGCTACATCCAGTCTTTCCAGGAGCAGGGGCATCTTCCTTCTTCATGGGAATCAATTGATACATGAATTGTGTCTTGGGTATTCCAAGCTTCTGAGTTAATATGCACTTATGCAGGGTGACTGCATACCCTGTGTGTACTTTTGTGATTGGGCTACCTCACTAAGAATGATATTTTCCAGTACTGACCATTTACCTAAGAATTTCATTAATTCATTGTTTTAATTGCTGAGAAATATTCCATTGTGTAAATATACCACATTTTCCTTATCCATTCCTTCTTTGAGGGACATCTGGGTTATTTCCAGCATCTGGCTGTTATAAATAAGGCTGCTATGAACATAGTGGAGCATGTGTCCTTATAACCTGTTAGAGCATCTTTCTGGGTATATGTCCAGGAGTGGTATAGCTGGGTCCTCCGGGAGTGTCATGCCCAGTTTTCTGACGTACTGCCAGATTGCTTTCCAGAGTGGTTGTACCAGCTTGCAATCCCACCAGCAGTGGAGGAGTGTTCCTCTTTCTCCACATCCTGGCCATAACCTGCTGTCTCATGAGTTTTTTATCTTAGCCATGCTGACTGGTGTGAAGTGAAATCTCAGGGTTGTTTTGATTTGCATTTCCCTAATGGTTAAGGATGCTGAACATATCTTTAGGTGCTTCTCAGCCATTCGATATTCCTCAGGTGAAAATTCTTTGTTTAGCTGTGTACCGCATTTTTTTCTAAGTTTTCTTATTTGCAATCCAAATCATTTCCCCTTTCCGGTTTCCTCCCTCCCCGAAAGTCCCATAAGCCCCCTTCCCTCCCTCTTTTCCCCATTCAAACCTATCTCGCATTACCCTGTCCTGGCATTGCCCTACATCCAGTCTTTCCAAGACCAGGGGTCTCTCCTTCCATCTTCTTAGAAATCTATTGATATGCGAATTGTGTCTAGGGTATTCCGAGATTCTGGGTTAATACCCCCTTATCAGTGACTGCATACCATGTGTGTTCTTTTGTGATTGGGTTACCTCACTAAGGATGATATTTTCAAGTTCTGACCATATGAATAAGAATTTCATGAATTCATTGTTTTTAATTGCAGAGTAGTATTCCATTGTGTAAATATACTACATCTTCTGAATCCATTCCTCCGTTGAGGGACATCTGGGTTCTTTCCAGCTTCTGGCTATTAAAAATAAGGCTGCTATGAACATAGTGGAGCATGTGTCCTTATTGCATGCAGGTAAAGCCTCTGGGTATATGCCCAGGAGTGGTATAGCAGGATCCTCTGGGAGTGTCATGCCCAGTTTTCTGAGGAACTGCCAGACTGCTGTCCAGAGGGGTTGTACCAGCTTGCAATCCCACCAGCAGTGGAGGAGTGTTCCGCATTCTCCACATCCTTGCCAACACCTGCTGTCTCCTGCATTTTTGATCTTAGCCATTCTGACTTTTGCAAAATGGAAGCTCAGGGTTGTTTTGATTTACATTTCCCTAATGACTAAGGATGTTGAACATTTCTTTAGGTGCTTCTCAGCCATTAGATATTCTTCAGGTGAGAACTCTTTGTTTGGATCTGTACCCAAATTTTTAATAGGGTTATTTGTCTCTCTGCAGTCTAACTTTTGAGTTCTTTGTATATATTGGATATTAGCCCTCTGTCGGGTGTACCGCATTTTTTAATAGAGTTGTCTCTCTAGTTTGTTTGCCTTCTTCCTTTCCAATTTGTATCACTTTGACCTCCGTATGTTGTCTAATTGCTCTAGCTACATCTTCAAGTACTATATTGAAAAGAAATGGAGAGAGAGGGCAGCCTTGTCTAGTCCCTGATTTTAGTGGGATTGCTTCAAGTTTCTCTCCATTTAGTTTGATGTTTGCTACCAGTTTGCTGTAAATTTTCTTTATTATGTTTAGATATGGACCTTATCCATATCTGATTTTTCAAAGACTTTTATTATGAAAGGAGGCTGAATTTTGTCAAATGCTTTTTCAGCATCTAATGAAATGACCATGTGGTTTTTTCTTTGAGAATTTTTATGTAGTGGATGGATTACATTGATGGACTTCCTTATATTGAACCATCCCTTCATCCCTAGGATGAAGCTTACTTGATTGTGGTTAATGATCATTTTGATGTGTTCTTGTATTCAGTTGGCAATAATTTTATTGAGTATTTTTGCATTAATATTCATAAGAGAATTTGGTCTGAAATTCTCTTTCTTTGTTGGATCTTTGTGTGATTTCGGTATCAGCATAATTGTGGCTTCCAAGCTCCTCTTTCTGAATATAGTTTCTTTTTATTTTTATTAGAACTCAGTCCTTTATTTTTGAATTTCTTATTCTTGGACAACTTTCAGAAACCTGAAGAGAATTCTTTAACTTTTATCTGAATACGATGCATATCCAAAATATTGGCTGGTCAAACTTATGTTTTACATTTCAATATTTTTTTTCTATTTCTATTTCAAAAATTGTTCACCAGATGCTTTCTTTCCAGACGATTTTTTATGCCTTATATTTCTTACTTAAAATAATCTTGCCTTTATTGTTATGTCTCAACATTTTGTTTCCATTCTTTTCTTGATTTCATTTTATTTTAACAACTCTTACTGCAATATATCTGTAGAAATTTTTGCATGTTCCTTAGGAATAGTAGAGTGTATGTGGCATTTTTGTCATGCTTCCTTATAGGAAAATTAGAGTGATCCACAAAACTGATAAACATAGGCTTGTGAAATTTGTGCATTTTGGTTCACTAGGTTCTGTGATATGCCTGTGAATGTCACTCAGGTCTTTTCCACCTGATTGTAGAGAATCATGAAGAATGATTCCCTCATTGATGAACTATGATTACTACATTCTATGTGTTCCTTAAACAATGGGCAGTGTCATGGAAACATTCATGGTATAATTAGACCTCTGTTCTAAGGGTAATTTACTCTAAGTTCACCAATAACTTTTGATTGTGCTAAAATCAAACTTTTTCCTGCCTTTGTGGAATTAAGGAAAAGCCCAGTTTTCTTACACCAGAATGTAGTTTCTATTCAGAAACACACCATGGGCTGTAACTTCCAGAAAATCTACATAGCAAGGGAACCTGAATATAAGTTATCCTGTCCAGGTTGTTAAAGAAAAGGAGCATAGTCAAGAATCATGCAATGTGCTAGGATTTACTTATTTTTCAAATACTTGAAAATTCAAACATTTCCTTGACTTTTTGAGAATGTGAACAGATCTGTTGATTCTTCCAAATATTACTCAGCTCAGGAAATTTCACTGACCTTTTCAGTTTCGACAATGTGTGAAAGAGAATAGGTTTATCATTAAAAAATATCATTTATGACCTCAACAGGCACAACTGTGGTAGGAAATATAACAGAGGTGAGGGTGTGTTTAATGTCTTATACAGAACACTAGCTTCCTTTACCTTATATAAATAATGTTGAACCCTGACACCTTAATGAACACATAACCCTCTCTTTAGAGGTTCATCTATATTAGTATATATATTCATACATATATTATTATATATTAGTTTATCTATATCACATAGTCTAAAGTCATATCATTTATATATAAAGATGTTATGAATATGAAATGTATTATTTCTTTATCATAAACCTACTTTACTTACTATTAATTTGATATGGATGCAAAGAGAAAGGTTCCCATTGTGTGGCACAAAAAATACACACTTGTACATGAAGTTTCTGTCTGCAAGGTCCTCAAAAAATATATGTATGCGAACCAAGCTCCTCAGAGAAATTTGTCTTCATGCCTTTCTCTTTGATCAAATGGTATTTTCTTGGTGCATCTATGGGGCTATGTCACCTAATATTCATTCATTATAAAGAAACACTGACTTAAGTTTGGCTGGTTATTAATTGCTTATTTTCTTTTAAATTTTAGCCATTAACATGTGTTCCGTAAATTTTTGATTCATTTGTATAATGTCTCTAATCATGCTCACTTCTTTCTCTTGCTTATTTTCCTCCCACAACTGTGAAATTTCCCTTCTCTCCACAAGACTCTTCCTTAAGTTCATGTCTTTATGTTATTTTTGTTAACCAGACATTAGTTTCATTAGAGCTGTCATGTGACTATGTGTATAGAAATATCCATTGGAGACTGGTGAGCTTACTAGGGTATATAAATCTAAAAGCAGTGGATCATTCTTTCTTAATTTCATTAGTATCCAATGAATCCATATTGGTTAACTGCAAAAGACTTGGTCAAGGACACCCACTCAAAATTGATGGGGGAAGGATCTCATTATACCAACTTTACCTATTGGCAGTTGATGGCTGCTTGTGTGGGCACATTAGTTATTTTGAGTAGTGTGGCTACTGGTAAGTTGGCTATTGTCCACTGGATAGCTTTATATCTAGTAGAATATAGGCAACACGAAATATACTTAGTAGAACATAAAATTATAATAATGTGAGGACATGATTTTTTGGAAAGGGATATGTTGAGGATCTGGAGATAATGACTGTAAAGGGAATAGTAAGGATAAAGATAAAAAATAAACATGTCATGATTACTTCAAAGAATAAAAAAAATATTAATTTGCCCCCAATTTCATTTTATATATATACTCTTATTTAGTTAATTCAAACCTACTGCTCACTCCACATATTTGTTTTTTTTATTTTCTATATTTTTTAATTTACATTCCAAATGATTTCCCCTTGCCTGTTTGCTCCCTCCCCAAAAGTCCCATAAGCCCTATTCCTTCCCCCTGTTCCCCATTCAACGCCCTCTTGCTTCTGTCCTGGTATTCTCTTACAACCAGTCTTTCCAGGATCAGGTTTCTCTCCTTCCATCTTCTTAGAAATCTACTGATATGTGAATTGTGTCTTGGGTATTCCAAGATTCTGGGTTAATATCCCCTTATCAGTTACTGCATACCATATGTGTTCATTTGTGATTGGGTTACCTCACTAAGAATGATATTTTCCAGTTCTGACCATTTGCCTAGGAATTTCCTGAATGCATTGTTTTTAATTGCAGAGTAGTATTTCATTGTGTAAATATACCACATCTTCTGAATCCATTCCTCCGTTGAGGGACATCTGGGTTCTTTCCAGCTTCTGGCTATTAAAAATAAGGCTGCTATGAACATAGTGGAGCATGTGTCCTTATTGCATGCAGGTAAAGCCTCTGGGTATATGCCCAGGAGTGGTATAACAGGATCCTCCGGGAGTGTCATGCCCAGTTTTCTGAGGAACTGCCAGACAGCTTAACAGAGTGGTTGTACCAGCTTGCAATCCCACCAGCAGTGGAGGAGTGTTCCTCTTTCTCCACATCCTTGCCAGCACCGGCTGTCTCCTGAGTTTTTGATCTTAGCCATTCTGACTGGTGTGAGGTGGAATCTCAGGGTTGTTTTGATTTGCATTTTCCTAATGACTAAGGATGTTGAACATTTCTTTAGGTGCTTCTCAGCCATTAGATATTCTTCAGATGAGTACTCTTTGTTTAGCTCTGTACCCCATTTTTAATAGGGTTATTTGGCTCTCTGGGGTCTAACTTCTTCAGTTCGTTGTATATATTGGATATTAGCCCTCTGTTTGATGTAGGTTTGGTAGAACTTCTGGGGGAATCAGTATCTTGGACCTCAAGCTGTACTACAGAGCAATAGTGTTAAAAACAGCATGGTATTGGTACAGTGACGGGCATATAGATCAATGGAACAGAATTAAAGACCCAGAAATGAATCCACATTCCTATGGTCACTTGATCTTTGACACAGGAGCCTAAACCATCCAGTGGAAAAAAGATAGCCTTTTCAACAAATAGTGCTGGTTCAACTGGAGGTCAACATGCAGAAGAATGCAAATTGACCCATTCTTATCTCCTTGCACTAAGCTCAATTCCAAGTGGATCAAAGACCTCCACATAAAAGCAGACACACTGAAACTAATAGAAAGGAAACTAGGGAAGAACCTTGAACATATGGGCACAGGGGAGAATTTCCTGAACAGAGCTCCAATAGCTTATGCTCTAAGATCAAGAATTGACAAATGGGACCTCATTAAATTACAAAGTTTCTATAAGGCAAAAGACACTGTCAAAAAGACAAAGTGGAAACCAACTAACTGGGAAATGATCTTTACCAACCCTATATCCGACAGAGGGCTAATATCCAATATATACAAAGAACTCAAGAAGTTAAACTCCAGAGAGACAAGTAACCCTATTAAAAAATGGGGTACAGAGCTAAACAAAGAGTTGTCACCTGAAGAATATCTAATGGCTGTGAAGCACCTAAAGAGATGTTCATCATCCTTAGTCATTAGGGAAATGCAAATCAAAACAACCCTGAGATTCCATCTCACACCAGTCAGAATGGCTAAGATCAAAACACAGGAGACAGCAGTTGTTGGCGAGGATGTGGAGAAAGAGGAACACTCCTCCACTGCTGGTGGAATTGCAAGCTGGTACAACCACTCTGGAAAGCAGTCTGGCGGTTCCTCAGAAAACTGGGCATGACACTCCCGGAGGATCTGGCTATACCACTCCTGGGCATATACCCAGAGGCTTTACCTGCATGCAATAAGGAAACATGCTCCACTATGTTCATAGCAGCCTTATTTATAATAGCCAGAAGCTGGAAAGAACCCAGATGTCCCACAACAGAGGAATGGATTCAGAAGATGTGGTATATTTACACAATGGAATACTACTCTGCAATTAAAAACAATGAATTCATGAAATTCCTAGGCAAATGGTCAGAACTTGAAAATATCATCCTTAGTGAGATAACCCAATCACAAAAGAAGAAACATGGTATGTAGTCACTGATAAGGGGATATTAATGCAGAATCTCGGAATACCCTACACACAATTCGCATATCAATAGATTTCCAAGAAGATAGAAGGAGAGACCCCTGGTCCTGGAAAGACTGGATGTAGGGGAATGCCAGGACAGAGAAGCGAGAGGTGGTTGAATGGGGAAAAGAGGGAGGGAAGGGGGCTTATGGGACTTTCGGGGAGGGAGGAAACGGGAAAGGGGAAATGATTTTGAATGGAAATAAAAACAACTTAGAAAATAAAAAAATGAAATTAAAAAAAGAAACTTAACGGTTTCTCTAGCAATTGCAAATGATTCTCTGTTCAGTTCTACAGCAATATAATAATTTGCAAATCAGTAATTCACTGCTTCACCTCTGTCTTCTTTTGTGTGTGTGTTTCTTTTTTATTTCGTTTTCTTTTTTATTAGATATTTTCTTTATTTATTTCAAATGTTATCCCCTTTCTTGTTTTTACCTCTGAAAACCCCCTAATTCATCCCCCCCTCCCTACTCACCAACCCACCCTCTCCTGCTTCCCTGTCCTAGCATTCCCTTATACTGGGGCATTGAGCCTTCTCGGTACCAAGGGCCTTTCCGCCTTTTGATGTCCAACAAAGCCATTCTCTGCTACATATGCAGCTGGAGCCCTGGGTCCCTCCATATGTCCTCTTTGGTTGGTGGTTTAGTCCTTGGGTGGTCTGGGGACACAAGTTGGTTCATTTTGTTGTTCCTCCTATGAGGCTGTTAATCCCTTCAGGTACTTGTGTACTTTCTCCAGTTCATCCACTGAGGACCCTCTCTAATGCTTATAACACAAACATTGTCTACCATATCCCCTACCTTTGCTTTTAGTTTCCACAGACAACTTTCAGTAGGAAGCAGAACACTATGTGACTTCCACTCCACTATCTGTTTTCCTATTTTCCAAATAACATATATATTTTAAAGTTCACTTTCTTTTAAAATAGAAACTTAAGGGTTCCTGGAAGAATCAGTTGTGTTGGATATTATCTTGCTCGGGCAAACACATTTAGGAGTGTTTTCCTGAAGTGGGCACAGGTCAAAGACTAAGGCAGAGCTGTCCTGAAGGAATGTTTCACTGAACCAGGCACAAGAATGAGGATGTTCTTCTAGAGCAAACACATGAAAGAACATGTGATGAAGGATTCTTTACTAACAAAATATGTGTATATGCCGACCTTAAATTTTGTAGTTGAGCTTTTTTGTCAGGACTCCATAGAGAGAAATTTACCAACAAACATCTGGTGGTGTCCTGCATCTTTTTGTTATTTCCATTTACTAAGGCTGGTTGGCAGGTTTGGAAGTTTTGAATAGGACTCAATGCACAGTGAAGTAGGGTGAGCTAGGATTACTGATAGAGTTAGGTAGGCAATGTTTGTGGGTCTGAGTGTGCTTTATGATACGTGCATACAAGAACTTCTCCTGGTGTCCCTCTGGGTCCCTGCTGCTGAGAACTGAGTCTGAGACCTGGTTGTCTCTGCTTATTAGTACCACCACAGTTGATTCTTTTGTATTATCCCAACCCTACTTGATTGGAGTGCTGGTGCATCTAAAATGTGTATATGGACTGAGCTGCTACTGCTAACCTATATACTGAACTGCTGATTCCCAGAAATCCCACATAGGAGTGAAGGGACTGAGTTACCAGAATAAACTCCATTTTGTATTTAAGACTCCATTCTAACTTTGCTTACCCTTAGATTGGCTTGCACCCCACCCTTGAGGTCTGAAAAATATCACAAAATGTCTCTTGCAGTAGAAAAATTGATAGAGGGGCTGTAGCTAGCTGATCACAGCAGAGTGGCCTAAGAAAACATAAGTCTTTCCCAGGACAATATGTTCCTTTTTGATGTATTTTGTTCCCTCTTTGTTTTTTAACCAGTTGTTGTAAACCAATTAGCTTCAAGGCCAATATTTCTTTACACTCTCATGTAATTCTAAGGCTTTGACATCTCCCACCCCCAATCCTCTGCTAGCATTTTTTTCTTTAGAAATCCCCTTTTCCTAGATCTTGGGGCAATACTCCTATCCTATTACATCAGGAAGTTTGGGGATGAAGCTTAAACTTGAACAAAAACTCTCATATGCTTGTGTCAGAGTTGTGGTTTCTGGTGCTCTCGTTGGGGTTTTTGCAATTTGGGAACACCAGATTTATATATTTATAAACTGGACTATTCTTCCCACCCTTTACCCTGTCTTTCTTCCACCTGTGGTGTTTTGTGTGCTACTTGGGAGGTTAAGGCATTTAAGGATGATCATTAAAATTAAGGTTTGAAAAAATTAAACTTTCTAATTCTGGAAGAGAATCTACCTCTCCGATTTTCTCAGTAAACAATATTACTTAACGTTTCTAGTGTCTGTATAGCCTAGCTCTCTAGAATAACTTTTACTATGAAATTTTAATAGCAGTAATGTGGACTAAAATGAACATTTACCTTGATTATTAAATTGATATATGTATTTGACATGTTGGTGAGTATATATATATATACTCTTTTATTTTCTATATTTTTATTTACATTCCAAATGATTTCCCCTATCACTTTTCCCGCTCCCCGAAAGTCCCATAAGCGCCGTTCACTCCCCCTGTTCCCCATTCAACCATCTCTCACTTTTCTGTCCTGGTATTCCCCTATATCCAGTCTTTCCAGGTAAAGGGGTCTCTCCTTCAATCTTCTTGAAAATCTATTGATATGTGAATTGTGTCTTGGGTATTCCAAGATTCTTGGTTAATATCCCTTTATCAGTGACTGCATACCATGTGTATTCTTTTGTGATGGGGTTACCTCAATGAGAATGATATTTTCCAGTTCTGACCATTTGAATAAGAATTTCATGAATTCATTGTTTTTAATTGCAGAGTCATATTCCATTGTGTAAATATACCACATCTTCTGAATCCATTCCTCCATTGAGGGACATCTGGGTTCTTTCCAGCTTCTGGTTATTATAAATAAGGCTGCTAAGAACGTAGTAGAGAATGTGTTCTGATTGCATGCAGGGGAAGCTTCTGAGTATATGCCCAGCAGTGATATAACAGGATCCTCTAGGAGTGTCATGCTCAGTTTTCTGAGGAACTGCCAGACTGCTTTCCAAAGTGGTTGTACCAGCTTGCAATCTGACCAGCAGTGGAGGAGTGTTCATCTTTCTCCACATCCAAACCTGCTGTCTCCTGTGTTTTTGATCTTAGCCATTCTGACTGGTGTGAGGTGAAATCTCAGGGTTGTTTTGATTTGCATTTCCCTAATGACTAAGGATATTGAACATTTCTTTAGGTGCTTCTCAGCCATTAGATATTCTTCAGGTGAGAACTCTTTGTTTAGCTCTGTACCCCATATTTTAATAGGGTTATTTGGTATTCTAGAGTCTAACTTCTTGAGTTCTATGTATATATTGGATATTAGCCCTCTGTCAGATGTAGAGTTGGTAAAATTCTTTTCCCAGTTCGTTGGTTGCTGCTTTGTCCTTTGACAGTGATCTTTGCCTTACAGAAACTTTTTAATTTTATGAGGTCCCATTTGTCAATTCTTGATCTTAGAGCATAAGCTATTTGTGTTCTATTCAGGAAACTTTCCCCTGTGTCCATATGTTCAAGGTTCTTCCCTAGTTTCCTTTCTATTAGTTTTAGTGTGTCTGGTTTTATGTGGAGGACCTTGATCCACTTGTAATTGAGCTTAGTGTAAGGAGATAAGAATGAATCGATTTGCATTCTTCTTCATGTTGACCTCCAGTTGAACCAGCACCATTTGTTGAAAAGGCTATTTTTTTTCCACTGGATGGTTTTAGCTCCTTTGTTAAAGATCAAGTGAACATAGAATTGTGGATTCATTTCTGGGTCTTCTATTACGTTCCATTGATCTTAATGCCTGTCATTGTACCAATACCATGCAGTTGTTAACACTATTGCTTTGTAGTACAGCTTGAGGTCCAGGATACTGATTCCACCTGAAGTTCTTTTACTCTTAAGAATAGTTTTAGCTTTGTCTAGTCCCTGATTTTCGTGGGATTGCTTCAAGTTTCTCTCCATTTAGATTGATGCTGGCTACCGGTTTGCTGTAAATTGCTTTTACTATGTTTAGCTATGGGCCTCGAATTCCTGATCTTTCCAAGATCTTTAGCATGAAAGGATGCTGAATTTTGTCAAATGCTTTCTCAGCATCTAATGAGATGACCATGTGTTTTTTTTCTTTGAGATTGTTTATATAGTGGATTACATTGATGGATTTCCTTATATTGAACCATCCCTGCATCCCTGGGATGAAGTCTACTTGATTGTAGTGAATGATCTTTTTGATGTGTTCTTGGATTTGGTTGACAAGAATTTTATTGAGCATTTTTGCATCGATATTCATAAGAGAGATTGGCCTGAGATTCTCTTTCTTTGTCAGATCTTTGTGTGCTTTTGGTATTAGTGTAATTGTGGCTTCATAGAACGAGTTGTGTAGTGTTCCTTATGTTTCTATTTTGTGGAACAGTTTGAAGAGTATTGGTGTTAGGTCTTCTTTGAAGGTCTGATAGAATTCTGGACTATAATCATCTGGACCTGTGCTTTTTTTGGTTGGAAGACTTCCAATGACAACTTCTATTTCTTCAGGGGTTATAGGATGGTTTAGATGGTCTATTTGATCCTGATTTAATTTTGGTATTTGATATCTGTCAAGGAAATTGTCCATTTCCTCGAGATTTTCTAGTTGTGTTGAATACAGGTTTTTGTAGTAGGATCTGATGATTTTTTGAATTTCCTCAGTTTCTGTTGTTATCTCTCCCTTTTTGTTTCTGATTTTATTAATTTGGATACTGTCTCTGTGCCCTCTGGTTAGTCTGGCTAAGGGCTTTTCTATCTTGTTGATTTTCTCAAAGAACCAACTCCTCGTTTTGTTGATTCTTTGCATGGTTTTATTTGTTTCTACTTGATTGATTTCAGCCCTGAGTTTGATGATTTCCTGCCTTCTACTCCTCTTGAGTGCATTTGAGTCTTTTTGTTCCAGGACTTTCATGTGTGCCATTAAGCTGCTAGGGTATGCTGTCTCCCGTTTCTTTTTGGTGGCACTCAGGGCTATGAATTTTCCTCTTAGCACTGCTTTCATATTGTGCCATAAATTAGGGTATGTTGTAGCTTCATTTTCATTAAATTTTAAAAAGTCTTTGATTTCTTTATTTCCTCCCTGGTCAAGTTATCATTGAGTAGAGCATTGTTCAGCTTCCACATGTATGTGGGCTTTCTGTTGTTTTTGTTGCTATTGAAGACCACCCTTATTACATAGTGATCTGCTAGGGGATTAGTTTGATCTTCTTATATCTGTTGAGGTCTGTTTTGTGAAAAATCATATGGTCTATTTTGGAGAATGTACAATGAGGTGCTGAGAAGAATGCATATTCTTTTGCTTTAGGATGAAATGTGATATATATATATATATATATATATATATATATATATATATATATATATATATATATTCATTCCATTGTCGGTCCAATTAGTTTCACTGTGTCCCTGTTTAGTTTCTTCTTTCCTGAATGATCCATTTCAGAGAGCAGGGAGTTGAAGTCACCCTCTAATATTGTGTAAGGTGCAATGTGTGCTTTGAGCTTTAATAAAGTTTCTTTTATGAATGAGGGTACTCTTGCATTTGGAGCATAGATGTTCAGAATTGAGAGTTCTTCTTGGTGAATTTTTCCTTTGACCAGTATGTAGTGTCCTTCTGTGTCTCCTTTGATGACTTTAGGTGGAAAGTCAATTTTATCTGATATTAGGATAGCTACTCCAGGTCATTTCCTTGGCCCATTTGCTTGTAAGATTGTTTTCCATTCTTGTACTCTGAGGTAGCTTTTGTCTTTGACACTGAGGAATGTTTCCTGCACGCAGCAAAATGCTGGGTCCTGTTTATGTATCCAGTCTGTTAGTTTATGTTTTTTTATTGGGGGTTGAGAACATTGATATTAAGGGAGATTAAGGAGTAGTGATTATTGCCACCTGCTATTCTTGACGCTATCTTTATGTTTGAGTGCTTCTCTACTTTTGGGTTTGATGAAAGAAAGTTACTATCTTGTTTTTTCCAGGGTGTCGTTCCTCTCCTTTTATTGGCGGTTTCCACATATTATCCTTTGCAAGGCTGGGTTTGTTGAAAGATATTGTGAAAATTTGGTTTTATCATGGAATATGTTGGTCTCTCCATCTATGGTGATTGAGAGTTTTGCTGGGAATAATAGTCTAGGCTGGCTTTTGTGTTCTCTTAGAGTCTGCATGAGATCTGCCCAGGATCTTCTGGCTGTCATAGTCTCTGGTGAGAAGCCTGATGTGATTTGGATAGGTCTTCCTTTATATGTTACTTGACCTTTTTCTCTTACTGCTTTTAATATTATTTCTTTGTTTAGTACATTTGGTGTTTTGATTATTTTAACACCAAATGTATACGAATGAGTGTACCCTTGCATTTGGAGCATAGATGTTCAGAATTGAGAGTTCTTCTTGGTGAATTTTTCCTTTGACCAGTATGTAGTGTCCTTCTGTGTCTCTTTTGATGACTTTAGGTGGAAAGTCAATTTTATCTTATATTAGGATAACTACTCCGGGTCATTTCCTCTGGGTTTGTGTTTTCTTGTATATCTTTCAGATATTTTTACCTTTCCTCTTTCAGGATTTCTGCCTGTTGACCCACGTTCTCCTGCATTTCTTTAAGTGATTTTTGAGTTTCCTTTGTAAGGGCATCTACCCATTGATTCATTTTTTAAGTGATTTTTTTGTGTTGCCTCCTTATGGGCCTCCATCAGTTGACCCATATTCTCCTGCATTTCTTTAATCAATTTTTGTGTTTCCTTTGTAAGGTCTTCTACTGTTGATTCATGTTCTCCTGTATTTCTTTATGAGATTTATTTGTGCCCTTCTTGAAATCCTCTAATAGCATCATGAAAAGTGATTTTAAACCCAGATCTTGCCTTTCGGGTGTGAAGGGGTATCCAGGACTTGCTGCTGTTGGAGAGTTGGGTTCAGATGATGCCATATTGCCTTGATTTCTGTTAGTAACGTTCCTACGTTTGCCTTTTGCCATCTGGTTACCTCTGATGTTGTTGGTCCTGCTGTCACTGGATGTTGGTTGTACCTCCTGTGAGTGTGCATGGCTGTTTCTGTCCCCCCTTAGATGACTGGGATTCCCCTAGCACCAATTGCTGGGGGCCTGCCCTGCTCCTGAGTGACTTTGGAGCCCTGATGTGTTTTGCCCCAAGTGATGTTATATTGGGGAATCTCTGCACATACGAAGGCTCAGCGTATTCAATCCCTGGAGCAGATGTCGCCAAGGGGAGGCTGGTGTGCTCCCTCCCTATGCAGGTGTGCTCTCTCCCAATGCGAGTCCCACTGCAGGGCAGATGTCCCACAGCGGAGCTGGCACATAGGTGACCACAGAACTGCCCAGCTCTTGGAAGCAGGGAGCACACAAGCTGGGTGAGTCCCAAGTGATATTATGCTTGATTATCCCTGCGCCTGGAGGTCCCCACTGCTCTGTTGCTGGAGTAAAGATGGCAGCGTGCATATATATATATATATATATATATATATATATATATATATATATGCATATATATATATATTCTTTACAAATTTATATTTTTACAATATAAATGTGTGCATGCATTTATATTAAGAAATAATCATTGATATATATCATATATGCATCATATATATTTTACCAAAATTCATTAAAATAGAAAACTTTTGTTAGTTACTTACCTTTGGGCAGTTGGTTTTGAAAAGGACCTCTGTGGAACTGTGATGGGGATAATGGATAACAGTGATCATATTGTTGCTAATGGTCCTTATCTAAACTGTAAGGTGTGAGGCTGCTGCCCCATAAAAGATCTTAAATTATGATAGCCAATGGTGTGCAAAGCTGTAGAACCCAAGGTGTACATACTTGCTGCTGTCACACAGCTGCTTTATATGCATTCAAATAGATACATATGTATGTAGAAATTTTAAAAAAATCGTATATTTGACCATGAGTAAGCAAGATTTGAGGGAGTAAAGAGAAATATGAAATGATGTAATTTATTTTAAAATAATAGAAATAATTCTTAAACTTTTCTTTCATTACTTTAATAAAATAGAACATGACACTTAATGCAAATTTTATAACCACTCTTCATTAGAAGTTCAGATACTACTCAGGGATTTCCTTATATCTCAAAGAGTTAAGGTATCTTTAGAGTGAACTGGCTGCATGTATTATAATATTTTCCATATCAGAATACATTCTTCCCATTTACTAATCTTGGGCATCTATTTTCCTTCAAGGAGATTGTGCCTGGTACCTGCATTTTAAGAATGTCAGTTACTAAGTACATTTTATGATGATAGAAAATACATATTAAATATATTTTAATACATCAGCCTTAAAAATACACTTAACAATTTGCCTCATAAGAATTAATTTCAAAACAATCAAGATGGCCTTCCTGTAAGTGGTTATGTTACGTGATTTTTCCCTAGTATTGAATTGACAGAGGATCCTCTACTCTCTATTGTATAAGTAGAAAATAAATTCAGCTTAAGTCCCAAGATGGTTGAGTTAATGGGAAGGATGAGAAGATTATAGTGGAAAAAAACTTTAACGTTGATGAGAATTTAATTTTCATGAAACAAACATAAACTTGCAGAAAAAACAGGCAATATTCACACACATAGGTTTCATGTAGGCATTTGTAAAGAGATAAAAAATCATTATTTGTTATAAAAATATTTCCTCAGATTCATGTATATGTGGATCCCATGTATTACTCCTCTAAACAATGTTTGCAGCATTATAAATGTTTCGGTTTGACAGATTTTGGTCTTGGAATTGCTGATTTTGAAATAAATCATAAGTTGAGATGAATATGTGAACAACAATCTTTGTGTATAATCATTAAAATAGGTTGGGCACTGTGGGGTCTATGGGAAAGACACATAGTTATCAAAGCTCCACGTTTGTTCTTCCTTTTTTAAGAGTCAAAGCAGTTGCTGAGTTCTTCAGAAGTTCTCAAAGTATCTTCTATTGAGAGAAACAGAGACAAAGACAGAGAGAAACAGAGACTGAGAGAGAATATGTACATGTGTATTCTAGGCATGGATACAGGGTCTGTGATGGTGTTCATGTTTGGTTGGTCATTTCACAGGAATATTTCTAGTCACTTGTGTTCCCTAAGCCTCATCATAAACATGAGAATTGCTCAGTTTTACTTCCTTTCCACATTTTCCTTTCAGTCCTGAAGATCCTGGCAGTTAGAACTATTTTTTTCACCACATTTCCCTGATGGAAGCAACAGGAATTTGATTCATAGAAAGCTGTCTCAGGCACAGCACACATTCTAATCACTGGCTGGATTCCTAGCCAATTGGTTCTATAAAAGGCGAACAGTCAATATTCCGTACATGTCTTTTAAAATGGGTAAATAATTTGGGAATGTGTGAGGATTCAAGTTTGTTTCTCAAAAGATATTTTATATTTCCCTTCAGGCTTTTTTGAAGCATTGCTTCATGGTGGCGAAGACACAATGCAGCAATATTCTCCCCAGTGACTTAAATGATTTGGACTAAAGTATACTCTCAGAGAATGTAGGTATATTGTAGTAACACAGCCACCTTGCATTGTTTTCTTTGTATGTAACTATCTCTCAGTTAGAGACAGCTATCTCCACTGTCACATAACTTCCAGCTGCCAATAGACCATGTGACTTTGGAATATCTTTGCCAGTTCAACTCTTCTTTCTTTTCAAAGAAACTTACTAGATTGGAACCATATGAAATTATTCCTACTCTATTCAATATTATATTTTTAAAACTGGGATCTCACGAAAGAGTCTTCAAGGACAGATTTTTCTCTTTGTGGAACATACTTTGTAAAGAGCTTAAACAGGTACAATCAATGTGTTTGCTCTCTGAATCTTCTTTATGGATTCAGTTAATGACATACTCCCAGTCCAACACAGTTTCCAGGAATGTTCTCATTTTATTTTCTTAAATTTCTCAGTTGGTAGATCATTGATGTCATGAACACATTTCAAGCATAATCCATTTAACTGGTCGTTATTTGCTGAATGTTGTTTCTAAGGATAGGGAGAAGAATAACATTTGAAGATTCCCAGTTCGCAGGGACAGGACACATAGAGGTTTTCTGGTTTCTTAGCCCCCAGGTAGAATGTAGACTTCTTCACTGCAAGCTGAGCTACCATACTCCTTTGTCTTTAGGAAACAGCCTTTGTTGATAGAGGCCAATATCATATGGGTGTTGTATTAGTGTGCCTGTAACAACATAAGATGAGGGAGATAGAGGTAAGTGTGACTGATATTTGTGTAAGTAACAAATACCCAGAAATGTTATAAAGCCAATACTTCTGTTGTCAATTTTCAAAAATGTTAAAACAGTAAATTTAACAACAGAAATATTAAATCTATTAACCAACAGGAAAACACTACTGAAGGATGTTCACACAGAAAACTATTCTTTGGAAGCCACAGAGAAGGGGCAGATAGAGTTTCTATCTTTTGTTGACTTTAATATATAAACCTGCTGGTTTATATATTATTTTGGGAGTCATTCTGAACTAATACGAGGACCCAATGTTTCAATGTATGAAATCCAAGATTTGTATATTCATGCTACGTGTTGGAACTATATTATATGACAAGTGGATACCTTAGGATATCATCATACATAATTTAACTTGGGATTTGCCACAGTCTTATTTTTGGATTTACAGAGCCCTTTATAAATGGTATTGTTTGCTGTTCAATCTTTCATCATCTTTGTTCCATGGTGATATTTTTCTATTGTGATGCATTAATCTCTTTGACACTTTTCTGACAGTGAAGAATGTCAGGGAAAGGGCACCAGAGAGTTGATATTCAATAGAATTATCATAGGGAAAGGGTGACTTATCCTCAAGATTTCACTTTTATGCTCACAGGTGAGCATGGTCCTGCTGTTTTTATCTTATATGGAGTTTAACCATAAGTCGGCATATGTGAGACTTATATCCTTGTATTCTGCCCATACAGCAATTATTCTCAACCTGTAAATGGAAATCCCTTTGGGTGTGAAAAGGCCCTTTCATAGGGTTTGATATGCCCATGCTATTTCACCTTTCTGAGATGTCTTCAGGCAAATCCACTTCCAGAATATCAAACACAGATATTTACATCAGTAAATATATATTTTCATAAATGCAACAAAAACAATTTTATGGTTCCCAAAACATGAAGAACTTCATTAAAGTATTGCAGCATTGACAAGACTGACAACTACTGTCATACAAGATCTGTAGTATTAGAGACAGGTATGATAAACTGTGAGATAGTCCAAGACCAAGTAACTATATACTACATCTAATGGATGCCAAATCATATCAGATTGCCATACAGCTATGGAAAGTTGATGATCCCTGATAAATTCCCAGTGACAGATACACTGTAAAAGGAAGCAAACCAAGACAGTTGGCTGGAAATGTAATAACAATTCCTTACTAAATTTAATAAAAAAATAGAGCAAGATACTAAAGAATATAAGAGAGTTTGATTTGGAGTGTTATAGAAATTATTCTGTAATATACCAAAGACTAGTTATAAAGTAAGAAACAACAGAGGAAAAATGGTCATCAGTTTATAATAGCAATAGTTTGGATTAACACAGATGTTTCGTAGGAATTAGTATCATATAGTAGAAAAAATGTTATGTGTTAAAGACAACTCTAAGAAAAATGTACTGGATTAGGCTACAAGTGAGAACAGGAGTATAATATGGCTGAAATTTTTGGTGCGAATCCTAGTGTTTTATTCTATATTATAAACATGACCAATAATTGATTATTTGCAGCAATTTAAAAGAGCTCCTAAAAGTGAGAAGGTAGAAGTCTAATTTATTGGATATTCTGGAAAGGGATTTTCCTGAAGACATCCCAGAAAGTTGAAATACCATGGGCATATCAAAGTATTGTGTATTTGCCTTATAATGTTAGAGCACTCCCAATGCAATTTTCATGGAATTATTTTAACAGAGATAGAATATTTTAGAGCTGTATATAACTCAGTAGGTAAAGTGTTTGCCTACTGAACAAGAGAACCTAAGTTCCTGATCCCTTAGAAGCATGCTGAACATGATAACTTAAGATCTATTTCCTCAGAACCCAAGTAAAAAGTTAGCTGATGTGACACACTGCTAAAATACCAACAATGGTAAGATAGGAGTCAGAGATACCTGGATCTTTACAAATTTGCAAGCAAATTAGCTTTTCTCCATGTGAAATTTTGAGACCAATGTGACATCCAGTCACAAGCAAAGGATGGAATGATACATGAGAAGACCAAGAGCAAAATTTATCCTCTGATCTTCACACACTTTACCATACATGTAAAAAAATGCATAAAACACATGCACAAACACAGAATAGAATTTTTATGTACTTTAAAGCATCAAGTATTTCCCCTTTAGAAATATAAATTATGAGTTTGGAGAAGTCTTTCTGTGAATTGGTTAAAGTTGTTGGGCTTCATCGTACCTAAATAAAAATGAGATCTATATCATGAAAATCTTATCTAAATGTCACATACAATGGTAGTGTGAAATAAAAATACATTAATACACAGAGGACTAAGCAGGACCAAAAACACATTTTGCATGCTATCTTAGTTGCTTTATATCATTGGTTCTCAACCTTTCTAATACAGCAGTCCTTTAATATAAATCTTAACACTGTGGTGATCACCAACCATAAAATTATTTCATTGATACTTCATAACTAAAATTTTGCTACTGTTATGAATATCTGATATGCAATTTTATACCACATCATTTGAACGAAGATTATGGTGACATTGCATGGTGATTACACATTAATATTAGTAAACTTGTCTGCCAACCAAAGTATTGCGTTCATTCTGATGTATTCATCAGCTGAGATGTCAGCAAGCCACGTGATTGCTATTACTCCAAGTTATACCTACCAGCACATGGTCTCTTCTCTTCTCTTCTCTTCTCTTCTCTTCTCTTCTCTTCTCTTCTCTTCTCTTCTCTTCTCTTCTCTTCTCTTCTCCCCTCCCCTCCCCTCCCCTCCCCTCCCCTCCCCTCCCCTCCCCTCCCCTCCCCTCCCCTCCCCTCCCCTCCTCTTCTCTTCTCTTCTCTTCTCTTCTCTTCTCTTCTCTTCTCTTCTCTTCTCTTCTCTTCTCTTCTCTTCTCTTCTCTTCCTTCTCCTCTATTTTTTAACACATCTATTTTCTTAAAAATTGAGTACAAGTTGCATATATGGTAGGGTTTAATAGATCTATTTTTTCAATAAAAATAAATAGAATAAATAATAAATAATAAAATAAAAATAAAAAATAAATAAAAATTAAAAAATAAAAAAATAAAAAATAAAATAAAACCATCTTGGTTACACACAAGCAAACTCTAGCAAATCAAGATTACCTATGTGTATTTTTCTTTTAACTGCAAACTTTTGTGCAAGTTTTATGTTAATTTTTGTTACAAGTTTTACATATTTTCTTAAGAGAATTTTTTTTGAGATCGGAGAGCAAAGATAGTGTAAAGATAAAGAGTTTTCAAGGGCAGAAAGATGAAATTTCTTAGTGATAAGATACTTTTGGTATCACATGCTTCAGCAGTGGCAGAAGTTGTTACAATCTGAGCATTTGGAAATTTAGTATGTTATTTGTGGCCATCAAATGAACTATACTAAGGCCAAGCTGTTTGTAAGACAGCAAGGCTTTACCAAAATCTCTGAGGCTAAGGAAGAAAAGAGATTAATTATAGAAGGAGGGAGAGGATCAAAACCAGAAACTCTACCAGAAGGAGAGTTCCAATAAGCAAAAGGAGAGATGTTAAAGACAAGAAGGACAAGCTCTCTAAAAAAGAATTCTGCCAGAAGGAGGATTCTGATATCAGAGAGGTCTGGTAGGGCATAAATTAGCTGACTGTTATACCTGCAGGATATAAACAAGCTCCAATGATACAATAATAAAGACAGTGACTGAATAGACTGCTTCTACGGGGAACCTAAGGAAGCATTCAGGAGGGAAATGAGAGTAGCCAAGAGTAGAGAAAGTGGATGGGTAAATAGACAGCAAGGATGGGAGAGAAAAGGTTGTGTCCTGATTCCAAGAATTCAATCAGGGACATCCTTAAGCAGAACTGTTGTGCCTGTTTGCAAGTCCCAAAAGAGTGTCATGGTGACTTCAATGCAATCAAACTAGGGTCTTTTTTTATATGCTCAAGCTTGGACTACACACACACCACAGTCTCTAATGTAGCCCAGTGGGAGGGTGCATACCTGGGCCTAGTTTCACGCAATCATTTGTAGAGATAAGAAGAGGGTATCTTGCTGACACACATCTGAGTGGGGGTCTATTATGCCATTTAACATAACTGGCTGGTGATGTGAGACAAACCATGAACTTAATTTTGTTTTTCTCCTGACTGGTAGTTGTTAAAAGTGTCAGGGACAAACTTGTAACGTGGAGGTGCAGATTTGTTGCCAATTAACCTAGAAACTGATGCTAGATGTAAGTTTTGTTGGGGGTGGTAACCTGGAAACCTGTGCTAGGTAACAGCCTAATAGTTAACTCAAGTTCAATTTTAGGTCAGGTTACCTGAGAAGGAGTTTGAACACAATGATCTAGTTTTTCAAAACAATGTACTCTTCAGAGACAAATGTCCCAAATCACAAAGGAAAGGCCGCCCTTTCCACGTGATGCTAGTCCAGTATAAAAGGCAAGTACTTTATAACACACTAGTGTGGCTTATGTAGAAGTAGTATGTTACAGGAGCCAAAGGTCCTGAATCATAGTGGGTTTGAGAAGCATGACAGTTTGAAGGAAGGAGCAGCTGAGAAGATGGACTTTAGAATTTGGAATCAAATAAGGTAGGTGGCAGAGGCCAGGAGAAACAAATGTTCCATACATACCTTAGGAGAGTCAAATCTGCAGTTTAATTTGGTTAGAAAAGGCAGGGCCCCTTGAAGAGTCATTTATGACCCACATGGAGATTTTATCATCAGAATAAACTGAATTTCTTCAGAAGCAGATTATAAGCTGACAGTGTGACCATTCCAAGATATATTTAAATGGATTTTTTTAAATTATAGATAAGAGGGTGAGAACTCCGAAGGGTATCTGGGAGAGTTTAGAGCAGAGAGAAAATTGTAGACTGCAAATGTATAGCATAGACTTGGCTGTGAGAGGATATGTAGAAGCAAATGCAAGTTGGAGAAAGAGGACCAGAAGAGGAAATCAAAAGAGAGAGAAGAGAGAGACAGAGACATAGGGATACAGAGAGAGACAAAAACACAGACAAAGAGGGAGGAGGGTACAAAATAGCAGAGTCATAAGGAGAAATGAGTAGGTAGGGTCAGGGTAGCTTCTAGTCTTGAGAAGATTAAAGTAGAAGAGGAGATGAGAAGAGCTGAGAAAACCCAGGATAGATTGTGAAATGTATAATCTTGTACTTATGATACTTAGAAGGGCTGGAGGTAAGAATGTACTTTGTTATCCTAGTTGGCACCAGATATAGCCATGTGTTCCTTCCGCTAGTCATAAAAGAAATGCATCCTTTGGTAGAGATGAACTGGTTTCTCAAGTTCCAAAAATATTTTCTTCTGTCTTAAGTCACAAATTTAGGGAAATAGAACTTCCTTTGGACTTGACAAACTATAAAATAGGTCAGTTAATTTTTATACATCTGAATGAAAACATCTCATATAGGTTCTTGATTTTATAAGACAAACAGAGTTGTTTTCAATTAATTTTTGGAATCATTCATTTGTGAAAATATCAAACATGCACAACACATTTGAACAAACACAAACAAGAGGATTTCTTAGAGGTGTTTTGATATCAAATAAGTTACATGTCAAGACATACTTCATCTGATTTTGGTGATAATATCTTGATTCCAAAAGGTTTCTATGAAACTCCAAAGATGAGCAAAGCTATTTATATTAAATCTTACTCACTTTGGCATGATACTTCTAAAATATCTTTAATATCTTAAATAACTAAATAAAATAACTTTAGCATATGTGGCAATGCCTTATGATATAATTATTTTCTATGTTGTTAGAGACTAGATTTTTGGGTGGGCCTCATGGCTATAGTTATTAATTTACCTTAAAGTCACTTAAGATTGATGACATACTCTGTACTCAGTCTACTTGTTTAACCTGCTTTTAAAAGAACAATGCAACAAGCAACTTTACTTGCTTTAGAATTCACCTGTAATCAACTTTGACTACTTATGCTAATACATAACTTAATCTCAAATTACATATTTTTCCATTCTCATGACTCAGAAAAATAATTATATATTATTTGCTGAAAGCAACAAAGACAGAGGTTGAAAGATAACTTCTAAAATTAATATCCACTTATGGATATTGGATTATAAATAATGACATTTGTACTAATATTTGTTAGCTAGATTAGTTTGGATCTATTGGAGCCAGAGGCTTAATCAATTGTATAGTCTTGTTAAAGATTTCTGTAATATATCCTGTAGCTTTCCCATGTGATGCTATCTAGGATGTTCAAAAAATAGTGAGTCCTTTACTTAGAGATTGACATTTATAGATACAGACACAGATACAGAGAGAAATTCACAAAGACAGGATAGACAGATTCCAACAGGTACAGATTCTGATATATGCTACAGAAAGTCAAAGGAGAGAAAACACAGAGAGAACAAAGTAGAGAATTCAAATCTGGATTTTCAATTGAATAAATGACTCAAGGCATATGTTTGTTATTTCTTTTCTTCATTTGAAATCAATTGGTAACTCACAATTAATCACTAATTCATTTAATGCATGCAAACATAAGTATAGAAAATTACATGTTTAAAGACTTCAGGTTTCCCAAATTTATATGAATTCCTTATTTCAAGTCTTTGTGGGTCTTTCCTTGGTAGGTACCTCTTACTTGACATTGTATACCCCAGAACAATAAACCCTAGGAAGGAGAACTAAGAAATAATAAACACAGTGTATGCATGTGGTATCTAGGTCTGCTCAATTTCATTAGTAAGTTATGCATAAATTGTGGAAGTCATGTTTTAGGGAAAGGACATTTTTTTCTATAGTGTAAATATTACTACATGTTTTAAATGGTTCACAAGCTTATTTATATTGACCTTTAATTCTTGCTGGGAAATGTGACTATGATATTTAGAGATGAGTGCTCTGTGGTTTTATTTTATTGTGATTTTATTTTTAGATGATAATATATAAGAATCTCCATGAGCACTACTGGTGTCTATATAAAGTGTTAGAAATGAGAGACACACAGCCTTGCTCCCAGTCATTTTCTGTGAATTTCTGTTCTCTCTCAAGTTAGTGTCAGTCAGAAGGGCATTTGAAGATATGGTATTTTAGCTTATGCCTCAAAAGCAGGGCCAAGTCATACCTCTTTTCTGTGTGATTTGTCCAATCACTGATCACGTTAGCAAAAGAAATAGAACAATACACCCTGGGGAGGAACACTGAGAAATAGTCATCACATATTTTATATAGGTATGCTTGATTTACATCTCTCAGATTTATTGATCAAAGATGTATTTCAAACGCTTCTGAAATCAGATGTTATAAAAATAAAGTTAAAGTAAAGTTGTAAGGAGTGTTTCTATTCAAAATTCTAATAGGAATAGTATATATCATGTGAGGTTGATGTGGAATAAAAGCAAAAATATCTGACATCTTAAAAACCAACATTAACATCTAGGTACACAATGTCTTCAAATCAAACATTGTCTCTATGAAAATAATAGAACTAATCGCATGCCTCCTATCAGATCACTATGTAATAAGTATGGTCTTCAATGGCAACAAAAACAAAAGAAAACCCACATACACGTGGAGGCTGAACAATGCTCTACTCAATATAACAATCTCAAAGAAAAAAACCACATGGTCATCACATTAGATGCTGAGAAAGCATTTGACAAAATTCAGCATCCTTTCATGCTAAAGGTCTTGGAAAGATCAGGATTTAGAGGCCCATATCTAAACATAGTAAAAGCAATTTACAGGATTTCGAGGCCCATATCTAAACATAGTAAAAGCAATTTACAGCAAACCGGTAGCCAGCATCAATCTAAATGGAGAGAAACTTGAAGCAATTGCACTAAAATCAGGGACTAGACAAGGCTGCCCTCTCTCTCCATATCTTTTCAATGTAGTACTTGATGTTCTAGCTAGAGCAATTAGACAACAAAAAGAGGTCAAAGGGATACAAATTGGAAAGGAAGAAGTCAAACTATCTCTATTCGCAGACGATATGATAGTATACTTAAGCGACCCAAAGAATTCCACCAGAGAACTCCTACAGCTGATAAACGACTTCAGCAAAGTGGCCGGATATACAATCAACTCAAGCAAGTCAGTAGCCTTCCTATACTCAAAGGATAAGTAGGCTGAGAAAGAAGTAAGAGAAGCGATACCCTTCACGATAGCCACAAACCATATAAAGTATATTGGTGTGACTCTAACCAAACAAGTGAAAGATCTGTATGACAAGAACTTCAAGTCTCTGAATAAAGAAAATGAAGAAGACCTCAGAAGATGGAAAAATCTGCCATGCTCATGGATTGGCAAGATTAATATAGTAAAAAATGATGATCTTGCCAAAAGTAATATACAGCTTCAATGCAATCCCCATCAAAATCCCAACTCAACATAGAGTTAGAAAGAGCAATTCAAAAATTCATCTGGAATAACAGAAAACCCAGAATAGATAAAAATATTTTCAAGAGTAAAAGAACCTCTGGGGAAATCAGTATCCCGGACCTCAAGCTGTACTACAGAGCAATAGTGTTAAAAACCGCATGGTATTGGTACAGTGACAGGTATGTAGATCAATGGAACAGAATTGAAGATCCAGAAATGAATCCACACTCCTATGGTCACTTGATCTTTGACAAAGGAGCTAAAACCATTCAGTGGAAAAAAGATAGCCTTTTCAACAAATGGTGCTGGCTCAACTGGAGGTCAACAAGCAGAAGAATGCAAACTGACTCTTATCTCTTTGCACTAAGCTCAATTTCAAGTGGATCAAGGACCTCCACAGAAAACCAGACACAATGAAACTAATAGAAAGGAAACTAGGGAAGAACCTTGAACATATGGGCACAGGGGAGAATTTCCTGAACAGAGCTCCAATAGCTTATGCTCTAAGATCAAGAATGGACAAATGGGACCTCATTAAATTACAAAGTTCTTGCAAGGCAAAAGACACTGTCAAAAAGACAAAGTGGCAACCAACTAACTGGGAAATGATCTTTACCAACCCTACATCTGACAGAGGGCTAATATCCAATATATACAAAGAACTCAAGAAGTTAAACTCCAGAGAGGCAAGTAACCCTATTAAAAAATGGGGTACAGAGCTAAACAAAGAGTTCTCACCTGAAGAATATCTAATGGCTGAGAAGCACCTAAAGAGATGTTCATCATCCTTAGTCATTAGGGAAATGCAAATCAAAACAGTCCTGAGATTCCATCTCACACCAGTCAGAATGGCTAAGATCAAAAACACAGGAGACAGCAATTGTTGGTGAGGATGTGGAGAAAGAGTAACACTCCTCCATTGCTGGTGGAATTGCAAGCTGGTACAACCACTCTGGAAAGCAGTCTGGCGCTTCCTCAGAAAACTCGGCATGACACTCCCAGAGGATCCGGCTATACCACTCCTGGGCATATACCCAGAGGCTTTACCTGCATGCAATAAGGACACATGCTCCACTATGTTCATAGAAGCCTTATTTATAATAGCCAGCAGCTGGAAAGAACCCAGATGTCCCTCAACGGAGGGATGGATTCAGAAGATGTGGTATATTTACACAATGGAATACTACTCTGCAATTAAAAACAATGAATTCACGAAATTCCTAGGCAAATAGTCAGAACTTGAAAATATCATTCTTAGTGAGGTAACCCAATCACAAAAGAACACACATGGTATGCAGTCACTGATAAGGGTATATTAACCCAGAATCTCGGAATACCCTAGACACAATTTGCATATCAATAGTTTTCTAAGAAGATGGAAGGAGAGACCCCTGGTCCTGGAAAGACTGGATGTAGGGGAAAGCCAAGACAGAGAAGCAAGAGGGGGTTGAATGGGGAAAAGAGGGAGGGAAGGGGGCTTATGGGACTTTCGGGGAGGGAGGAAACGGGAAGGGGAAATGATTTTGAATGTATATAAAAAAACTTAGAAAATAAAATTTAAAAAATTAAAAAAAAAAACGAAAATGAATTCCATATAAAGAGTTCATGGTTTTTGAACCTTTTCTCCAATGCTTAGAAAATAACAGTCTCATTAATCAATATAAAGAATGAATTCACCTTGAGCTAGAAAGATGACTCAGATGGCAAAGGCTAGGCTGAAAACAAAAAAGGAAAAGGAAAAAAAAGAAACAAAATGAAATGAAAAATAAACAAGAAATGAAAACACCAATATATTTGACCTTGACTGAAACAAATTTACTGGACTGAGAAGTTCTTATTAGTTCAGTAAAGCAGTTTTTAATGAATATGTGAGAAATTTATCAAAATAGAATTAACTAAAGGAAAAGACCCACCATGAAGGTGAGTAGCAATATATACTTAGAGTCTCATTAGAATGAGAAAACTGAAAGACATCAGGAGCAGAACTATAGTCTGCCTGTATGTTGGCTGCTAATATCCAAATTGTAATGGAGCTGGGGTGATTATACATTCACCAACCTGACAACGAATAAGATTTTAATAATAAAAGGATTATACTTAAAATTACTGGTAAGGACTGTTTTACAGTTCTGAAAGGAAAAACTTCCCCAATGGAAATTTTACATATCTTAGACATGGAGTTTTTCCCAATGCAAGTGTTATAGCTCTGAAAGAACAGGAATCCTGGCTGTTGGGAGCCAAGAAATACCATAAAGTCACACTGCTCAACAAATCACAGATCAAAGATTTACTGGGAAAGACTGAATTGAACAGAAGACACACTTTATACAGGGTTTCTTGAAGTGTAAGGTTCTCCAGATCAGAGTCTTTCAGGGTAGAGATTGGTGGGATTTCAAGCCAAGCTTGGAGTTAGTGGGATTTTAATGTTAAGGATTGGTGGGTTTGGGTGAGTTTTCAAATCCAGAAATAGCCTCAGACATTTTATTGTACAAGGACCAAGCCAGAGACTACGAATTCTCTATATAAGGCCCTGATTATTGTTGGTGGAAGGAGGTTAAAGGCAAAAAACACAGTGTAGAAATTTTGGGAAGTAGGGTTAGCTCACATTCTGTCTGGATGGAGGAAAAACTAAATTTTTGTAACAGATATCCATTAGATGTCACAGTTACTCTGATCTAGCAAGTCTTTTGTACAATTGCTGAAATAGCAATTAGCCTTTTAGCCTTGTGATCCGTGGTCTTAAAAGAATAGCTGAGTTCATGAAATATTTTACAGCAATCAGAATTTTTTTTAAGACAAGTCCAACTGCAGCAAGAAGTTGTCCATCTTAGGCAAATTAATTCACAGTATTCATTTAAGATAGGAGCAACTTCCTCATGAATTACAAGCTAAAGACAACTTTGTTTTGACAAGTCTTTCCAGCATAATATCTTCTAAAGATATTAACATGACAGAACAGATATGTTTCTGTACTCTATCCTTCCACCACAAAGAATTAAAGCCCATTTAAAAAAACCTGATGACTAATTCACTTCTTAAACTGTTTTGTTTGATGTGTCAGTCACAGCTTTGGGAAGTCATCATAGAGATGCCCATTTCATTAGCCCCCATTTATAGCAGTCTTAGCTAGGGTCACTCTCATAAATTCCTGAGAACTTCCACTGTCCTAGGTTTAGGAGTCAGAGGCAACAGAATTATGAGTTCTAGGCCAGTTTGGACTACACATTTTCAAGAGCATTTTTAATGGGGACATAAGGGACATTTAGCCATTATCGATGCAGTTAAGAGATACATTAGAATACTGTAAGCAGAACTTAATAGGATATCAGCAAATCTCTAGACTAGAATTTCAGTAGAAATACAGAAGGCTGAGATTACTCATAAAGTTTTACAGAAGTTAATTAGACTCTACTGGGAATTAGACTAAATGACATTTGTTACAACATGGAAAAAAACTTACTTTCAATTTGTTCATGGTCTAAAATTTGTGAGAGATTAATATTAAAATCACAAGACTAATAGATATGGTAGAATTTTAAGATGATCCAGCATTCAGCGCATGGAAGGGTATTAAATATTTTAACTCTGCTTGTAGTAAGAATTGTTAGAATAAGTCTGAAAGAAAAGTTAAAAAACTCAAAAAGCTGAGTAATATTGTTATAAGAAATAGTTTCTGAAGATATTGTTTCCATAAATGGAAATCAAATGGTTTTGTATAGACTGCAGAAGATGGCATCACAGGATCAAGAGCACAGAAACATGAAATCATGTGTAACACTTTCCTTTAAACAGAGCAAAGTCAGGATATTATGCTTCAAATGATCACCTAAGAAGATGTTTTTCAGATTTGGTTCCCAAGCAAGCAAAGATTTTATAGCTATGGTCTTGAAGTCTTAGGACCTTGACTTGAAAACTGAATTTGAATTATAAATGTGAAACAAGTTTTGTGGGCACACAAAATGCAAAGTTATGGTGTCACTAAGACTTATACTTAGACATCACAGGAAGTCTTAGAGGCCAGATAATGTAGGTAGTATCAGAAATCTTTACAATAGTCTGGAGATAGTGGTAATGCAAAGAAACCCAGGACATGATTAATGGTAGAAACTGTGAATATTTGCACCCCCTCCCCCAAAAAAAAGATGTAGGCCATCTAAGAAAAATAAGTTTTGGAGAGGCCATATTGGTGTATCTGAGATTGGAAGCATAAAGGCAAATTCCACAAGATTGAAGAAAGAAAGAAGAAAGAAAGAAAGAAAGAAAGAAAGAAAGAAAGAAAGAAAGAAAGAAAGAAAGAAAGAAAGAAAGAAAGAAAGAGAGGGAGAGAGAGGGAGAGAGGGAGAGAGAGAGAGAGAGAAGAGAGAGAGAGAGAGAGAGAGAGAGAGAGAGAGAGAGAGAGGGAGGGAGGGAGGGAGGGAGGAAGGAAGGAAGGAAGAAAGAAAGAAAGAAAGAAAGAAAGAAAGAAAGAAAGAAAGAAAGAAAGAAAGAAAGAAAGAAGAAATGAAGGGGTTATGCAGCTGTCTGTGATCCTTCAGCAGTCCTTTGTCTGCACAAGTTGAAAAACAGTCCAGGTTAAACAAAAACAAGTTAGACGGAAATGAGAAATAATGTCACACATTTATTGAATTGCAAAGATAGATGTGATTAAAATGAGTTCAGTAAATTTTATGAAATGCTCAACATATAATATATCTGGGTATAATTCTTTTATTCATAGTATTAACTGTCAAATGTATAAACACCCAAAATAAAATAGATAAATATTAAATCAAATACTTGATGTAAAAATACATAAATAATTGATTATATCAGAAGGAGCCAAATTAACTACATCTTAATAGCCATCATGCTTATGTGGAATCTACTTGCATTTAAACAAAATGTTGGAGGCAGCATATGTAGTGACAGATACCTAAATCAGATAACTTGATTTGACACAGCCAACCTCTGAATGAAACCATCCTTGTTTACATAGTGAATTCCAACACATAAGAATTACATACAGAGAATTTGTTTATATCCTTTTGTATAGACACACACACAATACAGAGTGAGAGGAAGAGGGAGAAAGAAGAGAGAGAGAGAGAGAGAGAGAGAGAGAGAGAGAGAGAGAGAGAGAGAGAGAGAGAGAGAGAGAGAGAGAGAGAGAGAGAGAGAAACTAAATGAAAGCAAAGACCAAGAAGAAATTTTGTAAGCATATAAAGAGCCAGAACTGAGAACCAGGTAGAAAGTTTATAAGAGAATCAGTCTATAACCACATTCATGTCAGAAACCTGGTTCTATTTTAGAAATTATAAGAATCAGTGCTTTGCATGCTATGTATTCTTTGTTTCTACAAAATGATAAAACAATAAATTTATGAAAATAACTTATGCCATTTTCTTTACTCTGTAGAATGAAAAGCAGCCTAAAAATAACCCACACATTCATATGAAATGTGGTTAATTGGTAAAAGGGGAAGAGAAGTTTTCCAAAAACATACATGAAATAGAGTCATGGATACACTAATTTTGTATTCACAGCCTCCATCCATCAAGAAAAGAAACAACACAAGAAGAAATTGCATCCTGGCTGTTTATTGTGAAACTGAAGGTATAGCTTAGCTTCCAATGATGTACTTTATTTGTGTAATTCTTCATGTACAGTATAGGACAATCTTGCATTCAGTCTTTTTTAAGTGTTGGGATGACAAAGAAATAGCCACAAGCACAGCTCCAGGGACATAACTTCTGATGCGTACTTTCTCATTTCCTATATACAAATAAAAAACAAAGCCAAGAAAGATCATAGATATGAATTGCTATAGTAGACAGTTTCTGACTCCTGCTGCAACAAGTGTAGCAAGGAGCCTGACTTCATGACTTTTCCTCTCTTTGCCTCTTCTTTGTTGCTAATAATGCTTCATTTGCCCATATTCGTACCCTAACACATTATATTCTTTCAATTGTAGCTTTTACCATGAGGAAATACATGTTATTCTAAGTTATCTTTTAGTTGTTATTGAAAATGAAAAGTGATGTTAGAGTGGTCACTGTTAAATGTAACAGAGACACTGAAATGCCCACAAGCTTTGATGAACAGTGCAAAACCAAATTCTTATGACATGGTTGTAGAATAGATGCTGTACAATTAGAAAAATTAGTGAAGATGAAGAATAAAGCAATAGAAAAAGAAAAATAGAAACAAATAATTGGAGAGAAAAATAAGTTTGTGGAAAGAGGAAAATGTAAATAAGTTTTTAAGGCTAAATTAACTGATATGGGAGTTTTCTAAAAAAAAAATTATTTGAAATGAGCAGTAAATATTTTATATAAATTACGAGATAATTCATAGGGAAAATGTGATGCTTGAACACTCTCTACAGTATCAAAAAGTCATTCTAAATGAGGTTTCCAAGAAGAGATGGTAAGAATTAAAAATAAGACAGAGATTTAAAATTTAGAAGCATATTTTTTGATGTTAGATTATTATTTTATATTACTTTTAGTTTGAGGATGCATCAGTAAATGAAGTTAACATTTGATCATCTAGAAGATATATAGACAGGTCTTAACAGAGATATGGAATCGGAATGTTTTTTTGTGTGGAACAGAGTTAAGGTTGTTGAGGTGATGGCATAAGATGAAAAGTCAGTGAGGTTGAGAAAGGAAACAGAAACCTCAAGGTAGAAAGAGAGTCCCAAACCAATGCTGGAAAAAAAATCACTAGAAAAAAAAGATTGCATCTAAGCAACACTTCAGGAAAATCAATATTGTTTAGAATTGTATTTCCATGACCCTGTAGGTTTACATGTATTCAGTTCACTTTAGGGCTCTGTAAATTTGGGAAGTGTCAGAACTAAGGTCTTTGCTTAGTGAATAAAGCATAACTCTAGCAAACACTGATTTTAGATTAGTAGAGTAGCTGGCCTTTTGCCTTTGTCATTTGCCTTTATTGGGAAAGTGGTGCTTTCATGGAATCATATAGCATGAAATTGATGGGATTATATTTGGTTACCTCTTGTTGTGGTGGTCTCTGTCAGTATTCAGGATGAGGAGGGTGAGATCCTCTCTGGTTGCCTCCATCTTGCTGTGGTGTATGTTGATGGTCAGGGTGAGGAGGATGAAGCTGAGTCTGGTTGCCTTGGCCAGGGTGAGGGGGAAGAGGATGAGTCTGATTGCCTTGGTTAGGGTGAGGAGGACTAGGGTGAGTTTGGTTGCCTTGGTCATGGTGAGGAGGACGTGGCTGTGTCTGGTTGCTATGGTCAGGTTGAGGAGGTCGAGGCTGAGTTTGATTTCCTTGACCTGGTTGAGGAGGACTGGGATGAGTCTGGTTGCCTTGGCCAGGGTGAGGGGGAAGAGGCTGAGTGTGGTTGCCTTGGTCAGGTTGAGGAGGATGAGGCTGTGTCTGGTTGCTATGGTCAGGGTGAGGGGGAAGAGGCTGAGTGTGGTTGCCTTGGTCAGGATGAGGAGGATGAGGCTGTGTCTGGTTGCTATGGTCAGGTTGAGGAGGCTGAGGCTGAGTTTGATTTCCTTGACCTGGTCGAGGAGGATGAGACTGAGTCTGGTTGCCTTGGCCAGGGTGAGGGGGAAGAGGCTGAGTGTGGTTGCCTTGGTCAGGTTGAGGAGGACGAGGCTGTGTTTGGTTACCTTGGTCATGCTGAGGAGGATGCGGCTGTGTCTGGTTGCTATGGTCAGGTTGAGGAGGTCGAGGCTGAGTTTGATTTCCTTGACCTGGTCGAGGAGGATGAGGCTGAGTCTGGTTACCTTGGCTAGGGTAAGGGGGAAGAGGATGAGTCTGGTTGCCTTGGTTAGGGTGAGGAGGAACAGGTTGAGTTTGGTTGTCTTGGTCATGGTGAGGAGGACGTGGCTGTGTCTGGTTGCTATGGTCAGGTTGAGGAGGTTGAGGCTGAGTTTGATTTCCTTGACCTGTTTGAGGAGGACTAGGCTGAGTCTGGTTGCCTTGGTCAGGTTGAGGAGGATGAGGCTGTGTCTGGTTGCTATGGTCAGGTTGAGGAGGCTGAGGCTGAGTTTGATTTCCTTGACCTGGTCGAGGAGGATGAGGCTGAGTCTGGTTGCCTTGGCCAGGGTGAGGGGGAAGAGGCTGAGTGTGGTTGCCTTGGTCAGGTTGAGGAGGACGAGGCTGTGTTTGGTTGCCTTGGTCATGGTGAGGAGGATGCGGCTGTGTCTGGTTGCTATGGTCAGGTTGAGGAGGTCGAGGCTGAGTTTGATTTCCTTGACCTGGTCGAGGAGGATGAGGCTGAGTCTGGTTGCCTTGACCAGGGTGAGGGGGATGAGGCTGAGTCTGGTTGCCTTGGCCAGGGTGAGGGGGATGAGGATGTGTCTGGTTGCTATGGTCAGGGTGAGGAGGAGGCTGAGTCTGGTTGCCTTGGCCAGGGTAAGGGGGAGGAGGATGAGTCTGGTTGCCTTGATCTGGTAGAGGAGGATGAGGCTGAGTCTGGTTGCCACTGTGGTCAGGGTGAGGAGGGGAAGGTTGTGTGTGATTGGCTCCACCATGTGGTGGTCTGTGTGGCTGGTGGTGTGGAGAATGATGAGAATGGGAGTGATTATCTCCACTATGGGGTGGTACTTGTTGGGGTTGGTGAGCTGAAGGATATGAATGTGAGCCTTCACTGTGGGGTGCTCTTGCTTGAAAGGTTTCCTCTTGACTTCCAATGTTATCAGAGGGTCTAAATGGGTGTTCTGCAGTAGTTAGTCTCTTAAGTTTGTGCTCATCGTGATCCTTTGTCTCTGTGTACATATAAAACAGAATATAAGAGACTGACATCGCTTTGCATTTGTCTGGTCTCATCACACATTTTCAGTCTAGAACTATATGTCAGAAGCCAACTACAGCCCTGTTCTTTTCCTGGTCTTGATAGTTCTTCTATATGCAGATAATATGGGTAGATTCTTATCTAAACTCCTGAGACAAGTAGTTTTCCTTTAATTTCTCCACATGTGATGTTAAATTGAATGCATTACAATTCCCAAGAAATAAAGTTATATATGGTAATAACAGACTTCCTATAAATTTCAGTCTCACTGCATAAACTGTGCATTGAGACAAAAGATAGTCCTACAAGGATCTAGAAATACACAAAGTAAACAGAGAAAGACAAAATATCTTCCCACCAGATTCTCTTAATAGTCACACTGAATATTGTTCCCTATTGCCAGTAATGAAGTTTTGTAGAGAAACATAAAGGGAGCAGAGAAAGAATTTTCTGTTCAGTGTTTACAATTAAACTATGTAATTTTTTAGGGGAATTCTGAGAAAGAGTTAAATAGCTTAACAAGTCTCTTGAAATGGAGGAGTAGGCTTTGCATTTGGAAGCTGTTTCTCAGCTGTCAATTCTCCTTTGTGGAACATGGAAGCTATGACTAGAATATGACACAAGCCATACTGTTATTCAAACTGGTGTCACCCAGAAGATTTTCATAAATCATTAAGCTTAACTTTCAATAGTTATGAAAAATTTTAAATAACCATAGTATTATTTGGACAGATGAAAATCTCCAAAGATGACAGTATAAGATAAACTTGGCTCTACCTAAGAGTATGAGGAAGTATCATCATATTTGACTTCTATGAAATAATAGGCATATGATAGCTAATTTCAAAATAGTATCCTAGATTCATCAAGAAAATAAAGCTGTAGGAATTAAAAATGTATTCATAGACTTTTTTTAAACTCAAAAATGTATGGTAAGGAGATGTGATTTCTATCCATTACCTCTCTAATATGTGTGAGCCTGTCAGTCACACTCTGAAATGTCTCGAGAGGAAGATACAGAAAAACAAGCATGTGATTAATGAATCTCAACCACCTGCTTAAACATGAAGCCTACATTTTGACATCCTAGAAACCTGCAAAGCTTACAACTAGTATTTGCTATGTTTATTGAAAGGCCACTTTTTACTATATCTTTATGTTAGCATGATTTTCCAAGAAGAAAATAAAAGAATAAACATCTGTATCATGTCATATGTACTACACTTGTATACTGATTTTCTGAGTGTGAGTGAGAGTAAAAGCCTACTGGTAAATGAAGAGCTATAGGTAACTAATGACTGCTGAGAAAGGAAGAGTGAGTTTTCTCTAGGGATCAATGCCCTGATAGGCTACCCAAACACAAGTGATCAGCCTTAAACCACTCTATATACCTGCAATACTTGATAGACTTAGGTCTCTCTCTTTCTCTCTTTTTCCCTCCCTCCCTCCTTCCCTCATCGCCCCTCTCTCTGTATATGTGTGGGGTGTGCAACAATAATAAGGAAGTCATGAATTTGAGTAAAAGAGTAGCAAAGGAGGACTTGGGGGAAGGAAGGGAGAGGAAAAAAGTCAATCTAAATAAAGTACTCATGTATGAAATCCCTGCATCAATTTATAAATTCAAAAATATGTAAATTTGGCCTTATCATATCTATCTTTATGTATAAATGGTCATTCTTGCTGCCTGATTCTCGATTTTCCTAGCAATTTTGGTGTGTGTTCATCTTTTCCATCTGTCCTGAACCCATTATGCAATCATATTACTAGCTTCAATCATATTAGTAACCACCATCCACCTCCCTTTTTTTCCTACAGTGTGGCTTTCTTAGCTATAGACAAAAACCCAATCCCAACCAATTTTCTTATACCTTCACCTGAGCTTTGAACTGAGCTCAGGGCCAGCAGGACCACTGTAAGAAGAACCACCAACATCCTGGAGGAGGCTCTGGAGTTGTTCTCTATCCTTTCTAGGAGAGAGAAACATGAGGCACCTCTCCATATAAAGAAATTCAGAACAATGGTACTTTTGAGTTTCCTACAGGGTGACCTTAATCCTGGCAAACAAGATTCTTTGCATCCCTGATTTCTCTTGGGACTTAGCCCATAATGTAAGATGGTTAAGAAGATTGTCATAGTTTTATTTATAAAAGGTATGGCATGTGACTTCAGAAATGAACACTGTTAAAGGAATATTGCATAAGATATCAGTACACATATTCAAAGTAAGGTCTTGGCATAATTTGAACTTCAGTCTTTTTTAATGATACTGTCTCTTCTTTAAATATTTGTGGTTGGGGGGAAAGGGTATTGGTTACCAGTATTCTCATATCACAAAGGGAAGACAGCAGATACTTCTGACAATCTTTATAGCCCTTATTCTATCAGTCACATAGTATGTGTCATGTGTACATGATATTCAATCACATTTTTTACCAATGTAGCAGTCATTTCAACCCAGGTCTTAATTTCATTAGGCTATGACACTTGAAGATGTGGTAAGTGAAGGCAGACACTCATTCTATCCTATTTCATGAAGAGTATACAAGGTATTCATGCTCTGTCCTCAATCAGTGCAGTAGAGAACCAAGACATCACTGATATTCATGGATTTATGGTGACTAAGCTAGCTACACGAAACACCAAGGGGTTAACACTTTCCTTTTCAAAGTACACTATTTTATGTCTAATATTTCAGAGTACCCTCCCCTTTATGAGAGCCATACTGTACGCTTTGTTTTGACCTCATTCTTCTAGGAAATTCTTTAAATAACCACTGCTGGTATTGATCTCAATTGTACAAATGAGGCAAGTGGTCTGTTGCCTTCTTTTAAGTACAAGGTGCATTGAGTCTGTGCAGTAATATTCTGTACTATTTTCATAAACTCTCCTGTAATGTTGAATTCTTTCAGAAATATCCTGAAATATTTCTTCTCACCTTCCTTGTGTGACTGACCCATGTATATCCTATGTTCCTTTTCTGTGTACTTGTGGTTGGATATAATCTGATTTCTATCATCTGTTCATGTGCCTTAGAGAATTTTTTAAAAATTATTTTTCTAAATTGGATTTTTGTGCTTATTATCTCAGCACGGTAGTCCTGATACTGTGCTCCACAGCAAATTATGATGCTATATTTGAGCCTTATTTTCTTGACTTTATTGTCCCACATGCTGAGAATGACTGGCATTAATCCCTCAACACCCAACAGTGGTAATTGTGTGACGTCACATACATCAGATACTGGTCAAGAGATAAGTGTGAAAGTTATTTTTAGTCAAATAAGGTTGATTCTTGAAAGTTTGAATTTAATTCCTTCTCCATCTTTCAAGAAGATGTCTTGATATGGCTTAAAATTGGGGAAATATTCATATATTTCTTTATTCTCAAATTATCAGACTGCCAACAATTTAGCTGGTTGAGAACTAGCAGAAAACAAGAAGTTTTGAAGCTTGTAAACCAATCCTTCCATCCCCATCATTCCATTTAAATAGCTAGTGTCAGAGAACTGACTCTGAGAAAACATTCTCACTGGACACTCAGTACATCGTGGCACTATGATCTTTAGCTTTCATAGCTCTGAAATTTAACAAACAAATATATGTTATTTATAATAAACACTCCGACTGACCTTCTTGTTATTTAACATAAGATAAGCAGGATAAGAAATGTTGCTAAGGGAGGGCTGGAGCCTACCAGCCTTCCTTTGGCGACCTCTGTTCAGGGGATTGACTGCACTGAAGATGCAGGTACCCAGGGACCTCCCAATATAATATCGCTTGGGACACAGCCTGTTGGGCTTCCATCTGAGCCCAAGAGCAGGGCAGTGCTGCGGACGCCTGGGCGCCAGCACTGCTGTGGGCCTTCTGCCCTGCAGAGTGATGATCTGCATCTAGAGAGTGCAGAGTGCACTCCACTATCTTTGCTCCAGAAACAGCTCTCCTGTGGGACATCTGCCCTATAGAGAGACCCCCGATCTGGGAGAGAGCGCACCTACAGAGGGCAGGAATGGACCAGCCTCCCCTTGGTGACCTCTGCTCCAGGAATCCACTATGCTGAGCCTTTAGAAGTGCAGGGATTCCCCAATATAACATCACTTGGGGCAAGGCACATCAGGGCTCCAAAGTCACTCAAGAGCAGGGCAGGCCACAGAAATCAGTGCCAGGGGAATCCCGGTAATCCCGGGGTTCAGAAATAGTCTTGCAGGCTCACAGGAGGTACAACCAACAATCAGTGACAGCAGGACCAACTAACACCAGAGGTAACCAGATGGCAAAAGGCAAACATAGGAACGTTACTAACAGAAATCAAAGTAATATGGCAACATCCAAACCCAACTCTCCAAAAGCAGCTAGTCCTGGATACCCCATCACACCCGAAAGACAAGATCTGGACTTCAAATCACTTCTCATGATGCTATTAGAGGATTTTAAAAAGGACACAAATAAATCTCGTAAAGAATTAGAGGAGAACATGAATCAACTGTTAGAAGCCCTTACAAACAAACCACAAAAATCGCTTAGAGAAATCCAGGAGAACATGGGTCAACAGATGGAGGCCCATAAGGATGCAACACAAAAATTTCTTAAGTAAATGAATCATATCAATAGATTTCCAAGAAGATGGAAGGAGAGATCCTTGGTCCTGGAAAGACTGGATGTAGGGGAATGCCAAGACAGAAAAGCGAGAGGGAGTTGAAAGGGGAAAAGAGGGAGGGAAGGGGCTTATGGGACTTTCAGGGAGGAAGGAAACAGGAAAGGAGAAATGACTTTGAATGTAAATTAAAAAAAAACTTAGAAAATAAATTAAAAAAAAAAAAGAAAGGAAAAAAAATAAATGAATCAATGGGTAGATGCCCTTTCAAAGGAATCACAAAAATCGCAAAAACAAACGAGGAGTAAAATTGGTCAACAGGTGGAGGACCATAGGGAGGCAACACAAAAATCGATTAAAGAAATGAATCAACGGGTAGATGCCCTTACAAAGGAAACACGAGAATTGCTTAAAGAAATGCAGGAGAATATGTATCAACAGATGGAAGCCCATGAGGAGGAAATACAAAAATCGCTTAGAGAAATACAAGAGAACTTGGGTCAACAGGCAGAAATCCTGAAAGAGGAAATGCAAAAATATCTTAAAGAAATACAGGAAAATACAAACAAACAAGTGAAGGATCTCAGCAAATCCATCCAGGATCTAAAAAAGGAAGTAGAAACAAATAAGAAATCACAAAGGGAGACAACTTTGGAGATAGAAAACCTTGGGAAGAAATCAGGAGTCGAGATGCAAATATCAGAAACCGAATACAAGAGATGGAAGAAAGAATCTCAGGTGCTGAAGATACCATAGAATGCATCGATTCAACAGTTAAAGAAAATGCAAAATGCAAAAAATGTGTAACCCAAAATATCCAGGAAATTCAGGACACAATGAGAACAACCAAACCTAAGGATTATAGTTATAGATGAGAGTGAAGATTTGCAACTTAAAGGGCCAGTGAATATCTTCAACAAAATTATGGAGGAAAACTCCCCTAACCTAAAGAGAGAGATGCCCATGAACGTACAGGACGCCTACAGAACTCCAAACAGACTGGACCAGAACAGAAATACCTCCTGTCACATAATAATCAAAACACCAAATGTACTAAACAAAGAAAGAATATTAAAAGCAGTAAGAGAAAAAGGCCAAGTAACATATAAAGGAAGACAAATCTGAATCACATCAGACTTCTCACCAGAGACTATGAAAGCCAGAAGTTCCTGGGCAGATCTCATGCAGACACTAAGAGAACACAAATGCTAGCCTAGACTACTATACCCAGCAAAACTCTCAATCACCATAGATGGAGAGACCAAGATATTCCATGATAAAACCAAATTTTCACAATATCTTTCCAGAAACTGAGCCCTGCAAAGAATAGGTGGAAACCGCCAATACAAGAAGAGAAACAACACCCTTGAAAAAACGAGATAGTAACTTTCTTGCATCAAACCCAAAAGTAGATAACCACTCAAACATAAAGATAGCATCAAGAATAGCTGGTAGCAATAATCACTATTCCTTATTCTCTCTTAACATCAATAGTCTCAGTTCCCCAATAAAAAGACATAGACTAACAGACTGGATACGTAAACAGGACCCACCATTTTGCTGCATGCAGGAAACGCAACTCAGTTTCAAAGACAAACACTACCTCAGAGTAAAAGGCTGGAAGACAATTTTACAAGCAAATGGTCCCAGGAAACGAGCCGGAGTAGACATCCAAATATCAGACAAAATTGACATTCAACCTATAGTCATCAAAAAAGACACAGAAGGACACTACATATTGATCAAAGGAAAAATCCACCAAGAAGAACTCTCAATTCTGAATAACTATGCTCCAAATGCAAGAGCACCCTCATTCATAAAAGAAACTTTACTAAAGCTCAAAGCATACATCGCACCTCACACAATAATAGTGGGTGACTTCAACACCCCGCTCTCTGAAATGGATCGTTCAGAAAAGCAGAAACTAAACAGGGACACAGTAAATCTAATTGAAGCCTTGGACCAAATGGAAGTAACAGATATATATAGAACATTTCATCCTAGAGCAAAAGAATACACCTTCTTCTCAGAACCACATGGTATCTTCTCTAAAATCAACCATATAATTCGTCACAAATCAGACCTCAACAGATATAAAGAACGAACTAATCCAATGCCTCCCATTAGATCACTATTTAATAAGGGTGGTCTTCAATGGCAACAAAAACAACAGAAAACCCACATACACATGGAGGCTGAACAGTGCTCTACTCAATGATAACTTGGTCAAGGAGGAAATAAAGAAAGAAATCAAAGACTTTTTAAAATTTAGTGAAAATGAAGGCACAATATACCCTAATTTATGGGACACAATGAAAGAAGTGCTAAGAGGAAAATTCATAGCACTGAGTGCCGCCAAAAAGGAACAGGAAACAGCATACACTAGTAGCTTAATGGCACACCTGGAAGTCCTGGAACAGAAAGAAGCAAATACACCCAAGAGGAGTAGAAGGGAGGAAATCATCAACCTCAGGGCTGAAATCAATCAAGTAGAAACAAATAAAACCATACAATGAATCAATAAAACTAGGAGTTGGTTCTTTGAGAAAATCAACAAGATACATAAGCTCTTAGCCAGACTAGCCAGAGGGCACAGAGACAGTATCCAAATTAACAAAATCAGAAATGAAAAGGGAAAGATAACAACAGAAACTGAGGAAATTCAAAAAATCATCAGATCCTACTACAAAAGCCTGTATTCAACACAACTAGAAAATCTGGAGGAAATGGACAATTTCCTAGACAGATACCAAATACCAAAATTAATCAGGATCAAATCGACCATCTAAACCATCCTATAACCCCTGAAGTAATGGAAGTGGTCATTGGAAGTCTTCAAATCAAAAAAAGCACAGGTCCAGATGGTTTTAGTACCGAATTCTATTAGACCTTCAAAGAAGACCTAACAACAATACTCTTCAAACTATTCCAAAAAATAGAAACAGAAGGAACTCTACCCTACTCATTCTATGAAGCCACAATACGCTAATACCAAAAGCACACAAAGATCCGACAAAGAAAGAGAATCTCAGGCCAATCTCTCTTATGAATGTTGATGCAAAAATACTCAATAAAATTCTTGCCAACCGAATCCAAGAACACATCAAAATGATCATTCCCCACGATCAAGTAGGCTTCATCCCAGGGATGGAGGGATGGTTCAATATAAGGAAGTCCATCAATGTAATCCACTATATAAATAATCTCAAAGAAAAAAACCACATTGTCATTTCATTATATGCAGAGAAAGCATTTGACAAAATTCAGCATCCTTTCATATTAAAGGTCTTAGAAAGATCAGGAATCTCAGGCCCATATCTAAACATAGCAAAAGCAATTTACAGCAAACCAGTAGCCAACACCAAACTAAATGGAGAGAAACTTGAAGCAATCCCACTAAAATAAGGAACTAGACAGGGCAGCCCTTTCTCTCTATATCTTTTCAATAGAGTACTTGAAGTTATAGTTAGAGCAATTAGACAACAAAAGGAGGTCAAAGGGATACAAATTGGAAAGGAAGAAGTCAAACTATCACTATTTGCAGATGATATGATAGTATACTTAAGTGACCCAAAGAACTCCATCAGAGAACTCGTACAGCTGATAACTTCAGCAAAGTGGCCAGATATAAAATTAACTCAAGCAAGTCAGTAGCCTTCCTATACTCAAAGGATAAGCAGGCTGAGAAAGAAGTAAGAGAAATGATACCCTTCACAATAGCCACAAACAATATAAAGTATCATCTTGTGACCCTAACCAAACAAGTGAAAGATCTGTATGACAAGAACTTCAAGTCTCTGGAGAAAGAAATTGAAGAAGACCTCAGAAGATGGAAAAATCTGCCATGCTCAAGGATTGGCAGGATTAGTATAGGAAAAATGACCATCTTGCCAAAAGCAATATACAGATTCAATGCAATCCCCATCAAAATACCAACTCAATCCTTCATAGAGTTAGAATTCAACTCAATTCTTCATAGAGGAATAACAGAAAACCCAGGATAGCTAAAATTATTCTCAAGAGTAAAAGAACTTCTGGGGAAATCAGTATCCAGGACCTCAAGCTGTACTACAGAGCAATAGTGTTAAAAACAGCATGGTACGGGTACAGTGACAGGCATGTATATCAATGGAACAGAATTGGATACCCAGAAATGAATCCATATTCCTATGGTCACTTGATCTTTGACAAAGGAGCTAAAACCATCCAGTCGAAAAAAGATGGCCTTTTCAACAAATGGTGCTCATTCAATTGCAGGTCAACATGCAGAAGAATGCAAATTGACCCATTCTTATCTTCTTGCACTAAGATCGATTCCAAGTGGATCAAGGACCTCCACATAAAACCAGACACACTGAAACTAATAGAAAGGAAACTAGAGAAGAACCTTGAATATATGGGCACAGGGGAGAATTTCCTGAAGAGAACTCCAATAGCTTATGCTCAAAGATCAAGAATTAACAAATGGACCTCATTAAATTACAAAGTTTCTGTAAGGCAAAAGACACTGTCAAAGAGACAAAGTGGCAACCAACTAACTGGGAAATGATCTTTACCAACCCTACATCCAACAGAGGGCTAATATCCAATATATACAAACAACTCAAGAAGTTAAACTCCAGAGAACCAAGTAACCCTAGTAAAGAATGGGGTACAGAGCTAAACAAAGATTTCTCACCTGAAGAATATCTAATGGCTGAGAAACACCTAAAGAGATGTTCATCATCCTTAGTCATTAGGGAAATGCAAATCAAAACAACCCTGAGATTCCATCTCACACCAGTCAGAATGGCTAAGATCAAAAACAGAGGAGACCACAGTTGTTGGCGAGGATGTGAAGAAAGAGGAACATTCCTCAACTGCTGGTGGGATAGCAAGCTGGTAAAACCACTCTGGAAAGCAGTCTGGCGGTTCCTTAGAAAACTGGGCATGACACTCCCAGAGGTTCCAGCTATACCACTCCTGGGCATATACCCAGAGGCTTTACCTGCATGTAATAAGGACACATGTTCCACTATGTTCATAGCAGCCTTATTTATAATAGCCAGAAGCTGGAAAGAACCCAGATGTCCCTCAATGGAGGAATGGATTCAGAAGATGTGGTATATTTACACAATGGAATACTACTCTGCAATTAGAAACAATGAATTCATGTAATTCCTAGGCAAATGGTCAGAACTTGAAAATATCATCCTTAGTGAGGTAACCCAATCACAAAAGAACACACATGGTATGCAGTCACTGATAAGGGGATATTAACCCAGAATCTTGGAATACCCTAGACACAATTCTCATATCAATAGATTTCCAAGAAGATGGAAGGAGATACCCCTGGTGCTGGAAAGACTGGATGTAGTGGAATGCCAGGACTGAGAAGCAAGAGGGGGTTGAATGGGGAAAAGAGGGAGGGAAGTGTGCTTATGGGACTTTAGTGGAGGGAGGAAAGGGGAAAGGGGAAATGATTTGATATGTAAATAAAAATACTCAGAAAATAAAAAAAAAAGAAAACAAGAAATGTTGTTAAGAATTAGAATGTAACTAACTCTAGTTCCTGTCCACATAGACATGGGTTTTAAAAGAGGTATTGGTTAGAATGATTTGGGAGCGAATATGAGTTTATATTGCCAGAAGTCCCATTTAAAAGTCATTTGCAGTGGTTTTCATAAACCTTACTCTGGTAACTACTCATTGGAATAAAGAAATTGCCATACATTCTAATTTCCTAACTGTTGTTTATATAACAATGTACATCTTCCATCAAAATGTTGCAGTTACCCAATGCTCTTTAGCAAAAAACATTTCTAGCCCTTGAAGAAAATCTGTGAACGTGCATGGTAGTCATCAAATAATCACTTGAATAAAATCTCTATCTTAAGGTTGCATGCCTATTGATTTTTTGTGTTGCTTTATAAACTATTACGGAATGCTGGTGTGATTTGAAATGATATTTGAAAGAGGTTTTGATTATATTCTTCTCTAAAAACTCATAGGAGAAAACAATAACCAAAAGTTCATAGTGCACCTGACATTCTTAAGACTCTAGTGGTCTAAGTGTCTAGTTACTTTTCTAGATAAAATGAACATCACATCCTTCTCTAGCTACAAACCTCTGAAGATTAAACTTGTTCAAGGCCCAGGAGAATGCTCAAGAAGAATGAAATAAGTAAATGGAATATACATATCCATCTTCTAATAGGCATCCTTTAAACAAACCTTTTGTGCTTGCTAAAAATTCACATCTACTGAAATTACAAGAATCAAATACTAGGCATAGTTGTATTAATATTTTCACGCTCAATGCAAATACAACCCCCCCAAGGAACAAAAACAAAATAAAACATAACAAAACTCGAAAGCACTGGGGCATAGCAACAGGAATTCAAGCCCTGGAACTTGTTGGTTTCTATACTAGATTCCCATTATACCAGACTTAGCTGGGCCACTGTCATCCCATACTGAAAAAAATTTTTGTTATATTTACAGTAGAGTGTTTCTGAAGGTATGACATGACATAAATTGTTAGTAGTTAGATATTAGGCAAGTAGTCATGTTTAGAATGTATTTGAAACATAGACCTAACTCAGTTTTATAATTTGGCTTGAACTAATTTTCATTAATTATTGAATATTGGGAGGTCTTCAGGCTGATTTTCTTTTAGAGAAGATCCATGTGTAGGCTGGAATAGAATTATCTCACAATAAGACTGAATGTAGATGCATGAATATTAAAGAGATTATATAAAACACCCAACCAATGGACAGAAGCCTGTAGTTTCTGATGTTAAATTAGGGAAAAGCTGGAAGAAACTGAGGAGTAGGGTAACCCCATAGGAAGACCAACAGTCTCAACTAATCTGAATCCTCTGTCAGACACTGAGCCACCAACCAGGAAACATATTCCAGCTGCTATGATGCCCCAGACACATGTAGAGCAGAGGACTTCCTGGTCTGACCTCAGTGAGAGGTGATGCATCTAACCCTCAAAAGATTTGAGTCCCTAGGAAGTGGGGACGTCTGGTGGGGTGTGGGCTATGGGGTGGGGATAGGGTAAGTGTTGGGTTATGGGTAGGTGTGAGGTTGAGAGTGTGGATGGGGTGGGAACATCCTCTTGGAAACAGGGGAGGCTGTATTGGATGAGAAACAGTCAGAGGGTAGACCAGCAGGTAGGTAGATAAGGACTAGATTATAAAAAAAGATTAAAGAATTAGTTTTTAATTTTTTTAAAAAAAAAGATTATATAAAGACATGGTTAGACTGAGACCCAGAATATATGACTGGGACTGTGCCCTTAAAAAGAAACACACAAGGATTTCCTTGAGCATCTCTGGCAGGTGGTCACATGGTGAGAGTGGGCGTGAGGGGGCCTTTCTTGTTCAAAGCCTGTGTCTATGGTATGGTCTGAAGGATCTTGCTGCTATGGACTGATCCCTGGTGTACGGCACCACAGGTGCAGCCTCCCGGGGTTCCATGTAAAGGGCCACCTCCACATATCTTGGCCAGACGTAAGATACTCTGCTCCAATAATGGATACAACTACATATGAACCAGTGGCTGAAATTGGTGCTGGTGACTCCTAGACAGTAACCAAAGTCTGAGATCCACACAGGGTCACATTGTGGCCCTCAAGAATGTACAAGTTCCTGATGGAGGAGGCCTTCCCATCAACACAGTTTGTAAGGTTTTCTTACTAAGGAATCTGGAGGCCTTTGAACATCCCAATGTTATATGACTGATGGATGTCTGTGCTACTTCCCAAACTGATAGGGACATCAAGGTCACCCTAGTGTTTGAGTATGTAGACCAGGACCTAAGGACATACCTGAATAAAGCACACCCACCAGGCTTGCTATTTGAGACCATCAAGTATCTGATATGTCACTTTCTAATCAAACTAGAGTTTCTTCAGGCAAACTGAATTGTTCACCAGGACCTTATGCCAGAGAACATTCTAGTGACAAGTAATGGGACAGTCAAGTTGGTTGATTTTGGCCTAGTCAGAATCTACAGTTACCAGCTGGCCCTCATGCCTTTGGTTGTTAAGCTCTGGTACTGGGCTCCTGAAATTCTTCTGCAGTCTACATATGCAACACCTATGGACATGAGAAGTGTTGGCTGTATCTTCCTAGAGATGTTTCATTGAAAGCCTCGCTTCTGTGGAAACTCTGAGGCCAATTGGGCAAAATCTTTGATCTCACTGGATTGCCTCCAGAAGATGGCTAGCCTCTAGTTGTATCTCTACCTCGAGGAGCCTTTGTACCCAGAGTGCCAAGGCAGTCAGTAGTGCCAGAGATGGAAGAATCTGGAGCACAGCTGTTTTTGGAAATGTTGACCTATAATCCACATAAACTAATCTCTGCCTTTTGATTCCTGCAGCACTCTACACAAGGAGGAAGGTAACATGGAGCGAGAAGAGTGGACTGCCTTTCCCAGTTTTCATATACACAGTGGAGAGAACATCTCTGTACCCGCAGCCTCTGCCTTCCTGTGAGGCTGTGCAGGGAACTCCATTGTTTTACAGAGACTATTTTAAGCCTTAAATGACAGTTCCCCACCTCTCCTTATGAGGTTTACCCTCATGATCTCCTATTTCTCTACACTAAAGGGCAGGCTTATCTGTCTTCTTCCCTCCCTGGTTTATATTGGCATCTTTTTTTATACAGGGGAACAAAACAAGACAGGGGAAAAAAATAAGATACATGAGCACTCAGGGAGATACTAGGGTTACATGTCCAAAAGAAAGCCCCCATGTGAAGACCTAACCAGGAAACTATCATCTAAAATCCAAGAATTGGCATGTCAAGAAAATGAATATGAATGTGTGGCCAGTAAGGCTAGACTTCTGATATTGAAAACTGTAATATAAATTTCTGTTGTTAATTTCACCAATCCAATATTTTATTTCAGACTTGGCAAACTGAAAAGGATGAGAACAGGAATTTAGATTTGGAACCTGTGACATGCACTTATTTTACACGTTCATACAATGCTGTCTTACCTGCACAGATCTGACTGCCCTGCTGCAGGGAGCACCATTTTGCTCCAACTTTCCTGAAGGTCTCCCAAGTCAGTTCCTGTCGAATGGATTTTGTTGTATTTGAAGAGTTTCTAGGTGATATTTTTCTTTCATAATACACACATCTCTTTCACACTCTACTGAAACTGGAGAAGGTCAGGAAAAGGGCACCAACTGGGAGATATTTGGAAGAATCAGAGACTGTTCCAGATTCATCAAACTAAAGATTAATGGACTTCCGACAAGACTGCAGTGTCCTCCATTGCTTACTTGATACACTTTTCTATTTCTGTTCCTCTAGCACCTTCCCTTCCCCACTTAATGACTACCATATGTTTCTCTTCCCAAATATGGTATGCAAACAGAGACAGTCATGAAAAGAAATATAGGAACCTGGAAAGACCAAGTACCTATAATTTCTTCTTATAAAAACAAGTGAACCCAGAGAAAATTACTATCATTTTAAATTGAACAGAGAAGAAATGTTAAGTTCTAAAATATTCTCTACTCAGAATATATACATGATAAATTGTGTAAAAATCATCAGCCTGGTCTTTGTGTAATTATTACATTATCTATAGAGAGACCCACTGTTCGTTTATCTTTATAGTAATATCTTTATAAATCAGAGACATGCTGAATTGGCCCTTGTGTGCAGAGCATAGGACCCAGCAGAACTCCATACTTGACAAGAACACATTTTAAGATTCAGATATCATTAAGTGCTTCTTGGCCATTCAAGAATCCTGTTGTCAATTCTCTGCCTAGTTCTATGCCTCATTTTTTGGTTCTTTGTTTTTTTTTTTTTGGGGGGGGGAGCAGTGGTTAGCTTCTTGAGTTCTTATATGTTTTGGATACTAATCCTCTATATGATGTGGGGTTAGTGAAGATGTTTTCCAATCTGTAGTTTACTGATTTGTCCTATTGACTATGTCCTTTGCCTTACAGAAGCTTTTCAGTTTCATAAGGTCCCATTTATCAATTCTTGATCTTAAAGCCTGAGCCATTGGAATCCTGTTTAATAAATCCCCAATCCACCCCTGCTCCTTACCAATGAGTTTGAGCCTCTTTCTCACTTTCTTTTCTATTAGATTCAGTGTGTCTGGTTTAATGGTGAGGGAACCAAACAGATAATTCACAACAGAGGAATCACAAATAACTGAGAAGCACTTAAAGAAATGTTCAAAATTCATAGTGATCAGGGAAATGGAAATCAAAATGTCCCTGAGATTCCACCTTACACCAACTGGGGAGACTAAGATAAAAAACTCAGGTGACAGCACATGTTGTAGGGTATATGGAGAAAGAGGAACAATCTTTCATTACTTATGGGACTGAAAACTGGGACAGCCACTCTGGAAATCAATCAGGAGGTTAATTAAAAAAAATTGAAATGAATCTACCTGAAAATCCAGATATACTACTCTTGGGCATATACCCAAAAGATGTCCCACTATGCCACAGAGGTGTGTGCTCTACTATGTTCATAGTAGCCTTATTTATGATAACAAAAGCTGAAAAAACCCAGATGACTCACAAGGGAAAAGTGGATACAGAAAATATGGTTCATTTGCACAATGGAATACTATTCAGCTATTAAGAATGAGGACATCATGAGTTTTGCAAGCAAATGAATAGAACTAGAAAATATCATCCTGAGGTAACCTAGATCCAAAAGGACATAAATGATATGAACTCATGAAAAAGTAGATATTATTTTTAAAAATACAGAATATCTAGGATACAATCCACAGAACTTCAGTTAAGAAGCTGAAGGGCCCAAATGAGGATGCTTCAAACATTTGGGAGGAAGAAGAAAGCAAGCACAGGAGTCAGAGGGAGGGAGGGATCTGGGTGGAAGAAGGGACAGGGAGGGGAAATGGGGAACATGATCAGGTGTTGGGGTGGGAGGGAATAGGAGTGAAGCCCTAAAGACCAGCAGAATGAATGGAAACAGGCAAGCTCAAGAAGTAGAACTGTGAGGGGACTGTCAAAAATGTACTAGAGAATTGAGATGTGAGAAACTCTCAGGCCTCAAAATGAGAGACCTTAGATGAAATGTCCAACAGTGAGGAGAGGGAAATTGTGGAGTCCACCTTGTTATGATCATAAAAAGAGAGAGAAGCTAGAGAATATATATGGGGCAGTGTGGGGGGAAAGGGGTGCCTCAGCTGGCCCAGGCTGAGCCATCCCTTCCCCTGAGGGACCAGACACACACCAGCATAGTATAGAATAGAGTTTATTCGGGGCATGAGGAGGGGAGGTAAGAGGGTAGTAGAGGCAGAGAAAGGCAGAGAAAGGAAGAGAGTAGAGAAGGAGAGGCTGGGCATGACCATGTGGAAAGAGGAGGGAGGGGAGGAGAGTCCAAGAGGGGGCAAGAGAGAGGGTAGGAGAGTGTGAGAATAAGAGGGACAGGAGAAGTAAAAAAGAGAGGATGGGGTGAGCATCCCCCTTTTATTGACTGTTGCCAGGTAACTGTAGGGAGAGTCATACCTGGCTATTGCCAGGTAAACATGGGATGGAGCTTAGACAGACTCCTAACACATCTCCAGTATAAATATTGAGCACCAAATGAAGGGATTGGGTTGCCATCCCACAGTCAAAAACTCTAACCCAGAACTGTTCCTGTCTAAAAGAACTTCAGCGACAAAAATGGAGATGAGACTAAGGAAAAGGAGTTTCAGTGACTGACCCATCTTGGGATCCATCTCAAAGGAAGGTTCCAAAGCCTGACACTATTACTGATGCTATGATGTACTTACAGACAGGAGCCTAGCATAGCTGCCATCTGAGAGGCCCAACAAGCAGCTGACTGAGACAGAGACAGATAATTACTACTAACCAATGGACAGAAGCCAGGGACCCTTGTGTTTGAATTAGGGAAATGCTAGAAGAAGTTGTGGAGGTGGGTGAACCCATAGGAAGACCAGTAGTTTCAACTAACCTGGACCTTCAAGATCTCTCAGACACTGAGTCACCAACCAGGCAGAATACACTAGCAGATCTCCTGACACATATACAGCTGAGGTCTGTCTGTTCTGGTCACAGTGAGAGAAGACACATATAAGCCTGGAGAGACTTGAGGTCCCATCAAGTGGGAAGGACTATCAGGGAAGGCTGAATGGAGACATCCTAGGGGAGAGGGGAGTGGGGGGAGGAATGTGATGAGGAACAGTTGGAGGACAGACAAAGAGTGACATAAGGACTGGACTGTAAAAAATAATTAAAGATAATTTAAAACAAAAGAGTCAGATGTCTTCTAATTTTGTTCCATACAAATTGTCTTTAACTCTCCACAAGGTGAGCAAAAGAAAACACACAAACCAAACAAAAACAAAACAACACAGAATGGAACAAACAAAGACTTCCATTCCCTTTCAGAGCCAGATGCAAACATCTAGATGATACCCTTTATCATTAGATGAACTTTAAATAAATCTAGGATTTCCAGCAAAACTTTGCAACAACTTTCTTACCAATAATATTCTACCAATAGCCTATCAATAATTTATTCCAGAATAGAACTCTCTCCATTGAGGAGTAAGATGAGAAGTAATTCAGAACAAGCTTTTAGTGAGTATCATCTCTATTCACTCAGTTTCTGAAAGAGACTTAAGAACTTAGCCTCCAAAGTGAATGATAACTCCATAGGAAGATCAGCAATGTCAACTAACCTGGACTCCTGGGAACTCCCAGAGACTAATCTACCAACCAAAGAGCATATGCAGACTTGTCAGAAACCCCAGACCCATCCCTGGCACATATGTAGCAGAGGACTGCCTTGTCTGGCCTCAGTTAGAGAGGAAGTACTGAATCCTGTGGAGACTTGATGCTTGAGGGAAGAAAGCTTCAGGGGCGAGTTACGTGGAATCACCCTCTCAGAGGTGAAAGGGATTGGGGATAGGATGAAGAACTATGGGAGGGGGCCAGAGAGAACAACATTTAGGATGTAAATAAATAACTAAATTGTAGTAATAAAAAGAACTGATCCTCCAACTTACACTGAAACAGCAGTTCTCTTTTGTTAAAGTTCCCAGCTCCTGGTACAGACCTTGTTCTGTTTTCTTGGGCTTTCTGACTTGCTCACCTCCAATTTTAGGATATGACCTCTGAGTCTGGATGAAAATCTCACAAATATCTTTTCATAGACATGTGCATTGTGTTGTGTCTGATTCTGTAGAATATCATAAATACAGCTTTTATTCACTGAAAAAAGACCACTAAAGGATTACTTCCTCCTGTCTGTAATATAACTATTACATATTTCAGAAATATTTTGTAGTGAAAGACCAAGTTTGAATCTCAGCATGAACTCCAAACAATTTTAAAATCTCTTATTTGGCAAAGAATCCAAAACTTACATTTTCATAATTATTTGTTGCCATTTAATAATTTAAACATTTGAAGGAGACAGGAAAGATATACAGGGGATCTGGGAAATTGAACAGAGGTGTCTAGCAATGGGGTATGGAGAATTGGGATAGTCATCAGAAAGACCTAGATGCCAGGAAAGCAAGAGGCTCCCAGGACCCAAAGGGGATAACATTATTTGAAATACCCGAGAAAGGGGAGAGAGAATATGTAGGCATCATATTCAGAGGTTAGGCACAGGTCCCATTTCAAAAATTCTAACCCAGATTTGCTCCTGTCTAAATGAAGTTAGGGACAAAGTGTTTAGCAGAGACTGAAGGAAAGACCATTCAGAGACTATCCCACCCAGGGATCCATCCCATATATACCCACCAACCCCCCACAGTATTGCTGATGCCTGACAGGAGCCTGATATAGCTGTCTCCTGAAAGTCTCTGCCAGAGCCTGACCAATACAAGTGAGGATGCTTTTAACCAACCATCGGACAGAGCATGGGGACCATAATGGGGGAGTTAGGGGAAGGACTGAAGGAGATGAAGGAGTTTCCAACCTCATAGGAAGAAAAATGATATCAACCAACCAGACTCCCACCACACACACACACACACACACACACACACACACACACATACACACACACACATACACACACACACTCAGAGCTTCCAGGGACTAAAACACCAACCAAATAAAGCACCTGGAGGGACCCATGGCTCCAGCTGCATTTGTAGCAGAGGATAGCCTCATCTGGCATCAATGCAAAGGGAGCTCCTTGATCCTGTGAAGGCTTGATGCTCCAGTATAGGGGAATGCTAGGGCAATGAGGAAGGAGTGGGTGGGTGGTTAGGTGTATAGGGGAGACCCTCATAGAAGCATGAGGGACAGGGGATGGAATAGAGGGTTTGTGGAGGGGAAACAGTTTTGTGGCTGCTTGAAACCTTCTTTTCTGAGGGCTTGTTTTTGTCTCTTGCTACAGGGACTGTCCTAGTGGTTTGACCTGATCTGTTCAGCACCTCATGGTGCTGCTGTTGTGCCCCCTTCAATTGCTTCTTCAGTGAGTTGGCCCCTTAGTGTTTTATATTGTGGGTTCATGAAGGTGAGTGTGTGGACTTCATTTCTGTATTCTTTTGTCTTTTATGTCTGTCCATCCTAGTAATCACATTTTTGGTCTCAGTTTAGTTTGAGGGAGAATGTGAAGTGAGAATGCAATGAGCGTGAGGTAAGTGTGCAGGGAGCTTGCAGTAGCCATTTTTGTTCTTCTTTGTTTTGGGGTGAGTGTGCTGAGAAAAACATGTGGTGTCTAACTTTTCTGCCTTTTTTGTCTTTGTCCACTCATTTTCACTTTTGGTCTGGATTCATCCTGGTACCTGAAGTAGAGACTGGTTTCCGAGGGATTGGCTTCCGAACACCTTTTTTTTCCTGGGCATAAGGCCTTTGAGCTGCACCTGAGAAAGTCTCTTGCTTAGTACATAAAGACTTTTACCGCCTCTTTTGTCACATTTGCCATATCTGTTAGTTGTTTGTTTCCCTTGTGCTTGTCCTCATGGGTTCACTCCCCTCCACCATCAAGGAAATCCAGGTTAGGGCTCTGAAAACCCTTCTGTTTGCTCATGATGACAAAAGACTCATGATTTGGACCAATTTTGGAAGGAGGCTGCTATATTGGCCCCCTGGATATCCCTGGAGAGCAGGCAGGACCCTGTCTTCTCGATGCATGTTCTCTTCTTTGCCTGCAAGTGTGAGGTACAGTACCTTGTTCTTTGTCCCCATCCTCCTTGCAGTCATTGCCAATCTTGTGAATTCTTCCCCAGGTAAACTTTCCTGAAAATGGCTTTCTCTTTCCTTATAAACTCTCTCTGCTTGAAAAACTCCTTTCTGAAAGGAAATAAGTAGTAGAGACTGATGAAATGGATCAAGTAGAACTGGTGGACATTCATTCAAATTAGGTAGACAGCATCAATATAATGGAGAAGCATATGAGCATGATGAGTATTACCCCAGAGGTGGCGTTCTGTGTCAGATCTCTTAATGAGCTAGTCACTCTTTGACATTTTGTATGTAGTAGTGAATGTGGGAAGGACTATATTCATGATATGTTCACTACTTGGCTATTGGTTTCATTTTAATATTCAACTATAGTGGTGTTTTAAAAGTTAAATGAAGAATAAACACAAATATAAAAAGCTCTGAAAAAAAAAAAGAATTCTTCTCCAGAGGTAGTAGTGGCTGCCCATATCAAACACTGCCAGTATCAAGATAATATTCACCTTTCCATTACTGTCCTTGTCCTACTTTCTCTGGGCATATAAGTTGATTTTAGTGATGAGGATGAGGGCACCTCTGCTCCAGCCCTCCAGTTGTCAGTTTCCAAGATGTCCTCTAGCACCACTGTCCACGGTCACTCACACACTAGCCTTTCCACTATGGCCCTATCAGAGGTACCCTCAGCTTATTCCTAGAATGATTTAAGGGGACTTTCATGGTATTCTAACTTATGGCACCATGTTTGGCATAGAACTTCATGTTCTCCTTACTGATTACAAATTCCCAAATGATCCTCAAGTATATCAAGTACACTCCTGCCTCGATGTCCAAGGGTTTCTCAAATGCCCACTTTCATTGGACTTCCTATCCTTTGGGAGAGCACTACCAGCCTCACTAGGTATAAGGTTTGCCAGGGACTAACTGATATTTTCATCTAACCTCACTCTTGGTACATGGAGCTTTTCCTCACATGATGCTTCCAATATTACTCCCTATGTTAACAGGGATCCCATTAGATTCTGATATGACCTCATTATAGAGATTTATGTGGCCCCACTAATTGTTTTGATTTATGCCCCCTTACTCTTCTAAAAGGTGACCATCTCTTTAATGTGACATATTTCCACATAAACTGGTCAGCAAAATGTGGACTGGGACAATCATAGTAAATGTTATTCTTGGCAGCTCGGTTGGCTGGAAAGCCACCAAAGTCTGTGTGTGAACTCCCATTTTCTTTCTGGTCACTACTACCTCCATTGACAAACACAGCTTTGACTGCTTTAATGAGCAACGTCTCCTGACTGTCTGCTGGATGGGGTATTCAACAATGGTTATCCTGATGAAGGAGCCAGCCACTATTTGTATTCCTGTGGCAAACACTACCCACTTTCATGCTGCCACTTTGATGACTCAGACTCACTTTCAACCCCAACACCAGAGAAAGAGGGATTTTGGTATTATAGGTACCATCACTGCAGGCATTGCTGGGGCAACAGATGTTATTGCCTTGACCCAGGCAGCCACTACAGCAGAGATTGTCAATGCTGTAGTCTCTAAGTTAGCTGAGCCATTGCAGGCACAGGAAGTACTAAATCAATGTCTTTGTCAACCCATCCACATTTTATGACTTAAGATTGACTTACTGGCAGAAGGGTTGTCCCTAGTTAGGGACATGTCTCTATTGGCATGAAACCCCATGTTTTACTCAGTCTGTCTAACTCCTTACCAGACCTATAATACCACTGAAGCCTGAAAACAGTTAGCTCGATATCTTAAAGGTATCTGGTATGAAAAAACTCTTTAACTATTCTGTACTTTTAAGGGAAAACATAGCCAACCTCAATTTGACCAGGGTATCTGTGATCTCCCTAGATGCTGGATTCTTGGGAAAAGTATGGGCTAATATTAAAAGGCTTTTTGACCCCTTGTGGATAGTCAGTTATTCTATGATTGTAGGAATGGTTATATAAACTAATAATTATTTTTGTTTAAGTATCTCACAAACAGCATGTCTCCAGCCAGCGTTCTATGCATAAGGCAACCCATAAACTGCTGATGGCTCTCAAAAATCACAATTGTGGATCCCTAAGGAAGTGATTAAAGCATGGATGGCAGAGATTCATGAGATGACCATATAGGCTATTCCTCAATTCCCCCATTTGTGACATGCGATATCTCTATGAGGGCTGATAGTCAAGGACAGGCAAGATCCTGGAAGACAGCACAACCTAAGAGAGGCACAATCCAGTATACTGGGAATCCTCCAATGTGGAGTCAACAATGTCGAAGCAACGGTACCCTGGCTCCCACTAGGCTGTTAAAATCTGAAAATAAAAGGGTGGATATGTAGCAGGAATGGTAGGGCTGCCTCTATGTTAACTCGGGGGCAGTGCAGCTACAAAGCCATTTCCTATGGAAGGACCTAATTGAGGACGGCCTGTGGCAGAAACATACCTACAGGAGGACCTAATTGAGGACTGCCTGAGAGACCAAGGATTGCTAGTGCAATTAATGCCAGTCAATCAGGATCTGCTGTTTAGAATAGAAACTGTATTGGGACCAATGGAGGCGTGGATGGAGGGTATTAAAGGAGCATTCAGCAGTACTTAGATGAGCTTGCTGAAGCATTTCTCACCTGCTCCCAGAATCTGTGTTGTTGACTCTGCACCAACTTGCCCTAGAGCAGGTAGAGTCAGGTAGAGAGCTGTCTAAGGTGCAGGCAACAATGGAATATTGATGATTTGAGAGGGAGGAATTTGGAATGACTGAGGTTAGGAGAACAATTTTGAGATATATTCGGAAGGTACAGTCAGTTGGATTGTCTAGAAGTCAGTGTCACAGAGACTGAGGAAATAGAAAATAGCTTTTATAATTTTTTTTTGTATTTGGATGAAAGCAGGCACAAGATGTTAAGAACAAGGATGGTTGAAACAGAATGTAAAACATCAATAAGTCAGATGAGAGACGAGATTACCTATCAGAGCACTGTAGAAAAAAAATTCAGTGTTATTTGAGAAAGCTGAAAAAAAAATTCCTTGTAATAGGTTAAGAATATTTCTTATAGAGAATAATACCATACTAAATATTCTATTTAATATGGGGGCATCAAGGTACACTATTAAAAACATTACATTTTGTCATTCTTATCTGAAGCATCTCATCATACTACTAAATCCAATGACTGTACAGGCTTTTGATCTTCACTTTTTCTTTAACAGTACACAGGAACAGAAGAAAATTTTTTAGATTTCTTGTGAGGTATTCTAATGCATTCATAACTAGAGATAGATTTAATGAATCCCAGACAATTTTCTAGCCATAGGCATACTGTCTATCTTAGTTCCTGTGTAACCATATGCAGTGTCTTCAATCATTTAAAACTGAATGAAAACTTAGCCATGAATTATTTATATATGAGGTTATAAACAAATTGTGTATGTGCTCTCACATCTGTATTCACACTGAAGTGTATGTCAGACAAAATTTGAGGTTGAATTTTGTGCCAGGTGACAGGTTAAAATCCAAATAAACATTTTCTCTGCATGTTGAAACCCAGTTTTCTTAGTATCATTTGTAGAAGATGCTATTTTTTAAAAAATTACAGGTATCTGCCATTTCCTTGACATATGTCTGGGTCCTCTATCCCACTGATCCATTTGACTGCTTTTTATGCAGTTCTTGTGAAAGTAACCATAGTTACTATGAATACATGGATGCAGTGGTGTTGTCATGTTCAGAAGAAATAGTTTTGCTTCTTTCTTATGTCTGGCTTTTACAGTCTTTCTGTTTCATCCTTTCTTGTGATATCCACTGAGTCTGTGGTGGGAAAAATGGGATGTGATAAACATGTCCTCTTCATTGTTGCAGACCTGACAGGTACTTATGCTCTGAACTTTGACCAGAGTCTCTATATTAACTGCATTCTACTGCAGAAAGAAGCTTCTCTGATAAAGAATGTAGAACTGGTATAATCTGAGCCAATATCTCACTTAAAATTTTTGGCAAGAAAGAGTGAATGTGACTATGATCGACATATATTATATCTATGTATGAAAATCTCAAATGATAAATAAAATATATTAATAACTTCACTAAAATATTTATTTTCTAGAAATGCAGAAATCTGCTTTCTGAACATTCTGAGTAAGAGTCCTGGAGTGTAGAAAAAGAAATCCAGTAATGGATCAATGAAATCTTTTGGAATTGAAAGCAAAACAAACAGTTATAACTTTATAAGCAGCCACAGAATGGGAGAAAATATTTGGCATCTATACTGTTAAGAGGGGACTTATATCAAAGGAACACACTCAAAAATCAAAATAGTAATCTATAAATGTAGCTTTCATTCTTCAGAAGCAAGTTTTTTTCTCAGAGGGTTATTGCCTCCCTCTGCTAACCTGGAACTAGTCCTAGAAGCTTCTAGCCTCCATACAACCTTATCATGGCCAAAGATGTTTTCATCCTCTGAGATTTATTGCTGAATAAGCTCACTCATGTTGAGCTCCATTTGTCATGACTCCACAGAAAGACAGGCACCAAAAATTTTCTTGTGAGGTTCCTGCAGTTTCTTGTCCCTTCTGCTGACTTGAGCCAATTTGCAAAGTGATGTCAGTTGATAGATTCTCATGGATAAGACAGACTGATGTGCTGAGGAAAGACACATGGTGAAGCAAGACCTGTGGAGGACATGTGATGTTTAGAGGCAGTATAAACAGGACTCAATGGGCAGTAACCATGTGTGTGCATGTGTGGGGGGTGGGGTGTGGGGGTGGCTTGCTTACATAGCCGATTTTGCAATGCTTTTTGGTCTTGTGCCTCTGCTGATCTTCATTTCAATGAGAAGGACACATCAAACTACTTCTCCTGGTGTCCCTAATCATCCTGTTACCTCCAGCTGATTCATGCAGATTTGGATGTGGCCTGGCTGTCTCCATTAGGCCTTGCCACTGCTGCTAATTCATGTTTGCTATCCCATCACTACCAAACCAGACTACTTGAATATTTGTGACATGTTTTCAGCTGGATCAGGCTGCCACAGATGATTCCTGTGAACTAAACTCCTGTTTTTCTGACAACTGAGATGGGAATTGCTCTAAAGAACAATTTCTAAACAGGTCCATGGCCCCATATTCCAATAACCTTTCTTTTTTTATTACCTTTGGTGGGTGGTGGGCTCAAAGGGAGGTTAAAGCATTTAAGAACCATTATTAAGAGTAGGGTTGCGTCTACACAAATTTAAGCCTGAACTACTCATTAAAAATTGACTGTTAATCAAAGTTATGAGAACAAACTAATTTTAAATTATGGGATAAAGAGTTCTTGATCTATGAAGAGAATAAATGAGATAGTGAACATAGATACAGAAGGATGGTGCACACAGCATTTATGGGAAACCTGTTTAAGTATTTATATCAACTATGCATATATAGATTGTTTCAAAGCAGAAATAAAGGGGAAACAGACATACTTTCTATCTCACATATAGTAATATGAATCTATAACAAATTAAGGGAAAAAAGAATAATTCATTGAGCATCTTATGGTGTCACCAGAAATTCTAAATGAAGACACATCGAATATATACATTATCTGCAGCTGTATCTCTCTATGTGGAGAAAAGTTAAAAAGTTAATGCTGTCTTCAGAACCTTGCCCTCCTGCTGTCTTAGTTGTAGTCATGTTCATCATCTCACAATCAATATTAGAGAATTATATTATGCTTTGTAAAATGTGGTACCCTCTGCTATGCATATTAAAATTCCATATGTTTCATTATGAACAGATATAAAGGTTATCTCAGAAACATTACCTAAATTGTTCATTGCTACAGATGATGTGAAATTCTGTGGTGATATCAGGTGGGTGGGTTTTGTTGTTGTTGATGATGCTTTCCCCCTTAGGTGACAATAAATATTTTATGAAGGAGAAATATATTAGCATTTGATAATTTTCTCTCATTCTCTGAAAATCAGAGATAAGCTTACAGGATTCATGGGTTTTAATAAAGGCAAGGAACACTTGTCTGTTCTGAATATGGTCCAATGTTTATTGACAGGATGGTTTTCTAGTGTGTACAGTTACAAGACAAAAAGTATTGGAAGATTAGAGGTCCTGACCAGGTGTGGTTTTGGTAGACTTTAGGCTGAGAAAATCAGATATGGAGTAGAGGAGAAAACTAGGCAGACATGTTCATGTGGGAGCTGATGGGCTAGGTGGGTTCTGAAAGAGTGTTGCTAATTTTGCCAAAAATAATACATCTTGATCCCTTTTTATGACCTCTTCCAGTGTCATCAATATGTGAAAAAGAATATTGTTGTATTAAAAAACAAGTCACCTAAGCACAAGAAAAACAAAACAAACAAACATACGAACGAATGAATAACCCAAACAGGTTGTGGAGAGAGTGGTGACATTGTCAGTTATTAATGGCTGAGATGGGTTAAGTAGTAAGTCTTATGCAACACGTTCTTGGGAATTTGTATTTATTGAAGCATTTAAGGGGTGACACTTTCATATGACTCTGTTGTACCTCTTCTTGTTACATACATGAATAACTATACAAGCCATCACACCACTTAGATACTTTCACATTTATCACTGTACTAATCAAAATACCCTTAATATGGTACCAGCATATATGGAAGTTCAGATTTAGTATTTTTGGTGCTTCATGAGGCTGGTCTAGTTTATCATAACATTACACTTCCACAGACTACCACTCATTACTTATAAAATAGTAAAGGAACAAAGAATAGAAAAAAACAAAACCCAAATAAACATAAAAGCTGCTGCTGATGATGATCATGATGATAATGATAATGATAATATTGAGATTACAGAACTAAAATTTTCCTGAGGCAAAGGAAGGGAAGCAGGCAAACATGAGGTTAACTGAGCTTTGCCTAAGTGCTTCAAGGAAGGATATTTATTGATGATCTTAAAAAATATGCAAGATGAAGTAAAAATTTGCTATGACTTTTGAGATCACACAGGGACATGACAGGAAAATCTGATTTTCAACCATAACTCACATATCAACCAAGCAGAATTTGTTCTTGCTTCTAAAAAGCTCATGGCTGTGGAATTGAGTGTTAGCTCTACAACTGTACTACCAAATAATGACACACTTTTTGTTTTCTGTTAAATTATCAAACCTGACTACTAATATATTAATAATTATGAGTATTTCACTATCATGAACTAGCATTCTTTTATGCTTTTCTTCATGAATTTTTTTCTTTCTCTTCCCAGATTTTCCTGAGGAGGATGTTAAGGCCTGTGAAACTAAAGTCTGTCTAGCCAGCTGTTACTATTGTTAGAAGGAAACATTCTCCTATGCTGTAACTATTGTTACTAGGAATATTTCTCTTGCCAGTGCTTGTTACATATTCTGTTATGTTCTGTACTTTAATGTTCTTGAAAACCAATCACAATAGACGTCAGTTAGAGTACAGACATGCCCTTGGTACACACATTTAATCCAAAACAATGAAGGTAAAGTTAGTTTGTAGAAGAAAGCATCCATGTTTGAAAGTGATGTCTAGTTGAGAGGCAGGTAAAGTGACAAATAATTAAAGTTTTGGCAGAATGGGATATGCCCAACACTCAAAGAGAGAGGAATGAGAACCGATTGAAGAGAGCAGGATAGAGGGAGAGACAAAGGAGTTTTTCCAGAAGAGTTTTACAGAGACGGATAAAGACAGAGAGCAAGGTAAACACAGGTAAAGATTGAGTGAGACAGGAAATGAGAAGGACCCAGAGGGTTAGAACAGATTGCCAAAGTTAGTATGACACCAAGCAAAACAATTAGTGGAAAAGCTAAAAAAAAGCCAGAGTGAATCAGTCAGCTTGAGGAGGGGTTGATTCAACCAAGAACAGCTGAGTTGAATCAGCCAAGGAGAGATCAAAAACAAGAAGAAAAACTGAGCTTATTCAACAGTAAGTCTCAGAGAGTGAAAACATTCTACATCTTGATAAGGTTGTAAAGAGGCTAGAAGCTTCCAGGACTAGGCCTAGTTTTGCAGAAAGAGGCAATAAACCTTTAAAATAGAAATAACTACAGGAGAATAAAAATTACTTTAATAATGAAGAATTCAGAGTCCACACTACTTGGGACTTGAGATGCCATTAGAATCTTGTTTGGCTTGTCTGCAGTGTTGGCTGCTGTGAGACAATATTAAACAAGCTAATCTTTCAAGCTTTTCTTTAAAGAAGGATTTTATTGTTTGCATGAACTATATCCTGTTTGTCTTATTTGACCGTTTCTTCCTCACTGCAACTGGTTTCCTTTAAATGGGCAACTAAGCTGCTTCAGTATCTGAAAGCATGCCAACACATAGTGACATACAGTCATAAGGAAAAGAATTAAAATATAAGGCTGTTTGGGAGGTACTGTATAAACTATTTTTCATATTTGAAAGATATATTATAAACCATCTCTACATTTTTGTAATATTTTATCATTTAAATTACTAAATGTTAAGTAAATGGGATAAAATTCATATGTTCAAATGCTATGCATAATAAATATTATAATAAGACAGATACCGGACTGTTGGTTCACAGTGAAAGAATATAGAGGTCTCCCTTCAATATGTTCAAATTATTAATCAAATGAAGGGTGTTGCACTCGATCTTTGATTTCCATAAATCTAGCATTAGCTGGAGTAGAGTCCTATAGCAAACAAGGACACCAGAGCTGTGTCTACTCAGCAATAGTAAAGTGGAAAGGAGATGATGACTGTTTAAGACATGAGAGGAAAAATATGTTTTACCAGAAATAATTTAATTTGGAGGAAATATGAAATTCTCCAAGATATCTCAGCCATGAGGATTTCAGGACACCCAGCAAACAGAATATTAATGGAAACATAGCCTCTTCTCTAACTCATATCTAATAAATTAGAAACACTGATTCTCTATATAGTGAGGATATGGAGAAAATGGATAAAGCTACTCTTTGTGTTACCCAGCAGCTCTCCAGATAATACATTCAAATACTTTTAAATATTTTTATAACTGCAGATAAGAAATGGCTAGTGTCAAACATGTTAGTGAGAAACTGTACCAGATAATCCTACAGGTAGGCCCACACAAGCTACTAGATGAAGCCCAAATGGTGATATTATGAAGTCATTAGAAGTGGGTTAGGATGGTGTCAGAAAAGGAGTCCTGCCTCATCAAAAGATATCTGAGGGTTCCAGCAAAGACCACAGCTGCTAGACAGTGGGTGAGAGGCAAGAAGGAACTTGAATTCAGCAGGACTTCATGAGCCAGTAGCAGTTCAAACATCCAGAGTTTGACACTGAACAGCTTATTTTTAGCAGATTTTAGCACTGTACAATTTGAGAAAGACATTTCCTGTTGTAATAAAATCACCTGTGCATAAGGGGGGCATAGTAACATTGAAATTCAACTCAAAGTATTTGTCACATGCCAATTCTTCTAAGGATATAGCTTCTAGAGATAGGCTACATGTATTATCTTAAGAGTCAAAGAAAGAAAGAAAGAAAGAAAGAAAGAAAGAAAGAAAGAAAGAAAGAAAGAAAGAAAGAAAGAAAGAAAGAAAGAAAGGTAGATGGCAGCAGTGGTGCTGGGTCTTGCTCAAGTGGCTGAAATGGCAGCAAATCCCACATAGGAGACATAGGCAGGCAGAGCCCTCGCTGGGATTGGGGAAACCAGCAGGACACAGGCGCCTTGCTGCAATAGTGAGTGTTGCCATCGGAGTAAGAACATGAGGCTGTCTGGCTAGCAGGTGGGCAGGAGATCCCTCTCAGAAGGCGGTGGCATTCTGGCTTAGATCTCCTGTCCCAGTGTCTGTGAGCTGTTTGCCTGGCTAATGCAGCTTGTCTGTGATGGTTTAGATCCTTCGCTTGCAGGTGGAAAAGCTGAGGATAGCTGCGTGCTGTGAATTTAATAAGAGACAGCTCATAGCTTTGATGCTTTATTACTAAGAAGATAGAGAAAAGAAGATAGAAAAATAAAAAGGGGATTGCATTGAATCTGTATATTGCTATTGGCAAGATGGTCATTTTTACCATATTAATCCTGCCAATCCATGAGCATGGAAAATTTTTCCATCTTCTGAGGTCTTCTTCAATTTCTTTCTTCAGAGACTTGAAGTTCTTGTCATACAGATCTTTCATTTGTTTGGTTAGAGTCACACCAAGATACTTAATATTGTTTGTGGCTATCATGAAGGGTATCATTTCTCTTATTTTTTTCTCAGCCTGCTTATCCTTTGAGTATAGGAAGGTTACTGATTTGCTTGAGTTGGTTTTATATCTGGCCAGTTTGCTGAAGTAGTTTATCATCTGTAGGAGTTCTCTGGTGGAGTTCTTTTGGTTGCTTAAATATACTATCATATCGTCTGCAAATAGTGATAGTTTGACTTCTTCCTTTCCAATATGTATCCCTTTGAAATCCTTTTGTTGTCTAATTGCTCTAGCTAGAAGTTCAAGTCCCCATCAAAATCCCAACTTAATTCTTCATAGAGTTAGAAAGAACAAATCAAAAATTCATCTGGAATAACAGAAAACCCAGTATAGCTAAAACTATTCTCAAGAGTAAAAGAACTTCTGGGGGAATCAGTATCCTGGACCTCAAGCTGTACTACAGAGCAAGAGTTTTAAAAACAGCATGGTATTGGTATAGTGACAGGCATGTAGGTCAATGGAACAGAATTGAAGACCCAGAAATGAATCCACACTCCTATGGTCACTTGATCTTTGACAAAGGAGCTAAAACCATCCAGTGGAAAAAAGATAGCCTTTTCAACAAATGGTGCTAGTTCAACTGGAGGTCAACATGCAGAAGAATGCAAATTGATCCATTCTTGTCTCCTTGCACTAAGCTCAGTTCCAAGTGGATTAAGGACCTCCACATAAAACCAGACACACTGAAACTAATAGAAAGGAAACTAGGGAAGAACCTTGAACATATGGGCACAGGGGAGAATTTCTTGAACAGAACTCCAATAGGTTATGCTCTAAGATCAAGAATTGACAAATGGGACCTCATAAAATTACAAAGTTTCTGTAAGGCAAGGGACACTGTCAAAAGGACAATGTGGCAACCAACAAACTGGGAAAAGATCTTTACCAACCCTAGATCTGACAGAGAGCTAATATCCAATATATACAAAGAACTCAAGAAGTTAGGCCCCGGAGAGCCAATTAACCCTATGAAAAATGGGGTACAGAGCTAAACAAAGAGCTCTCACCTGAAGAATATCTAATGGCTGAGAAGCACCTAAAGAAATGTTTAACATCCTTAGTCATTAGAAAATGCAAATCAAAACAACCCTGAGATTCCACCTCATACTGGTCAGAATGGCTAAGATCAAAAACACAGGAGACAGCAGTTGTTGGCGAGGATGTGGAGAAAGAGGAACACTCCTCCACTGCCGGTGGGATTGCAAGCTGGTACAACTACTCTGGAAAGCAGTCTGGCGGTTCCTCAGAAAACTGGACATGACACTCCTGAAGGACCCTGCTATACCACTCCTGGGCATATACCCAGAGGATTTACCTGCATGCAATAAGGACACATGCTCCACTATGTTCATAGCAGCCTTATTTATAATAGCCAGAAGCTGGAAAGAACCCAGATGTCCCTCAACGGAGGAATGGATTCAGAAGATGTGGTATATTTACACAATAGAATATTACTCTGCAATTAAAAACAATGAATTCATGAAATTCTTATTCAAATGGTCAGAACTGGAAAATATCATTCTCAGTGAGGTAACCCCATCACAAAAGAACACACATGGTATGCAGTCACTGATAAGGGGATATTAACCGAGAATCATGGTATTCCCAAGACACAATTCACATATCAATAGATTTCCAAGAAGATCAAAGGAGAGACCCCTTGTCCTGGAAAGACTGGATATAAGGGAATACCAGGACAGAAAAGCAAGAGGGGGTTGAATGGGGAACAGGGGGAGTGAAGGGCACTTATGGGACTTTTGGGGAGGGGGAAACGTGAAAGGGGAAATCATTTGGAATAAAAAAATTTAGAAAATTATAAAAAAAAGAAAAAGAAAAAGGAGAAAATACATAAGAAAAAACCATTACCACGTGGAAAGGTAAAAAATAGAGATAGAGAGAGACAGAGAGAAAGAGACAGAGAGAGAGAGAGAGAGAGAGAGAGAGAGAGAGAGAGAGAGAGAGAGAGAGAGAGAGCTAAGGAAAAGGGAGGGAGAGAGGGTACTACATATATATCGTGAGTCTGGTTAACTGGCTGTTGCCAGGTAACTGAGAGGTGGGGAAATCCTGTCTGCAGTCAGGTAACTACAGTGGTGGAGTCCAGCCAGAACCTAGGGGTCTGGCTACACATGACTGTTGGCCACAGAATTATGGAGTTGGCCTTGTCTCACACCAGGGTCCCACACTAGTGTGGTCTTAGTAATACAGATACTGTAGAGTTCATTTAAGCTACCTCCAAACCTAACTGTTCAAACTTGAAGGAGCCTTTGGCCATACATAAAACTCAAAGGTCACCTAAACTATTGGGTATCTCTAGTCCTGTTTGATATGGCCTGGTTCTATACATAGCATAAACCATCAGGCTAATAAATACTTCCATCCCTAGAATTATGGATAAGAAAATAGATTATATGTTTCTTTCCCTAAAGAGACAACCTTTTGTGTTTAAAATGACTGCCTTTCTAGTACTTATCTGTGAGTAGAAAGACATTTGTGCTCCCAAAAATGATGTATATATTTCAAAGAGGAGAGATGCCCAATAATGGCACAAATGTTCAGACATGGAAGAAAAACATGGAGAAGGGGTAATAAGGAAGTAAGAAAAGAGACAAGAAGATAAAGAAGAAAGACTGAATGGGGAAAGGGGGGCAGCAACCCTATAACTGTATACAAATGATATATGAGATTATCAGCTCCAGTTTTACCTTTCCAGTGCTTCCAAGGAAAACTGATATTCACAAGCAAGATGACTGATTTGCCAGTGGAAGACTAGAATAGATATCCTGTCAATTCTAGGAGGAGTCAAGTTAGATAGAGTGTCCTTTGGAGAAAAAATGGGAGAAATGTAAGAGAAAAAATTAATTCAAAGTGGAAAAGATAACTTAATAGGAGGCTTAAACTTAAAACCTATTTCCTACAAGTCTTGTGCCATAGTTAGAAGTTATTTAACATGAAAAGGATAACAGCTTCACCTGAAGCACCCAGCAGCACATACTGGTTACTCACTAAGGAAAGGAACAGTATCCTCCAAAGCCCTTCATTCTTAGTAAGGGTTTCCATTACTATAAAGAGAAACAATGCCCAAGGCCACTCTTATAAAGGACACCATTTAATTGGGGCTGGCTTACAGGTTCTGAAGTTCAGTCTCTTGTCTTCATAGTGGGAAGAATGGAGACATCCAGATTGGCATGGGACTGGAGAAACTGAGAGTTCTATCAACATCTTCATCCAAAGGAAGCCAGGATCATACTGTCTTCAAAGAGCTAAGAGGAAAGTCTCAAAGTCTACCCTCACAATGACACACTCCAACAAGGCCTCACCTTCTAATAGTAACACTACTTGTGAAAAGCATATTTAAACTACCATATCCTCCTAAGATAAAGTTTTATTTATTACATTGTATGTATAAAGCAGTATCCTGCATGTATGTGAGTTTGTATAGATGGAAGCTGGAAAATGATGTCAGGGTTTTATTTGTTGTTTCCATCTTCCCTTAAGACATAGACTCTCACTGAACTTATAGTGATTCTGTAAACCAGTAATCTCACAAGCTCTTCCTGCCTCTGCTTTCTATACTCCTGAGACTACAATTATACATGTGACCATACATATTTTTATGTGTATGCTGGGGATTTGAACACAGTTCCTCAGTCTAGTCTCAACAGACACACTTTCCCACTGAGCCATATTTCCAGACAGATTAGGAGCTTTCCAACTCAATCCAGTCAGTTTTCTGGAAGTTTATGAAGCCTGAATCAACATTTTCTCATATATTAATTTTTGATTCTCCAATCTTGCCAGTAAAAATATCTTCAAACCAGAATGTAGATATTTGCTCAGGACTTGGAGCAATTATTAACACTGTTTATCCAGATGGAAGCTCTGGAAATTACACCAGACACTAACAAAGATTCTTTGTTTATTGATGTTTGGGCCACATGGATAAACCTCTTGATAAACAGGTAAGAGAACAGAGGAGTCCATCATGGTATGAGAAAATGATGAGTCTTAGCTGTAAAGATGCTTCTTGTTAACATTGACATGAGATTTTTTTATGATATTTTATTGGTTATCAAGCAGGAAAGATATGTTATACTTATTTATCCAATAGATGCTTTGCATCATTGTCAAGAAAGGGATATTCTGAAACAAACAAACAAAAAAGCAATCAAACAAAGAAGAAAAACAACATCCCAGGCTAGGGTGAGAGTAACAGTGCAAAGCCTAGTAAAAATATCTTTTAGGTACTTGCCTTTTAGTACATCTCTCATTATGCACCAAAGAAGCATCTTTGTGCAGTGGGCTTCAATTAAATGAGAGATTTATAAATGAATAATGTGCAAAGAATAATAAATATGCCATTTATGAATGTTTAATTTACCTCTTTCTCCCAAGGTCCGATACCAGAGAATAAGAGTAGAAACATTCTAAGAGTCAAGGGTCCAGGAGGACCAGAATAATACTTTGTGTTCTGGACATGAGAGAATCACTGCTCTCATGAAATCACAGCAACTGTACTTGGCTATAACAAATTAAGCCAATTAACATAAAACATGGATAGTGGAGGGGCACACAGCACTTCACCCCTACCTGAGGATCTATTGAATCTGATGGCTGCTAATTGAAAGAGAGAACAATTTTTTCTAGTGTATGGTCCCTGGTAAGTTAATCATATTTCACAGAATGGCCTCATACCCATGTGTCTACAGGAAAGACTAATTGGATCCAGTGAGTTATGAAACAAACACACAAACCAAAATAATCTAATTTGAAGAGTGCCATGAGTTATGGTATTTGAGGAAGAATATAAGGGATGGCAAGTGTGGTCACAATTATCAATCAATCAACCTAAAATATTATATTTAAAAATTCATTTTAATAACTCATTCAAACTGCACTATAATGTAATGTCTCTCTATACAAACTACAATCTTCCTATAATTGTTCTTTATGTCTATCAATTTTTCTGAACTAAGGAGACATCAAGAATGTTAGTACAGGACATGTTTATGTGTGTCTGTGAGTTATTTTCCAAGTAATATTGGAGGTCAAGTGAGGAAATCCTGTGAAAACTGCACACTATATGTGTGTGTGGCATGAAGTAAAAGGCCAGACACTAGAACCAAGCTAAAAGCAAAGGAGGACTTTTGTACACTATGCTAGCAGGTACTCATTGATAAGATGAGCTTTTACTGTAGCAATTCTTCACATTGGTGCATGGGACTTCAGATTTCTCATCATTACTGTGGGTTATACCTATGACTTTCTATAATACCTCATGGATCCTGCCTTCTAACTAAGGTCTAAATTTCCAGCTTTTGAAGTCACAAAACACCCATTGTACTGTTGTGTAACACCTGAACCTGTAAAACAATAGAATAAACATACTTTCCTAATTATACATGCACTGTATTGATGCGGCTCTCATGGAACACACAGGCAAATATATTCCCACATACTTAAGAGTGCATTGAGATACAACTTTGTGAAGGAAATGAAATTACTGGTGGGGGCAAGGGGAGAAAAAGCCATTTTGTGATCTTATGAGACAAGAAACCTCCAAATTTATTGTTGAGTTTGTTTAATGTTGCTGATATACTCCTGGGCATGCAGCAGTTCATTTCCTCTGTGGGAGTCTCTTGGATAGAATCAAATCTTCATTTGCAAGTGATTACCAATAGAAGATGGTGTATGCGTTAGAGATGGGGTATGTATTCACCACTTCAGTTTTCACCACTAGGACCATAACTGGTAGAGACCTATTAAGGCTCAGCGCATGTTGTCTCAGTCTCCTTGCATTCACATATGTGTTGGTAGTTTTGTGTTTTCGAGATCTGCTTCCTTATCCTCCATCTCCTCTGGCTCTTACACTCTTTAGACATTCTTTGCCACATAATTTCATGATTTGGGAAAGAGTTGAGTTTTGTCTCTCATTCTCTGAATTTTTCTCTGAGAGACTGTTTGTGTTTGTTCCCATATGCTGCAAGACAAAGCTTCTCTGATGATAGATGAGGAAGGCACTCATCTATAAGTACAGCAGAATGTCATTAAGAGTCATAGCTATATTCATTTAGTAGAATCAGTACAACAAAATAAAACTGTTTGCCACCTCTATATCAGATCTAATACACAGAATCTACATTTGTCTCAAATGGTAAATACAGAACATTGAATAAATATTTCTCTTACAGTTTCCATTATGAGCCTTTAATGGCTGAGTAAGCTCTTCAACAATGAATATACATTTATCAATAGAAAAAATACAAATGTCTAAGAAATATTTTGTAAATCTACAATCTTAATTTATCATACAAATGCAAATGAAAACTAAGAGATTATTCCATTTGACACCAGTCATACCAGTCACCATGTGTCAGTAAAAAATAATAAACGCTGATGAGAATGTGGACAGAGCAGAAGCCTCTGAGAGTGCAATGAGATGGACCAGACCCATGAACATCCATACTGAAGCTCCAGAAAAACATAATCTGAACTTCCATATGTGCTGATTCTACATTGTGGATATTTTGAATAATACAGTGATAAATGGGTAAGGGTTTACATGGTGTGACTTAGGGATATTCATATACATAACCAAAAGAGATACAACAGAGTCATATGGAAGTTCCACTCCTTAGTGCTTAAATCTCTACAGGTCCCTAAGAGCCCTTCACATGAAATTTATTACTTAAGCCTCCTTAGTCATTACTAACTGACAACGTTCCCAGTCCCTTTCTGAACAAAGTTTTTTTTTCTTTTTTTTACTCTTTAGTTCCCATGTGACATTTTTTTCATACAACAGTAATTTCTTTCACACATTGATGATCCTGGAAAAGGTCACAAATAGGGCTCCAGTTGTGTGATTTTTGGCAAAATCAACTGCTGTGTTCCAGAACCAACTTAGCTCAGGAGTAGGCTGAGTTCCAGGCAGTTCTTCACCAAACCCAGTACTCACCTGTCTGCCTAGCTTTCTCCTCTGCTCTATATCTGACATTCCCAGCACAATGACTCTAAAGACCACACCTGGTCCAGACCCTCATCTCCCAATCCTTCTCATCTTCTATCTGTAGACACTAGAAAACCATCCTATCAATAAGCATATTCAGAACATCAATTTTTCCTTGTCTGCATTAAACACCATGAGTCCTTTGAGATTGTCTCTGATTTCCACAAAATGAGAGAAATTTACCAAATGCTAGCATATTCTCCCTTTAAAATGCATTTATCATCACCTAAGGTAGAAGCATCATCAACCACATCAACAACAACAACAACAACCACAACACAACCCACCCACCTGATAACACCACAGAATTTTATATCATCTATAGCAAAGGACAACTTAGGTAATTTTTCTGAGATAATCCCTATACCTGTTCATAAAAATCACCTGGAATATTGATATGTAAAGCATAGCAGTGTGGTTCACATGATAAAGGATAATATACAGTCAATGCCCTTCTCTGTTTACCTCATGTAAATTCTGTTCAAATTTCTACTAGCTACACTTAAAACTTGAGGGATTGTGAAGGCTCTGTTTGAGCTCAGAGATGAAAAGGTAGCTGTTTGCTTTAGTTTTGCACTTTCCAAGTTGAGGTGATGCCTCATGCAACTGAAAAAAATGTATAGTAATTTGAAATAAAACAACATTTATATCAAACAAGTCACTGAAGAACAGTATCTTCCAACCAATCTCTTTCCCTGTTTGTCTTTTGAGACAGAGTTTCTCTGTGTAACAGCTCTAGCTGTTTTGTCCATAGCTTTGTAAACCATTCTGATGGTACACTTAGACATCTACATGCACCTGCCTCTGCCTCCACCTTTGAGTATTAGAATTAAAGTATGAGATACCACACATTGCTATATGCTTATTATTGCAAACAAAGAAAGAAAGAAAGAAAGAAAGAAAGAAAGA